>CM044006.1:68223785-68823785 GCA_024085815.1 Flaveria linearis | reverse complement strand
CCCCCCACCCGTCGCCCCCTTTCTCCTCTCCGGCCACATTCCGGCCACCTCCGGTGACCCACAACACTAAAAATTAATCGAATTCAACCCAATTAAACATCCCCGACAGTATCACATGGAAGATTCGAACTCATGCCCCCAAAACAATTTAAAATTTGAATCGATAGCGCGATCTAGAACCGCCCCACTAAAAATCGAATCAAAATTTAGTGGAAACATCGAGTCAATTAACAACCGGGAATCGCATAATCACCATTATAATACTAATCAAAGCATCAATTTAACAAAAAATCGGTACAATCACATACCAAATCGACCCGAACATCCGACAATCAAGTTGGAACCGTTCGAGTAGTTTAACATCAAATTACCCCCTATAAATAGAGGGCAAACGCTCCTTTACACTCACCTAAACTCTCCGCAACTCCAATTTGATCAAACACACACGTACACACCGATTCAGGATCGGGTTTCAACCGCGACCTGCTCGAACTCGATCACTCTCCAACCGAAATCATTTCTGGTAATTAATCACACTCACATGTTCATTTTTGTGTGGGGAACAAAAGCCCCAACATAGATTTCATTATCATAAATGAATTGGTGATCAATTTGAATCGATTTCATTCTAGGGTTCATATGAATTGGGGGTTATTCGGTGTTTGTGTTTAAAAGATTTGGAAACCAAGTGATACCGCGGCTGTATGCCTTGGTTCACTGGTTCCCCACTCACATTTCAAGCTTGAGGTCCCGGGTTCGAACCCGGGCACCCGCAACTTATTTTTTTAGGCTTTTTAAGCCTTAATTTAAATAGGAAAATTTTTTAAAAATTATAAAAATGTTTCTACAAACATTAAATATTTTTAAAACCATCTAATTATTTTCTGAAATTTATCTTAATATTTTATTTATTTATTTTATTATTTGTTTTAAATAAATAATATAACTAATTTAATTTCTTATAAAAATAGATTTCAAATATGATTTATCTTATTGAATCATTATATGTTCAATAATTTAATTAAGTTATTCTCTTCTTTAGCTTAATAATTATTATTTCAAATAATATAAAATAGTCGTTTAATACTTTTGCATCTTATCAAATCACTATGTGTTCTTCTCGCGCGTTAATGATCTAACAAATGGTCAAATGTATTGATAGATTTATTTCTATTAATTTTCAACCATACTCACTCTAAATAAATTTATTTTATTTCAAGACATTCAAATTAAATAAATTATTTTATTTAAACTATCATTCAAAACCCAATGGAAACCTTAATACATTCCCAATTCTCATATTATTAGTCTAACGCGAGACACCGTTCCGTAGATTACTCGTAAGGAAATCGTTGGTGTCTAATCTATCACGTCCAAATTCTAATCTCATCAATCAAGTGAGTATTCATATCCCCCTTTTATATCATTTCTTATTTGGGGGAAATCATGTGATACAATATTCAATCATGATATTCTATTGTTATTTCATTCTAAATTCAATTCAAGACATGTTATGTTATTACTTGCAACTATGTGAACAATCAATCAATCAATCCTGGTATCAATGGTAGATCTACTGGTTTGGATAACCCACCCCACATGAATAGTCGAGCGGTGATTGTGCCAGAGGCAATTAGTCAATCTATGGTGTCTGTGTGCAAGTCTATTATTTGCAAAGTGTCAAATCAAGGGGTTTACATTGTGTCGGTTTATCTATATGCTCCGTTATTGTATTATAAGTCTTAACATTACCTTGTGAATTGGATTATTCTCAATCAAACAATCAATCTATATGTATATCAAACTGTGATTACTCACCGGCTAATTTTTAGCTGACTTGTTACTTTTCACATGATTTCAGGTTAAGCAAGTTAGTGGACTTCTACATGCTCATTTAAGACCCGGACTTAGTCAAAATAAAAGACAATTACTATTTGTGACTTCAACTGTTGTATTTGCGTATGTTAAACTCATGCTATCTTGTAATCTGATTTTAATATTATCTCCACTATTAGATGACCATGTGTTATGAACAATCAATCATTCTCTCGTCCGCTCCGATGATTCGGCCATCGGTCGGGGTGTGACAACGACCAGCGATGGACGTGGCGATGAGTCGGTGAATGTATCTATACAGAGGGTCTCGTATATGAGAGGACCTCGTATCACCACCGTACGGTCCGTCGCCATGGCAGGCCGTGGTGTACATCGGCTGTCGGACCTCCAACTCCGTGTAGAGGCCGCTGACGACAGCGAACCGCCAAAGTGACATGCGGTGGAGGGACCCGAACAACCGGAAAGCAACCTCCGCGGGCACACGACCGTCCGCTATGTCGTCCTCGTCCAGCTCCGCAAGTCCCTGCTCACGTGGACGGAATGTGAAGGTGTAGTAGAACTCCACGGTCAGCTCTCGATGGGCAGGTCGCCCATCCGGAACAGCTGCTCCCACGGGTCGTCCTCGCCGATAATCTCAAAAAATGGTCGCGCTCTCCAACGAGCTGTAAGAAGTCCTCCGACAGGACGGTCCCCGGTGCCAGCAATCGTGCTCTCAGGGTCCTGAACCGCTCGTGCAGTGTAGTCCCCTGCTCGAACTGCAACGTCGGGCAGTCATCAATACCGGGGATAAAAGCATCGTCGGCATCCATATCTGTGAAAAAAACGTATTTATCATTATTTACAATGTTTATAAAATTAATGGTTGACGGTTAATTATTATTATTATATTATTGGTATTATTATTAATATTTCTATTATTACTATTATTATTATTATTATTATTACTATTATTATTATATTATTACTATTATTATTAATATTATTATTACTACTACTATTATTATTATTTCTATTATTACTATTACTATTATTATTATTATGTATACTATTATTATTATTGGTATTATTATTACTATTACTATAGTTATTAATATTATTATTATTATTATTACTATTACTATTATTATTACTATTATTATTATTACTATTATTATTATTATTACTATTATTATTATTATTATTACTACTACTACTACTATTAGTATTATTACTATTATTACTATTATTATTATTAGTGTTCTTCTTCTTCTTCTTCTTCTTCTTCTTCTTCTTCTTATCTTATTATTATTATTATTATTATTATTATTATTATTATTATTATTATTATTACTATTACTACTATTATTATTATTTCTATTATTGCAGGATCGGATTTCGGGTGGTCTTTCTCTCAACTCACTGTGAATCAACACTCGGCAAGCAGTCTATGAAGAGTTGATCACAATATAACAAGTATCAAGCAGTAAGAAAACTTAACAACAGATAAATTTTCAAGGTACTTTTATATATTGCTTCTCAACTCAAAGGATTACAAGACACTTGGACTCAAATCACTTTTCTAAAGAGTTACAGGGAGAAGATATATATAATACTACCTACAGCCGGATATACTTTGATACCAGCTGGACACCTCTAACCTTACATCTATACTACAAGACTCTAGGTGAGGTCTTTCAGACATTGTGCCTGAGAGTTGGTAGTCAGGACATGTCCCTGACTTACCTTTTGTCACCAACTAAAGTTAGTAACATGTACTATCATAAAAAGGTGAACAGTAGAATAAAGTATGGTCAACAATATGGCTCTTTAGGAAGATGCCATGCTGTATCAGAGGTCTGCAGCGGACTGTCAGGGACCATACTTTTATCTGCTGGACATAGCAATGTTTTCCGAAGGATAAAGTGCTTCGGAAGAATAACTTCTTCCGAAGGCACTTATACTTCGGAAGACTGCTTTTTCCGAGGCTTGGAGTCTTCTTTGTCTTCGGAAGCAGACTTTGTCTTCGGAAGCTCAGACTTTGTCTTCAGCTCTTTCATCAGACTTTGTCTTCGGAAGCTTTCAGACTTTGTCTTCAGCTCTTTCATCAGACTTTGTCTTTGGAAGCTTTCAGACTTTGTCTTCAGCTCTTTCATCAGACTTTGTCTTCGGAAGATAGTCTTCAGCTGTTGGCTTCAGCTGTTGTCTTCAGCAGTTGACTTCAGCTTTTGCCTTCAGTAGATATCTTTAGCTGTTGGCTTCAGCTGTTGTCTTCAGCAGTTGACTTCAGCTTTTGCCTTTAGTAGATATCTTCAGCTGTTCTTCAGACTTTCGGAAGATCTCTTGCTCAGCTTCGGAAGCCTTTGAATGTAGTACCAAAAGATGACTATGAAGTGAATTTGGTTGCACTAGCCTTATCATGATCCAACAAACTCCCCCTAGGCTGATGCTACCAAAACTTCACTTCTCTCTTCTTCTCAAAGCTCTCAGCACCAAGGAAAGCAGGTGTTTATCAGTGTCTTCATTCTTTCCTGCTGTGATGCTGAGAATCTTGTACAAATCTTTGGTGGACAGAACCTCTACTCTGTCACCTTGGATTATGTGTACCCTCTGTTGTGGCCCTCTGAAAAGAGTTAGTTGATGGGAAGTATAGTCATATTCCCATCGAACTATTGGTTCCAATTCGGGACCTTCCACCATCTGTAGAAAGGCTGTGCCTTTGGTGGTTGATCTTTCCTTGTCTTCCACTCTTTTCAGCTTCAACTCTTCTTCAATCTTGGCTCTTCTACTTCGTTCAGCCAAGTGGAGACCGCTGATGTGATTTCTGATGTGTGCAGCAGTCTCAGAGTTGGAGGGATTGGAGAATGGCTTTTCTGCAAGCTCAGCAAGATCAAATCTGCTGAGATGCAGTAGAGAAGTGGCATTAAGCCTGTTGGTTTCACCATTCTCCCTTTCCACAACAAAGTTGTGAGAAGGTACATCAAACCTCCACTGGATTATTGCATTTCTAGGTCCAGGAGATTGACCAGAAATCCTGTCCTCTTTCCTGGTATCCAGCAGAGTCACCAGTCTTCTTCTTAGTCTCTTCTCCTCAGCATTGAGGGTATCGGAGTTGAGACCAAGAAGTCTTGCAGCCTGGCCCAAGGTGTCTCTAGGCAATTCAAGAAATTTGCCTAGGGTGAGGGAGTTTGAAGAGTTATCAACATAGGTGATGTTGATAAGCTCTCCCTCACAGGAGATACTGCTCAAGGTAGTGCAGTTAATGAGCCTCGTCTTGAACTCCTTTATTTCCTCAAAGGAGAGATGTTTAGGAGGCTGAGGGGATGGTCTTGGTTGTTGGGTAGGCTTAGGTTTAGTGGTTTTGGGTTGAGTCTTGGGTTTTAGGATGGGTAGTTTGGGTGGTTGAGGTGATGTGGTAGGTTTGGGTAGAGTTGTGGGTTGAGGGGTGAAGGTTTCATCAGTGGGTTCGGGTTTAATGGGAAAAGGGTTGGTTCTGGTGTGGGTTGTGGCTGTGGTTGAGTGGCTGGGGTTGAGACCGTTCCCTTTACCCTCCTATACATCTCCCTTCTCTTCCCCAAACGGATGTTAGCCTTTATTTCACTGACTATCCGCTGGAGTGTCCTTTCGGACATAGCCCCACCTGCCTACCAGAGAACCCATGAGCCCGGAGGTAGTCCTTCATCCAGGCTTTGTCAGTTGACTTCTTGGCGGCAGTGACCTCCTTCTCTTCCTCCCTCTTCCTCTTCACCTTCAACTTCTCCCTAGCAGCCTTCTTCCTTTCCTTCTCCATTTGATCCTGCTCTTTGTTGTGGAGCAGCAGGATCATATCATCATCATGTGGAGACAGTTCAGGAAGACTGAAGCCTCTTGAGAGTAGGAATTTGATCCTCTCCTCTCTCAGCTTCAGGGCTGCCTTCCTCTGCTCTTCTTCTGCCTTCTCAAAGGCCAACCTGGCTTCCCTTTCTTGTTGTAGCCTGGTTGACCTCTCCAAAGTCACCAACTCCTCTAGTGGTAGCAGGAGTATTTCCTCATTGACAGCTCCTAGGCTGATGAGCTGGTCAATGAGTGTTGTTCTTCTCTTTAGGTTGATTTCTTCCTGATTGCCTGCAGCTGCCTTAGAACTAGCAGCTAACAGCTTCTCAGTAGGAAACCGACCTTTCTTTTTGGCCTTCTCAATCTTCTCCTCCTCCTGAAGCTCTTCCGCAGTCAACTTTCTTTTGCCTTTGTCTTTGATTGTGCTTGACTGTGGTGGTTCTTGGATGGAAGGTTGTGATTGAGAGAGAAGTTCAGCTGGTGCTTGGGTTGGAGGTATATCAGAAATGTCCTCCCTGCTCACCTCAGATGCAATTTCAGCAATGACATCTGTGATGGTCAGTTCCTCGGACATCTGAAATAGGCCTTCCGCAGCTTCTATTTCGGCCTCGGAAGACTTGTCTTGTTCTTCCGAGGCTTCCATGTAAACTTCGGAAGCCTCAGCTAGAGCTTCGGAAGATGAGACTGCTGCAGATTCTGTCCCATCTGTTTTAGTTGCTGGGCCATCAGTCCCCATTTCCCCTTCGAAGCTAATCTCAGGTTCCATGAAGACCTTAGGTTGACCAACTTCCTCCACAGTGGTAGAAGGTGCAGTCAGTCTTTGAAGCTCCTCAGCCCCAAAGTATGCAAGTGTGGTGTCGGGGCTGGGCTGTTCTAGGGATGATCTCAATACAAACTTTGTGAAAAGTCTGTAGAGATCTTGAAGCATCCTTGAGTCAATCTCCAGAAAGGATTGAGATGACTCAGGTGTGTAATGATTTGTTGGGAGGAAATGAGTTGGGTCTGTGGTTCCATAGGTGTTTGTCTCTGAACTTTCTCCCCCTTTTTGGTAGCATCATCTTGAGAGCTAGATGAGCTAGAGGAAGAAGTCATTGAGACCTGGATTGGTACATGCCTAACAGACCTCTCCGTCTGTTTCTCAGCGAGTTTAGCCTTGAGAGAGTTAATCTCGAGTTGCTGAGTGGCAGTCCTTGATTCTAAGATCTTCACCTGTGATTCCAGGTTGGAGACCTTAGAAAGCAAGTACTGAAGTGTTAGTTGCATACTTCCCTCATCTTCATAGGAAGAATCACGGGGAGATGAGATAACATACCTAGTATGCTCACTCTCACCACCAGATGTGGTTTCTTGGCACCCTGGTTTCCTTTGCTCAGAGTCATCTCTTTCAGAGATGTCAATGGGCAAAGTTGCCGTAGACTCAGTCCTAATGATGTTACCACTGTCCTGAGAGCTCAATGAGAGACTCTGAGTAGTGGCAGCTGAGTCTACATGAGTCCCCTCCACATCAGTAGGACTCACCTCAGTAGCAGGCTTCTGATGGGGGCTAGAGACAAGGGATCCCTCTTGGCTCTGTTGATCTTTCAGTGGGTGTTGTAGATCAACTTCATGGCCATGGAGAGATGTAATCTCTTCATCAGTTCTGAGTAAAAGGTCAGTGAAAGAGAGGGTGGTTAGTCCTACCGACCCGGGACCTTGATCAATGTCTACAGGCATTGAGCCTATGGTGGGGCTATCCCTAGAAGGCTGCACAGGGGAGTGTAGAGACTCACCCTGTGGGCTAAAGGCTTGGGGTTCGGGCTCAGGGGTTTGAGACTGAGGAGACTCAAAACCCACATTGAGGTCAATTGTGAAGGATGGTGTGACCTCGGACTGAGTGGGAGCCCATGATTCCACTCTAGTCCTTTGGGTGTGAACAGAAGGAGCTTGTTCAATCAGAGTAGATTGAACAAGGGTTCGTTTGGGGCGTCTCTGATATGTGGCTTTGATGGGTAAAGAAGGTTTTGGTATTGTGGTGGATGTTGCTGGTGTGGGTTCATCACCTGTGGGGAGAACAGGGATGTCACCAGGAGCTATGCGCTCAGTCATCTCTGGAGGTAATGGAGTGTACCGTCCAGTGAAGTTGGTGGACATCTTCTTCAGTGTCTTGAAGATGGTAGGCCTCATGTGTGGAACAGGAAGAGCAGCTGCGCAGACAAGCTTGCTTGGTTCCATCTCACAGTTGATTAGGTGTTGAAGAAATCGGGGATACATGAAGAATGTATCTCTACTGAGATTGGCGATTAGGTTGTTCAACACGAATCGTGAGTAGTTGAATCTGAGGCCTCTCACCAACCCATGAACTAGGCATCCTAGTTCATATGGGATTTGATCCCAACCCCTGATTTGTTGGAGAGGCAGTGCAAAACAATGTGCAGCAGGACTTCCAATGGTAAGAGAAGTTGAACTTGTATACTGTGGACCTGCTGACATCGCCTCCATATCCCATGAGGATATAGGTGCCTTCCAAGTCTTCCTTGGGGAACTCAGTAGGAGCCCCATCATCGTGAAGCTCGAGATGCTCCCTGATGATCTGTTCATTGATGACTAACTCTTGGCCACAAACTCTGGTTCTCAGGACTCGAACCCCGTTCAGCACTGTAGTTTCTCCGTTGCTCCAAAATTCTGACATATGGTTGGAGTATACGGTTGGGTTAACTGTGAGTGCAGTGAGGTAGGTGGATTCGGTGAGAAAGGTGATGATTTGGGTGAAGTCAGCATCCCTTGACGAGTCAAGTAATGCGACTTGGTTGTGCTGAGGGTTTAGCGCCATTGGAGAAAAGGTAAGCTTGAAATTTTGAGTGAAATTTATGGTTTGACAGTGAAGGGAACAGTTAGGGCTGTAAAGTGATAAAAGAAGAAGAAATTGATAAGTCAAGATTATTTAAAAGGGTATGGTGGTGGTAATAGGGTAACTTTTTGGGGTTACTGTGGGTGGTATGGTGGTTTACGGCGGAGAAATGATGATGGCGGCAAGGATAATTTTAAATAATCTGACATTATCAACAAAATCTTTACTTTTTACAGAGTGGGGCCCAAAAGATAGCCGTTACATATAAAAATCTTTACTTCCGAGGGTAAAACATTTCCGAAGGTAATTTTCTTTCTAAGGCAATTTTATCTTCCGAAGCTTGGTATTGTTTCCGCAGGTAAAATTGTCCTTTGAAGGCACTTTATCTTCCGAAGCCAGGCATTGCTTCCGAAGGTAAAGTTGTCTTTCCGAATGGAGAGTTGTATAAGTTTCGGAAGTAGATCTGATATAGAATCAATCGCTTCTTCCGAGACCAAAACTCTTCCGAGAAGAAAATTTCCAATGAGGAATTTTGGCTTCGGAAGATATTCAAGAATATCTTCCGAGAGTTAATTCCTCTTCGGAAGGAAGTTATACTTGGAATAATTTAAAGATCTTTTGCAACAGGGCTTAAATTGTATTGACACAAGACATTACTCATTTAAAAAGGTCTTCAAAAGAGGTAGTTATTCAATGTTTATCATCCCAATTGCTGATATGAGATACTTAAACCTTTGTTCATCAAATGCCTTTGTGAACAAATCAGCATATTGTTCATTTGAATCAACTTTGATTAACTTTATCAGCTGTTTCTCATGAATATCTCTAATGAAATGATACCTGATATCAATGTGTTTTGTCTTGGAGTGCTTCACCGGATTCTCAGTAATGGAGATAGCACTGTTGTTGTCAATATGGATAGGAGTAGTCATGAAGTTGAACCCATAGTCTAACATCTGATTTTGAATCCATAGCAGTTGAGCACAGCAGCTAGCAGCAGCAATGTATTCAGCTTCAGCAGTTGATGTAGAGACACAGGATTGTTTCTTGCATTGCCATGAGATAATCCTTCCACCAAGAAATTGACATCCTCCTGATGTTGATTTCTTGTCAATGTTGCAGCCACCATAGTCACTGTCAGAGTATCCATAGAGATTGAAATCACTATTTCTTGGATACCAGAGACCTAGTTTAGGTGCTCCTTTGAGGTATCTGAGGATTCTCTTTGCAGCAGCTAGGTGAGACACCTTTGGAGCAGCCTGATATCTTGCACAAATGCATGTGGCAAACGTGATATCTGGTCTACTTGCAGTGAGATACATCAGAGAACCAATAATTGCTCTATACTGATGTTGATCAGTATCCTCCCCCTCAAGGTCAGGGCAAAGATTATGGTTTCTGGGTATGGGTGTCTTGGCTGGTTTACAGTCCTTCATTTCAAATCTTTCTAAGATGTCTGAGACATACTTAGATTGACTTATGAAGAACCCTTCCTTCATTTGTTTCACCTGGATTCCTAGGAAAAAGTCCATTTTTCCCATGGAACTCATCTCAAACTTCTGCTTCATAATGCTTTCAAAGTCTTTGCACATTTGGTCGTTTGAAGAACCAAATATGATGTCATCAACATAGACTTGTACAAGCAAAATGTCTTCTCCACTCTTTCTGATGAAAAGAGTCTTGTCAATGGTACCTCTAGTGTATCCATTCTTCAGGAGAAACTGAGACAAGGTCTCATACCACAGCCTAGGTGCTTGGTGCAGCCCATATAGAGTTTTGTCCAGCTTGCACACATAGTTGGGGTGCTGTGGGTCTTCAAATCCTGGAGGTTGACACACATAGATTTCCCTATCTATATCCCCATATAGAAAAGCACACTTGACATCAAGTTGGTAGACTGTGAAGTTCTTGGATGCAGCATAAGCAAGGAAGATCCTAACTGCCTCAAGTCTTGCAACAGGTGCAAAGACATCAGTATAATCGATTCCTTCCTCCTGGGTGTACCCTTGAACTACTAGTCTTGCCTTGTTCTTGATAATCAAGCCTCTATCATCTTTCTTGTTCCTGAATACCCATTTAGTGCCTATGGGTACTTGACCAGATGGTAGTGGGCATAGATTCCAGACCTTTTGTCTTTTGAATTGAAGCAGCTCCTCCTGCATCGATTCAACCCAACTACTATCCTTTAAGGCATCGTCTACCTTCTTTGGTTCCATCTGAGACAGGAAGCATGAGTACAAGCAGACATTCCCATGATGAGTTTGTCCTCTTGTTCTCACACCCTCAGAGACATTTCCTATGATGTTCTCAGTTGGATGAGTGTTGTGAATCCTAAGACGAGGAATCACTTCCAATTGCAGAGATAAGTCTAGGTTAGACATATTCTGATCAGGAACTGGATCACTCTGTCCAACTGCTGTTTCAGAGTCATTCAATGAGGACTGATTGAATGATTGAGAAACATCATCAACGGTTGGTTGTGAAGTAGTATTAACAGTTGCCTGTTCCTTCAGAATACCACTTCCCTCACCTGGTGTTGTAGTGGATCACCTGAGGAACTTTGAGGTTGATCAAGTGATTCACTTGTTGAAGCTTCACTATTTCTGGAGATAGTTACACTGTCAGATCTGTGAATAGTTGAAGCTTGTTGCCCTTCAGCTCTTAGAGAATTTGGAATAGGTCTGGGAAGCTCATATAGTTGACCTGCATCAGCATCAGCATCACTTTGAGCACCTGTTCCAGCTGAAACATTCTCACAAGATGGTTTAGAATAGTTTGGAAACAATTCTAAATCAAAGATATACTCAGGTCCATTCCCCCTAACACAAGGAGTGTGCTCATTAACAACTATGTTGGATGACTCCTCAAATTGTTGATTCTTAATATTGTATACTCTATAAGCTTTGGAGCTAGAAGAGTATCCAATAAAGATAGCATCATCCGACTTCTCAGCAAACTTTGCCAAGTTGTCCTTTGTGTTAAGTATGGTACACCTGCAGCCAAAGGACCTTAGAAAGCCAATGAATGGTGGCCTCTTGTTCCATAACTCATAAGGGGTTTTTCCATGGGGCTTAACTACAAGAACCCTGTTCTGCACATAGCATGCAGTGCTGACTGCCTCTGCCCAGAATGTTAGAGGCAGCTTTGAATCAGCTAACATGGTCCGAGCAGCCTCAATAAGTGTCCTGTTCCTCCTCTCAGCAACACCGTTTTGTTGAGGAGTTCTGGGAGCACTATATTGTCTGGCAATCCCTTTTGAGTCACAGAATGAGTCAAGAACGAAGTTCTTAAACTCAGTCCCTTGATCACTTCTAATAATCTTAACCTTGTGATCAATTTGATTTTCTATTTTAAGAATAAAAGATTTTAAAGTTTCAGCAGTTTCATCTTTACTTCTTAAAAAGAATACCCATGTAAATCTTGTAAAATCATCAACGATCACAAGGCAGTATGATTTCCTTCCAATGCTCATTATACTTGTGGGACCAAAAGATCCATGTGCAGTAAGTGTAATGGAGTAGTGATAGAGTTAACACATTTGGATTTATGAGATGATCTGTGTTGTTTCCCTTTCAGGCATGCAACACAGTTATCTTTGCAGAAAAATTCCTTTTAGGCAAACCATGTACCAAGTTATTTTAGACAATTTATTCATTGTTTTAAAATTCACATGACACATGCGTTTATGCCATAGTGTTGACTCATCACTATCAGCTTTGGAAAGAAAGCATGATACTTCACCCATAGGAGAAGCATTGTTCATATCCAGCTTGTACATATCCCCTTTCCTGAGAGATCTGAGAAGCACCAATTCCGGAGGAATTGTCATCCCTGGTTTGTGTAACACCCGCAATTTTGATTAGACAAAGGGAAATAATAAGAAGAAAAGAAAAGAAAGAATTTTGGAGGAAAAGGAAAAGAAAGAGAAAGTAGAAGGGGGTTTTGTGTAAAAGTACAAAGAAAAGAGAAATATCTGATATACATAGGGATGGCTGCCCACTTTTCTTTCTCACTACCCCAAATCTTCGAAGTGTTCTAGAGAGAGAAAGAGCAGACCACGGGAAATTGAAGGAAGAACAAGAAGAAGGAGAGGGCGGATTCGAGGTACAAGGTCTCACGACGACGGGTTTTTGAAGGAGCCATACCCAGCAACACAATGTGAGTTCTAAGACCCCTTCTTTTAAGCATTTTTGAACGATTTTGGGGCTGGAACACATAGTGAAACTGTTTTCGAGCCATGGGCTCTCAATGTGTGTATATACGTATGAGTATGAGTGTGTATAAGGTCCGATTAGACTGCTATGCTCACAGTAGGTACGATTTCTAAGACAAGTAGACAAATTTCAGCAGGTAGACCGAACGTGTACTGCTGATGTATGTTTTAGAAGTTATTTTTATGATATGCATGATGTTTAGTTGATTCTAAGTAACTGATGTGGTAAAACCGTGTTAATGTATGTTGAGATGATGTATGGATTGTAGAAATGGAACAGGTTAAGTTGCAGGTTGCCTTACTCAACCGCATTGTCCAAATGCGGACTGCGAAGCAAATGCGGTTGTGGTCAACCGCATTAACTAATGGGGATGACCAGGGAAAGTGCGGTTAAGGCATCAGGCAACCGCATTGACTAATGCGGATGACCAAGCAAATGCGGTCAAGGCCCTTCCTTCATCCGCATTAACCCAATACGGGTACACTCGATATGCAGTTAAGGCAGTAAACCGCATTAACCCATGCGGGAGACCAACTCAGGAATGCGGTAAGTCATTCCTCATCCGCATTGACTAATGCGGATGAGGCAAATTAATGCGGATAAGGTATTACTCATCCGCATTGACTAATGCGGACGGAGCAGACTAATGCGGGTGAGCAGAATGCACTGTGAATTTTAAGTTTAGCATGGCCAGGTTCATTTGGGTGGACTAGTAACGTAGGCATGGTGATGATGATGATGTTGCATGGGTATACCTATGGTACACCATATATGAATGATGCCTTATATAACGATGGATGTATGTTATGTGTATGTTCCTACGGTTATGTATGTTTATCTTTCCGAAAACTTTATGAATTATGGAAATGAATGAATGAAGTATTATGTAACGTGAAGTGAAAGATAATGAAAGAGGAACATGATGATGAATGCATGCATTAATGAATAAATGAACGTAATAAAGGCTTGCAAGCAAAATGAAGGAGGTGCACACCCCTGGCAGGTATTAGCTCAACGGTGTGCGGGTTAGCTACCCCGAAGGATGCACATCGGGGTCAGTCTTTGTGATTGACCAGAAGTATGTATGGGATCCTTGCCGCTTACCCTAGGTGACTGGATCAGCATTAGTGCACAACGTTCGTGATTTATCATCACAGGTCCAGCACCAGCATTTGTGCACAACGTTCGGGGTATAGCATATGGCATTGATCCAGAAGTAAAGTGAAAGATAAGTGGTGCAAGTACCTACCCAGGTGACTGGATCAGCATTTGTGCACAACGTTCGTGGCTAACCACCACAGGTCCAGCACCAGTAGTATGTATGATGAACGGGGTATTGTACATGTCACCGAATGTAATGAACGTTCGAACGAAAGTAATAAATGAATGAATGAATAAAACGAAGGTTCGAACGTATGAAGTGAAAGTATGAATGAAAGTAAAGACATACAAAAGTATGTAAAGTATGAATGAAAGTAAAGACATACAAAAGTATGTAAAGTATGAATGAAAGTAAAGACATACGAAAGTATGTAAAGTATGTAAAGTATGTATGTATGAAAGTACACGAGAATGATGAAGTGTACACGAATGAAAATAAGTAATGAATGATGAGATAATAATAATATTATCTACGTGTACGTATGATGTGTGAGCACATGTATGAAAGAGCAGTTAATGAGAATGAAAGTATGTTTTATTATAAAACTAGAACTCACTCAGCAACGCTGACTTTTATGTGTTTTCCAGTTCGCAGGTAGTGTTGCTGAGGATGGCACGAGGCGGCTACTCAGTTCTTTTGGGATGGCATTCACTTTTTGATTATGCAGCCACATCATGTGTTGTGGGCCCGTAATGCGCGCAACACATTATGTTGCATGCAAGTGCAAGATTTCTTGATAATCCTGATAAACATGATTATTTAAGAAATCTTGTTTATGAAAGAAATTATATTTTTGAACTTAATATCTCCTCTAGAGGTCGCTGTATGATCCTATGAGGAGAGACAAAGTAGAGAAAGCTGCATTTTGTAATCGAGTCAATGATGTAATGACTTTTATGAATGAATGAGAATGTATATATTTTATCATTTCCGCTGCGTTGATTTATGATTATATACATTATGTACGTTATATGTGCGATGAAGAACCAACAGTAAGGTGCCCGGTGAGCGGGGCCTTACAAGTTGGTATAAGAGCAAAAGTTTAAGTAAAATGGGTAAATTTTCATAATAAACCTAAACTTAAACTGAGAATGGGACAGAGAGAATGAGAATGCCATCTGAGTAGTCGCGTGTCATCAGGTATTTTTTTTTAAAAGATTAACTGGTTATTATGTGCGCTTGTTATGTGAATGATGTGTACTGTTAGACTGAGACACTAATGTAGTCAGGATAGGTGATGCTCGGGGTACGAAGAGTAGAGTAAGTGACTAATCACAACTGGCCACTGTAATTAGGGACTTACTATACTTGACATAAACTGAGCCATTTCCTTGAATGACCGTGTTGGTGTTTTAATCTTTCAGTGTGATAGAAGATGGTCGGTGATAGATCATCTGATGCTTCCCGTGATGGTGAACGTGGTGATGAGCCGCGTATCACGCGAGGAAGATCTAGGGAAGAGAAAGTAGTTCGTGAGGAGAACGAGATTCCTCATCAGGAGGAGACGGACGAAAGCGCCAAGTTGAGAGCCTCGGTAAAAGAGGCAGTGGTTGAGGAAGTGCACCAGGTTATGCAGACGATCTTACCGTCTGTAATGACAGAAGTGATGAAAGCAGTACGTGAGGATGATAGACGAGGGAGGAATCGGTCCTCGGGTAGACAGCAACAGGCAGGGGTAGAAACAGTATTGTCTGATGATGAAGAGGAAGAAGAGGAAGAACGGGTACGGGAGACAGCCCGGGTTGTGATTATGGGAAATTCATGAGGTGCAAGCCTCCAACTTTTGATGGCTCCGGTACTGCTACTGATGCTCACCAATGGGTGATGGAAATGGAAGCTGTCCTCGATATTAGTGATTGCCAGGAGGACAAGAAGGTGAAGTTTGCTACCCACTCTTTCACAGGGTCGGCTTTATGCTGGTGGAAAAATATGGTCCAAGCCGAGGGTACCAGGGCTATAGGGAAGATGAAGTGGGCTGAGTTGAAAAGGCTGGTGATCGAGGAATTCAGTCCTCGTCGGGAAATGGATAGAATAGAAAGGGAGTTCCTGCAGCTGGAGCGGGGACGATGACCCATCAGCAGTACACGACTAAGTTTAACGAGTTGGCGCTGTTGGTGCCAGAGCAAGTGACGCCGGTGTCTCGAAAGATCAACCGGTATATTCAGGGGCTGCCATCTGAAATTTGTTGGCATTTGATTTCCGCCCGACCGAGTACTTTCAGGTCGGCGGTAGATTTAGCTGGGAGGTTGTATGATGAACGAGCTGCTTTGGTGAAATCTGAGGGCAGTAAGAAGGGAAGTGATGAGAGGAAGTGGCAGGGAAAGAGGTTTGGTCGGGGTGATACTTCGACAAGTAGTAAGAAGGCACGGGTTGATGATCGCCGTGTGGTCGTGACAAGTGCAGGGTCGAGAAAGTGTGAGAAGTGTGGGCGAGAGCACGGTGGCGAATGCAGATGGGGGCTGAATGTATGTTTTAAGTGTGGAAAGCCTGGTCATATGGCTAAGGAGTGTAGGGTAATGAGGTGCTTTAACTGCGGGGAAAGTGGTCATATGAACAAGGATTGCAAAAAGCCGAGGCCTGGGGTTCCGGCGGGAAGAAGGCAGTGGGTGAAGGGTCGAAGGCAAGCGCCAGAGCATTCACGATGACGCAGGAAGAGGCTAGGACGGACCCTGATATAGTGTCCGGTACGTTTCTGGTGAACCAAACTTTAGCCTCCGTATTATTTGATTCAGGTGCTAGTAGGAGTTTTATTTCTGTTGCTTTTAGTGCCAAACTGCCTGTTAGTAGTAGGCGTGTGGATGTGCCGTTTGATGTAGAGACTGCTATAGGTAAAACCACCAGGATTTCTGAAGTAATTGAGGGTTGCGATGTAGAACTGGAGGGTCACAAATTCCCAGTTAAGCCCTTTGCGATGACGTTAGGTGGTTTCGATTTGGTGCTTGGGATGGATTGGTTGGCAGATTTCGAGGCGAACATTGTGTGTCGCAAGAAGATGATCAGTTTGATAGCGCCTGACGGTAGTCCAGTGATAGTTTATGGAGATCGGGTTACTACGATTCCGAAAGTGATCTCAATGGCAGTGGCGGGGAAATGTATGAGGCGTGGATGTAACGCCTATTTATGTTATGTGAAAGATGTAGAGAAGCCAGCACCACAACTGTCTGATGTTCCGGTTGTGTGTGAGTTCCCAGACGTGTTCCCGGAAGACTTGTCGGGATTGCCACCTGACAGAGAGATCGAGTTCCAGATTGATTTAGTACCAGGCGCCCAACCTGTTGCCAAGGCACCATATCGATTGGCCCCTACGGAGATGAAAGAGTTGATGGAACAGTTACAAGAGCTACTGAATAAGGGGTTTATTCGACCGAGTATCTCACCTTGGGCGCTCCGGTCCTGTTTGTAAAGAAGAAGGACGGTAGCATGAGGATGTGCATCGACTACCGTGAGTTGAATAAGCTGACAGTGAAGAACAGATACCCCTTACCAAGGATCGATGACTTGTTTGACCAACTTCAAGGTGCTAGTTGGTTTTCACGTATAGATCTTCGATCAGGTTACCATCAACTGAAGGTGAAGGAACAGGATATCCCTAAAACAGCTTTTCGTACGCGCTACGGTCATTATGAGTTTCTTGTCATGTCTTTCGGTTTGACCAACGCGCCAGCTGCTTTTATGGATCTGATGAACAGGGTGTGCCGGCCGATGTTGGATAAATCAGTGATTGTATTCATTGATGACATCTTGATTTATTCAAAGAGCGAGACTGAGCATGCCGGTCACATTCGGGAGGTTATGGAGACGCTGAGAAGGGAGAAGTTGTATGCAAAATTCTCCAAGTGCGCATTTTGGTTGCGTGAGGTTCAGTTTTTGGGTCACGTGGTAAATCCGGATGGGATTCTGGTCGATCCGGCAAAGGTGGAAGCAGTAATGCAATGGAAGTCACCAAAAACGCCATCCGAGATCCATAGTTTCTTGGGTTTGGCGGGTTACTACCGAAGGTTCATCCAAGACTTTTCCAAAATTGCTTCTCCACTGACCAAGTTGACCCGGAAAGATGTGAAATTTGAATGGGGTCAAGCACAAGAGAAGGCATTCGAAGAACTGAAGACAAGATTGACCCAAGCTCCAGTTTTGGCACTGCCCGATGGGAGTGAAGACTTGGTAGTTTATTCTGATGCCTCCTACTCGGGGTTGGGATGTGTATTGATGCAGAGGGGAAAGGTGATAGCTTATGCATCCCGACAGCTGAAAGTTCATGAGGTTAATTACCCTACTCATGACTTGGAGCTAGCAGCTGTGGTTTTCGCGTTGAAGATTTGGCGGCACTATTTGTACGGGACGAAGTGCACCATCTTCACGGACCACAAAAGCTTGAAGTACTTCTTCGAGCAGAAAGATCTGAATATGAGGCAGAGACGGTGGTTGGAACTAATAAAAGACTACGATTGTGAAATCCATTACCACCCGGGCAAAGCTAACGTGGTGGCTGATGCCCTTAGCCGAAAAGAGAGGCCCGAGCCGATTCGGGTGAAAGCGTACCAACTAATCATGACCTCAGACATGATGAAACAAGTCAGAGAGTTCCAGGATGAAGCATTGAAAGATGAACATCTTAACTCTGAACGAATGAGAGGACTAGTAGCGGAGCTAGTAGAAAACACGACGGGCGTTAAAACCCGGTTTGGGCGTATGTGGATTCCTCGTCTCGGGGATCTACGAATGAAGATTATGGATGAAGCTCATAAGTCTCGATACTCCATTCATCCCGGCGCCACCAAGATGTACCAAGACATGAAGAAAGATTATTGGTGGCCGGGTATGAAACGTGATGTGGTGGAGTATGTGAGTAAATGCCTCACGTGTTTGCAAGTAAAGGCGGAGCACCAGAAGCCGTATGGAAAGATTCAGCCGTTGGACATACCGGAATGGAAGTGGGAGCACATCACCATGGATTTTATCACAAAGTTGCCACGTACCCCGAAAGGGTATGATACGATCTGGGTGATTGTGGATCGATTGACGAAGAGTGCTCACTTCTTACCGATGCGTGAAACATATTCGTCCGAAAGGTTGGCCGATCTTTTCATCAAAGAGATCGTGACTCGTCATGGTGTACCGGTGTCGATTGTATCTGACCGCGACACCCGGTTTACATCCAAATTCTGGAAGAAATTCCACGATGCCATGGGAACGAGGTTGCATATTAGCACGGCTTATCATCCTCAAACTGACGGTCAGTCAGAAAGGACCATTCAGACCTTGGAGGACATGCTTCGGGCATGTGTTATCGATTTCGGAGGAAGTTGGGATGACCATCTACCGTTAGCTGAGTTCTCGTACAACAACAGTTATCATGCTAGTATTGGCATGCCACCTTACGAGATGTTATACGGTAGAAGATGCAGGACCCCCGTCTGTTGGGGTGAAATTGGTCAAAAAGAATTAGGAAGCGTCGAAGTGGTAGAGGCTACGACTGAAAAGCTCGAAAGAATTAAAGCGTATATGAAGGCGGCCAAAGACCGACAGAAGTCGTATGCTGACAAACGACGCAGGCCAATTGAGTTCCAAGTGGGAGACCGGGTTATGTTGAAGGTCTCACCTTGGAAAGGGATCATTCGATTCCGGAAGCGGGGTAAGTTGAGTCCGCGATATATAGGCCCTTTCCGAATTGTTGCTCGAGTGGGGGAGGTGGCTTATAGGTTGGATCTGCCAGATGAACTAAGTGGAATCCACCCGACTTTCCACGTGTCTCATCTGAGGAAATGTTTGGCGGACGAAAACATGGTCGTTCCACTGGAAGATATAGAGGTAGACGAAAAGCTCAATTATGTAGAGCAACCAGTGGCGATCATAGATCGCAAAGAAAAGAGGTTGAGAAATAAAGTGGTTCCCCTTGTGCGTGTACAGTGGCGGCACAGGAAGGGATCCGAGTCGACGTGGGAAACTGAAGAAGAAATGAGGCAGCATTACCCACGACTGCTCGAGGAATGACAGGTTTCGGGGACGAAACCTAAAATAAGGGGGGTGGACTTGTAACACCCGCAATTTTGATTAGACAAAGGGAAATAATAAGAAGAAAAGAAAAGAAAGAATTTTGGAGGAAAAGGAAAAGAAAGAGAAAGTAGAAGGGGGTTTTGTGTAAAAGTACAAAGAAAAGAGAAATATCTGATATACATAGGGATGGCTGCCCACTTTTCTTTCTCACTACCCCAAATCTTCGAAGTGTTCTAGAGAGAGAAAGAGCAGACCACGGGAAATTGAAGGAAGAACAAGAAGAAGGAGAGGGCGGATTCGAGGTACAAGGTCTCACGACGACGGGTTTTGAAGGAGCCATACCCAGCAACACAATGTGAGTTCTAAGACCCCTTCTTTTAAGCATTTTTGAACGATTTTGGGGCTGGAACACATAGTGAAACTGTTTTCGAGCCATGGGCTCTCAATGTGTGTATATACGTATGAGTATGAGTGTGTATAAGGTCCGATTAGACTGCTATGCTCACAGTAGGTACGATTTCTAAGACAAGTAGACAAATTTCAGCAGGTAGACCGAACGTGTACTGCTGATGTATGTTTTAGAAGTTATTTTTATGATATGCATGATGTTTAGTTGATTCTAAGTAACTGATGTGGTAAAACCGTGTTAATGTATGTTGAGATGATGTATGGATTGTAGAAATGGAACAGGTTAAGTTGCAGGTTGCCTTACTCAACCGCATTGTCCAAATGCGGACTGCCGAAGCAAATGCGGTTGTGGTCAACCGCATTAACTAATGGGGATGACCAGGGAAAGTGCGGTTAAGGCATCAGGCAACCGCATTGACTAATGCGGATGACCAAGCAAATGCGGTCAAGGCCCTTCCTTCATCCGCATTAACCCAATACGGGTACACTCGATATGCAGTTAAGGCAGTAAACCGCATTAACCCATGCGGGAGACCAACTCAGGAATGCGGTAAGTCATTCCTCATCCGCATTGACTAATGCGGATGAGGCAAATTAATGCGGATAAGGTATTACTCATCCGCATTGACTAATGCGGACGGAGCAGACTAATGCGGGTGAGCAGAATGCACTGTGAATTTAAGTTTAGCATGGCCAGGTTCATTTGGGTGGACTAGTAACGTAGGCATGGTGATGATGATGATGTTGCATGGGTATACCTATGGTACACCATATATGAATGATGCCTTATATAACGATGGATGTATGTTATGTGTATGTTCCTACGGTTATGTATGTTTATCTTTCCGAAAACTTTATGAATTATGGAAATGAATGAATGAAGTATTATGTAACGTGAAGTGAAAGATAATGAAAGAGGAACATGATGATGAATGCATGCATTAATGAATAAATGAACGTAATAAAGGCTTGCAAGCAAAATGAAGGAGGTGCACACCCCTGGCAGGTGTTAGCTCAACAGTGTGCGGGTTAGCTACCCCGAAGGATGCACATCGGGGTCAGTCTTTGTGATTGACCAGAAGTATGTATGGGATCCTTGCCGCTTACCCTAGGTGACTGGATCAGCATTAGTGCACAACGTTCGTGATTTATCATCACAGGTCCAGCACCAGCATTTGTGCACAACGTTCGGGGTATAGCATATGGCATTGATCCAGAAGTAAAGTGAAAGATAAGTGGTGCAAGTACCTACCCCAGGTGACTGGATCAGCATTTGTGCACAACGTTCGTGGCTAACCACCACAGGTCCAGCACCAGTAGTATGTATGATGAACGGGGGTATTGTACATGTCACCGAATGTAATGAACGTTCGAACGAAAGTAATAAATGAATGAATGAATAAAACGAAGGTTCGAACGTATGAAGTGAAAGTATGAATGAAAGTAAAGACATACAAAAGTATGTAAAGTATGAATGAAAGTAAAGACATACAAAAGTATGTAAAGTATGAATGAAAGTAAAGACATACGAAAGTATGTAAAGTATGTAAAGTATGTATGTATGAAAGTACACGAGAATGATGAAGTGTACACGAATGAAAATAAGTAATGAATGATGAGATAATAATAATATTATCTACGTGTACGTATGATGTGTGAGCACATGTATGAAAGAGCAGTTAATGAGAATGAAAGTATGTTTTATTATAAAACTAGAACTCACTCAGCAACGCTGACTTTTATGTGTTTTCCAGTTCGCAGGTAGTGTTGCTGAGGATGGCATGAGGCGGCTACTCAGTTCTTTTGGGATGGCATTCACTTTTTGATTATGCAGCCACATCATGTGTTGTGGGCCCGTAATGCGCGCAACACATTATGTTGCATGCAAGTGCAAGATTTCTTGATAATCCTGATAAACATGATTATTTAAGAAATCTTGTTTATGAAAGAAATTATATTTTTGAACTTAATATCCCCTCTAGAGGTCGCTGTATGATCCTATGAGGAGAGACAAAGTAGAGAAAGCTGCATTTTGTAATCGAGTCAATGATGTAATGACTTTTATGAATGAATGAGAATGTATATATTTTATCATTTCCGCTGCGTTGATTTATGATTATATACATTATGTACGTTATATGTGCGATGAAGAACCAACAGTAAGGTGCCCGGTGAGCGGGGCCTTACAGTTTGAGGATAATGCACTCATGTTCTGTGAAAAGCATCTGATGCTTCTGATCACAGAATTGAGAAGCACTTAACAGATTGTGTTCAAGCTGTTTGACAAAGTGAACTTTGTCAATGTTTATTCTGCCATTGGATATACTTCCTCTGCCAGAAATATATCCTCCGGCCTCACCTCCAAATTGGACAGGCCCTCCATCAAAGTTCTGGAATTGTTGAAGGAGAGATCTGTTCCCTGTCATGTGCCTGGAGCATCCACTATCTACAATCCAGATATTGTTGTTCTTGTCAAATGGATGTCCCTGCACATAAGATGAGATGGTTAGTTTTGTTTGGAAGCCCAAGCCTTGCAGGTCTCGGGCTCTTCCAAAGATAGTGACATAATTGAACCAAAAGATATGCAGTGGGGTTCAATAGAGGTCATTGTTAAAGAAGAGGTTTGGGCTGCAGCATCTTCCTTGATCTTCCAATCCATCCTTTGGTTGATCTTTGAGGATGAGCTTGTTGAAGCTTTTGCAGCATGGTCTTCTTCCGAAGCTTCTCTCTTTTCGGAAGAAGCCTTCACCACCTTTTCTTCCGAAGTAGTCTTCTTCTGAGATGGTTTCAAGGGAGCCTTCTTGTTCTTCCGAACCTTAGAAGGTTTGGCTTCCGAAGCCATTTTCCCTTCGGAAGAAGCAGTTTCTTCCGAAAGCAACTTGGCTTCCGAGACCAACTTTCCCTTTTCATCATTTGGACCTTTTGAAGTGGTCCAACTGAGAAACCTTCTCTGACTACTTCTTTTCTAACATTATTTGCATAATGTGTGCTTGCTGGATTGTAGTAACAATCTTTAGCCATGTGGTTGTGCAGACCACACATTATGCATGCAATGTTAGTCTTCTGGGAACTTGCAAGTTGCTGTTTCTTGGGTTTCTTCTCTTCATCAGCAACTTTCCCTTTCGACTTCTGATCCTTCAGTGGGACAGGAGTGCTGGTACTACACTCCTTTCCTGAATCAGGAGTACCTACCACTTGAAACCCGGCAGAAATGAAGACACCCTTTTGCTTAGGGTCAAACTTAAGCTTGGACTCTGCAACCTTCTTAGCAGTCCTTCTAGCAGCTTTAGCTCTGCTTCTTCTTGCCTTGGTGGTCAGGATTTGGTCATCACAGGTGGAGATGGGTGTATCCTCCTGTTTCTCCCCTGTGGAGGCCATTATTTTTACTTCATCCTCTAGTTCCAATGGAGAAGGGTCAGCAGTTGGAACCTCTTGCTCTTCAGTACCACATCTAGGTAGTCTAATAGACTCATAAGAGTGTAGTGGAGCTATTTCACTGGTTCCCAACCCTTCTTTGTTTTGATAAAACATTTTGGAATGGGAGGTTGATGCAAGAATAGTTTGGAAGCTTTGCTCAGCAATAGCTTGCTTCCTGGCCTGAGCCTCAGCTGTGACTAACTGGGCTTGAACTTCAGAAAGTTTGGAGATCAGATCTTTGATTTGAGTCTTGTAGTTAGTCTTTTCATGTTTCAAAAGAGACACAGTTTTCTCTAACTCATCAATTTTCCTTTGATAGTCAGATTCAGCTCTTTTAAAGTCAGATTTTAGCACATTTAAAGACTCAACCTCAGATCTGATTTCCGAAATGTAATCCTTATACAATTTAACTTTAGCAATACAGGCAGCAGTACAAAGATGTTCATATACCTGATCATCATCTGTTCCGGCCATGAGTGCTTGAGCGGGAGTCACATCCTGTACCATGAAGCTCCAGTCAACTTCCTGAGCAACAGCAGCTGTTTCAGTTGACTTTTCTTCATGCTTGGGAGCAGTGGGATGTGTGGAGGCCTGTGGGGTTCCCGGGTTGTTCTTGGGAGCCTTGCATTCCCTAGCAAGGTGACCAAGTTGGTTGCAGTTGTAGCACCTTGCTTTGCTCTTATCAACCCAAACTTGCTGTTGACTGGGTTTTGAGGGAATTGCCTTCCAGTTCTCTTGAAGAACTTCTTCGCTCTGTAAGTTAAAAGAGCCATCTGCTGGACAATGTCCATGTACTCCACATCATCTGGATTGAAGCACTCAAGATCATCAAAGCAGTATTGAAAATCACCAGAGTGCCCACTTCCAGAGACAAAGGCACAACTATCCTGAAAGGAGTTGTGTTGAACCTTTTAAGACTTTGGAGTCTCAGGTAGAGTGATGAAGGGTCCAGTATGTGAGTTGTCAGGGTAGCATAGCAACTGATGTTGTGGTTCCATGCTTTCCCTTTCAACCACATGAAGGGCTGAACTCTGTTGGTTATTGGAGTGGTCAGAGGAGTTCTGCATGTTCATCTCCATCTGAAATGCACTTAGGATACCATACAACTCTGTGAGAGAAAGAGTCTTAAGGTCCGAAGTTCTCTTGATGACAACACAGTAGTGAGTCCATAGCTTAGGAAGAGAGGACATGAACTTCCTAACTATGTCTCTGTTCTCAAGAGCTACTCCAATATCCGCCAGAGTATCTACTAGCTCAACATACCTGAAGTATTGTTGAGTCAAGGTCTCACCATCCTTGAAAGTAAAGTTCTCAAACTGCTGCTTCAAGAGATCTTTCTTGTTCTCTTGAGTTTCCTTGGATCCCTCATACATCAGCTTCAAAGCTTCCCATAAATCTTTAGCTGTCTTGCACTTCTTGAAGCGTCTGTAGACGGAGTTGGGGAGAGCAGTTTGGAGACAAGTCATAGCCCTTTGATCTAGCTCTATTCTCTTCCTATCTTCCTCTGAGTAATCATCAACATCTTTTGGAATGATGCGATTACCAGTGGCAGATGTAGTGCTTGGTATGAAAGGACCATTGACAATGGAGTCCCACATCCTTGAGTCTTGACACTTGATGAAGCCTTCCATTCTGATACACCATGTGTCAAAGTCTTCAGGGGTGATCATAGGGGACTTGGTCAAGGTACCAGTTTCCATATCAGCCTTGGAGAGAGCAGCCATTTGAGTGAGTGGATTGTGGTGAGGAGTGAAAAACAGGTTGATTAGGATGGTAAGATCTCACAATCAAGAGCCTGGAGCTCTGATACCAATTGCAGGATCGGATTTCGGGTGGTCTTTCTCTCAACTTACTGTGAATCAACACTCGGCAAGCAGTCTATGAAGAGTTGATCACAATATAACAAGTATCAAGCAGTAAGAAAACTTAACAGCAGATAAATTTTCAAGGTACTTTTATATATTGCTTCTCAACTCAAAGGATTACAAGACACTTGGACTCAAATCACTTTTCTAAAGAGTTACAGGGAGAAGATATATATAATACTACCTACAGCCGGATATACTTTGATACCAGCTGGATACCTCTAACCTTACATCTATACTACAAGACTCTAGGTGAGGTCTTTCAGACATTGTGCCTGAGAGTTGGTAGTCAGGACATGTCCCTGACTTACCTTTTGTCACCAACTAAAGTTAGTAACATGTACTATCATAAAAGGTGAACAGTAGAATAAAGTATGGTCAACAATATGGCTCTTTAGGAAGATGCCATGCTGTATCAGAGGTCTGCAGCGGACTGTCAGGGACCATACTTTTATCTGCTGGACATAGCAATGTTTTCCGAAGGATAAAGTGCTTCGGAAGAATAACTTCTTCCGAAGGCACTTATACTTCGGAAGACTGCTTTTTCCGAGGCTTGGAGTCTTCTTTGTCTTCGGAAGCAGACTTTGTCTTCGGAAGCTCAGACTTTGTCTTCAGCTCTTTCATCAGACTTTGTCTTCGGAAGCTTTCAGACTTTGTCTTCAGCTCTTTCATCAGACTTTGTCTTCGGAAGCTTTCAGACTTTGTCTTCAGCTCTTTCATCAGACTTTGTCTTCGGAAGATAGTCTTCAGCTGTTGGCTTCAGCTGTTGTCTTCAGCAGTTGACTTCAGCTTTTGCCTTCAGTAGATATCTTCAGCTGTTGGCTTCAGCTGTTGTCTTCAGCAGTTGACTTCAGCTTTTGCCTTTAGTAGATATCTTCAGCTGTTCTTCAGACTTTCGGAAGATCTCTTGCTCAGCTTCGGAAGCCTTTGAATGTAGTACCAAAAGATGACTATGAAGTGAATTTGGTTGCACCAGCCTTATCATGATCCAACAATTATTATTATTTCTATTATTACTATTACTATTATAACTATTATTATTATTATTTATTATTATTTCTAATAATAATAAACCGTCGACAAACTACGCGACACATACGGTAAAATCTATCAAATCTATAAGGGAAAACCTATGAAATCTATTTGAGAAACCTATCAAATCTATGTTTACCTCTATGGTTTAAAGTTGTAAATTACGTACCGAAAACGATAATGTAGCGGCGGCGGTGTTGCAGCGGCGGTGGTGTAGCAGCGGTGGTGGTACGCAGATGGTGGGCAGCGTTGGTGGTGGTGGTGCGCAGATGGTGGTGGTGCGCAGACGGTGGAGCAGCGGAGGTGGTGGTGCGCAGATGGTGGTGGTGCGCAGAGGTGGTGAGCGGCGATGGTGGTGAGCGGCGGTGGTGGTGAGAGATGGTGGATGAATGTGTCACGGGGAGGGCTAGCGGTGACGGTTTGGCGTCGGTGGTGGTGAAACGTTTGTGGTTGTGGTGGTGAAACGGGGTGTGGTGAAATGGGGTGTGGTGAAATGGGGTGGTGAAATGGGGTGTGTGAACGGTTGAAGGTGAAACCAGTGACCACGAGGTCACGGTTTGGCCTCCACGTGACCTCTTACACACACGGTACTCGAGGGGCAGGTGCACTAATCGAGGGGAAATCAGATTCAAAAAATATCTCAAGAGGTGACGGTTTGGCCTCCACGTGACCTCTTGCTTTTTTTTGTATTATTATTATTATTATTATTGTTATTATTATTATTATTTTTTGAAATCTGATTCAAAAAATATCTCAAGAGGTCACGGTTTGTCCTCCACGTGACCTCTTGCTTTTTTTGTATTATTATTATTATTATTATTATTATTATTATTATTATTATTATTGTTATTATTATTATTATTATTATATTATTATTATTATTATTATTATTATTATTATTATTATTATTATTATTGTTATTATTATTATTATTATTATTATTATTAACCGTAACCTTTTAATTTCTGGATACACAAAATAATACTATTATTATTATTATTATTAACTTTAAAATTATTACTATTAAACTTTTTATTTATATTAGAGTATACTATTATTATTATTGTTATTATTATTATTTATCATTATTGTTATTATTATTAGAGTTTATTTTATAGTTTCTGGATACACAAAATAATACTATTATTATTATTATTAACTTTAAAATTATTACTATTAAAATTTTTATTTATATTAGAGTATATTATTATTATTATAGTTATTATTATTATTTATCATTATTGTTATTATTATTAGAGTTTATTTTGTAGTTTCTGGATACACAAAATAATACTATTATTATTATCGTTATTATTAACTTTAAAATTATTACTATTAAACTTTTTATTTATGTTAGAGTATATTATTATTATTATTGATATTATTATTATTTATCATTATTGTTATTATTATTATTAGAGTTTATTTTGTAGTTTCTGGATACACAAAATAATACTATTATTATTATTATTATTATTATTATTATTATTATTATTATTATTATTAACTTTAAAGTTATTACTATTAAACTTTTTATTTATATTAGAGTATATTATTATTATTGTTATTATTATTAATTATCATTATTGTTATTATTATTAGAGTTTATTATGTATGTTTGAACATTGGTTTACAAAATATAAGGTGTATATATGTTGATTTGTTCCTGATAAGATTGTTTAGGTTATCATTAAAACGTCACGGTTTGTTCACGTACGCATGTTTGTATGTACGTTTACGAAGAGTATTTGTTCTTATTGTATATATATGTTGATGTGTGTGCATGTTCATGAAAAAATATCCGATTCGATATACGTAAATGATCATAAACGGTTAATGTGTGGATTTAGGGAACCCCAAAAGGTCACAGTTAGACCAAACCGTGACCCCTTTTGTCAACAAGGTGTGACGGTTAGGTCACCAAGTAACACTTTGTGTCAACAAACTGTGACAGCTTCATTCCACAACGCCACATGTGAACAAAGGGGTCACGGTTTGCCCAAACCGTGACCTTTTGGGCCAGTTTAGTTTAAAAGAATTTGTTTTCTATACCTTTCAGCGAACCAGTCCCGTCCCGACCGGTTAAGACGGTAAGGCAACAGGGGAGTGGTGTGGGCTCGAAACCCACTTCCACCGGTTCATGGAGGTTTTTTATATAAATTTTTTACTTAGCAAAATTTTAAAAAATTAGGCAAAAGGTCACGGTTCGCCCAAACCGTGACCTTTTGCCTAATTTTTTAAAATTTTGCTAAGTAAAAATTTTTATAAAAAATACCTCCATGAACCGGGGAAGTGGGTTTCGAGCCCACACCACTCCCCTGTTGCCTTACCGTCTTAACCGGTCGGAACGGGAGTGAGTTGCTGAAAACTACTAAAAACAAATTCTTTTAAACTAAACTGGACCAAAAGGTCACGGTTTGCCCAAACCATGACCCCTTAGTTTAGCTGTGATAGTTTGATGACAAAAAGTGTCATCAAACTTTTGTCAAAACCCTAACCGTGACGGTTAGGCCTAACCGTCACCTTTTGGGCGCCTAACCGTGACCTTTAAGGCAAACCGTGACATTTAGGTTTTTATTGTTACTATTGTTTCTATTATTATTATTATTTCTATTATTATTATTATTATTATTATTATTATTATTATTATTATTATTATTATTATTATTTTCTATTATTATTATTATTATTATTTATTATTATTATTATTATTACTATTATTATTATTATTATTATTACTATTATTATTATTATTATTATTATTATTATTATTATTTCTATTATTACAATTATTATTACTATTATTATTACTATTATCATTACTATTATTATTATTATTATTATTATTATTATTATTATTATTATTACTATTATTATTATTATTGTTACTATTATTTGTAGTATTTTTATTAATATTAATATTATTACTATTATTTCTATTATTTGTACTATTATTTTTATCATCATCATCATCATCATCATCATCATCATCATCAAATAAAGGGATCTTCATTAATATGATAAAGTATCGAAGAATGATAACTTACAGGAGGCATTGGTGCCTCTTTGACGATCCGTTATTCTAACGTAATTATTTATACGATCCTCATACATATTTTGTCATTCTAATGCTTGTTGATATGCAAATCTTGGCCAATGATAGCTCACACTGGGCATTGGGTAATCCTCTTCCAATGATGCTTGTTGATATGCAAATCACCGACATTGTATTCCATGGGCTTACGTCTTTTGTCAGCATAATGCTTTTGACGATTTCTAGCAGCGACCAAGTTATCACAGATCTTATGAATTTTGTCGGTTGTTTCTTGTATCAATTCCGGACCAGTAATCTGTGATTCACCAACTTCAGACCATATAAGGCCTCAAATGGTGCCATCTGCTGGTCTGGTAACTGTTATTGTAAGAGAATTCAATCAACGAAAGATGAGAATCCCACGATCCACTGAAATCAATGACACAAGCCCGGAGTATATACTCGAGGGTTTGTATCGTTTCTTTCAGTCTGACCGTCGGTTTGCGGATGATAGATTGTACTAAGATTCAGTTGAGTTTCGAGAGTTTGATTGATGACTTTTCCAGAAACGAGAGGTGAAGCGACCATCACGATCAGAGATAATATCTTTACTTGACAATAGATTGTTTAGGAAGACTACCATCACGTAATCAGGTTTTGATGATAACTCACATTGAAAGTCGATAAATAAGAAATAAATGGTTTGATGTAGCTAGATCGAGTCAAAACATGAGAATAAAGGAAAAGAAATCGATTTAAGGATTTAAATGCTCCAAACTTGGAATCAAAATTAGCTTAAAGCGATCTGGTCTCTTTTCTAGTTCAGAGATCATGCTTTGGCTTGATAGGTCGAAACACTAACATTATTTCACCCTTCAAGTTAATACATGCGTCTCGTCACTTGATTACAACCATGGTAAGTTGATGATCAAGAAATGAGAATAGTCATCAAGGTATGGTTTTCACTCCTAACTTGATGGTGTACTCTCAAGGTATGACCACTAATTTACCAATCAAAAGTTCGATCTAAGGATCTACATAAATAAGATGAGATAACTCACCATTAAGGTAAGGGAAATCACTCCTATCTTAGCGATGAATTTTTACAAAAACAAAATATAATAAGATAGATTTCCTCTTCAAAATCCAGAATTCACTCCTACTTTGACGAGGTCGTTTCATTTGAGAAAATACAATCCATAAAAATGAAATTATCATCAAGGTATGAATTTCACGAGTATCTTGATGATTGAGCTTTAAGAAAACAATCAAAGATTAACATTTGTCACCAAAGTACGGGTTTCAATCCTATTTTGGTGAGATCATGTCATTTGTGAAATGTAAGTTCCAAAGAGAATAATTGAAGTCAGTCCTCGAGATAAGGAAATCACCCTAATCCAAAGGATGAAATTTCATAAAACACATCATTGGAAAACCATTTATTGAAATGAATAAAGAATCATCACTAAAGTAAGGGAATCACCCTTGTTTTGATGAGTTAGAATCATTTAGGTGATATGAGTGTCCTTAGTCATAGGTTGACTTGCAAACTCTTGCATCTCCCACGGGGCATGCGGTTCAAAATTCGACTTAACAACGAAAGGAAAGTATCTCAATTAGAAATTTAGAAATTTTCAAATTGCATCAATGTAACAAAAAGGAAATCACGATTACAAATCTTGAATTACATCATGAAGACGAAATCAAGGACAATAATTATTCAACACCATATCATTGGTGGCTTGAGCTTGTTGGATATTGATGTTGAAAGCACGTCCTTGAGCCGTAGGAACTGGGATGACAAGTTGAGGGCATCGATTGCGAAAATGGTTCGGATCACCACATTGATAGCATGCACGACCCTGGGTAATTGCAGGAAGATGTTGGTGAACTGGTGCATTGGTCGGAGCTTTAGCAGCACTCCTGCACACGTTGAATGTATGACCCAAATGACCACAGTTTGTGCATTGACGACACTGAGTGTTAGCGGGATGATGGTAATTGCAGATGTTACACAGTGGATGGGGTCCGACGTATGGCTTTCTCATCAGCGATTGGTTGTTTACCACTTGTTGATGTGTTGGAGGGACTTGAGTAATTGGCACAGCAGGGGTAATTACAGCAAAGTTTTGAGATTGAGCCTTCCTCTTCTTATTCTTGGAAAGCTCGGGTTGGTCGGTTTTGACGGTCTCGTTAGAAAGTTTATCGGTATTCTTCTTCGATCCTTTCCAGGTTAAGGAACCAGCTTTCACATGATTAACGGTTAACTGTGCAGCCAGCCTGATAGCATCTTCTACTGTTGAAGGATTCCTTCCTAGCACCGTATCCTGAATCTGCATGGGTAGACCACCAATGTATTTCTCGATGGCTCGGGAGGTAGGGGTAGTAAGGTGCGGTACCAAAAGACTCAGTTCGTGGAATCGGTTAGTGTATGCGATGTTCTCGCCACTGTCTTAGGTTAACTCCCAGAACTCAGCTTCCAGTTTTCGGACTTCATTTCTTGGGCAGAACTCTTTAGTCATGAGCTCCTTAACTTCAGTCCATGTTAAGGCTAGAGCAGTTTCAGTTCCACGGGTTCGTTTCTCTCCGTTCCACCAAGTAAGTGCACGTTTCTGAAGAACACTTGTGGCATACCGGACTTTCAGATTTTCAGGGCATTCGCTGTTTAGGAAAGTGTTCTCGATGCTTTCGAACCACTGTAGTAATCCGGTAGCACCTTCAGTTCCACTGAACTTAGTGGGGTTGCAAGAACTGAAATGTTTGTAAGTACAAGTTCGGGGATGGTTTGGTGCAATTGGGTTTTGGACAGTGTTTGGTGCAGTTGGGTTTTGGACAGTATTGTTGCCTTGGTTCAAATGGTTAAGTAGAGTTGGAATGACCGCAGCAACTTCACGTGCTACTATAGCAGCAATCTTGCGGCCAGAGCTTCTAGATCGGGAGCGGTTTTGGCGAGAAGACATGCTGTATAATATGGAAAGAAGAAACCTCTATGAGAAACGGGTAATTGGTTTTTAAAACTTTTCAAAATAATAAAATCGTTAATGAGATTGTTTAGAATAACAATGAGAGGTTAGGAGTGTAAACGTTCGGTTCGCAAACCAAAGCGAATACGTTGACTTATCAAAGTATTTGTGTCTACCACAACCTTAATGAAGACATGCGTACCTATAAGCGAATACTCATCTCGAGGGATCCCAGGTAAGGTAATCAAGTTGTATGAATACCTTGCCTAGACAGAACACCTTAAGATACAGGTATCCCACTCTTCCAGCATTGCATGTTCTCGGTCATGTGACACGGACTTTGACGAGATTTGAAAACCATGAATAACAATCGAGTTTTGGAGTTTGAAATTACTTGAATTAGGCACACAATGCCTTAGAATATGAGTTAAGATTCGTGTGTATATTGATAGATTCAAAGTATAAGAAGAATCACATAAAGCAGATAATCACATAATCAAGTATAAACATGTAAGGCACATAAAATCCTATCTAAGCATATAAATACATGAGAGGACTCAGGTGTGAAGGTACTTAGTTATAGTCTAGGTCATTCCATTTCTAATAACCTAATTCCCTATAACCATGGCTCTGATACCAATCTGTCACATCCCGACCGACGGCGGAATCATCGGAGCGGACGAGGGAATGATTGATTGTTCATAACACATGGTTGTCTAATAGTGGAAATAATATTAAAATCAGATTACAAGATAAAATAAGTTCAACATACACAAATACAACAATCGAAACCACAAATAACAATTGTCTTTTATTTAACTAAGTCCGTGTCTTAAATGAGCACGTAGAAGTCCACTATCTTGCTTAACCTGAAATCATGTGAGAAAATAAAGTCAGCTAACGAATTAGCTGGTGAGTAATCACAGTTTTGAGTATACATATAGATTGATTGATTGATTTAGAATAATCCAATTCACAAGGTAACGTTAAGACTTATATTGCAATAGTAAAGCATATAGATAAACCGACACAATAGAAACCCCTTGACTTGACACTTGCATATAATAGACTTGCACACAAACACCATAGATTGACTAATTGCCTCTGGCACAATCACCACTCGTAAGCCATATGGGGTGGGTTATCCAAACCAGTAGATCTACCATTGATACCAGGATTGATTGATTGAACTAGGGTTTTACTGTCGTCCAGTTTACCATAGTATGTTCACATAATTGCAAGTAATAACATAACCTGTCTAGAATTGAATTTAAAATGAAATAACAATAGAATATCATGATTGAATACTGTATCACATGATTTCCCCCAAATAAGAAATGATATAAAAAGGGGATATGAATACTCACTTGATTTGAGGAGATTAGGATCTGGATGTGATAGATTAGACACCAAAGATTTCCTTATGATTAACCTAAGGAACGGTGTCTCAAATTAGAATAATAATGATTTGGGAATTTGGGAATGTATTAGGGTTTCCATTTGGTTTTGAATGGTAGTTTAAATTAAATAATTTATTTAGTTGAAATGTTTTGAAATAAATAAAATAAATTTATTGAAAATGATTATGTTTAGAATTTTAAAATAAACGTATCAGTTTACGTATCTGTTTGATTTATTGTTAACGTGTGGAAAAATAAACAAATAATTGATTTTATTTAATTAATTATATGATAATTAATTAAAGTATTTAATTATTTATATAACTAAAAGAAATGAAATTGTTATTTGTAATGATTTAAATATAACACTTTTTATATTTAATCCTGATTTAAACAATAATAAATATTATTTGAATAAATTAATATAGTATCGAATAATAATTTAATAATTTAAATTATTATTAGAAGTTCACTTTTGTTCAAATAGTTTTGTATTATTTGTAATTTTATTTATTTAAAACATTTATTAAAATAGGTAAAATGTTAAAAATAAATTTCAGAAAATAATTAAGTTGTTCTAAAAACTTTAATGTTTGTAAAAACATTTTTATAATTTTTACAATTTTTTTATAATTTTTAGAGGCTTAAAAAGCCCCAAAAAAAATGGTTGAGGTGGCCTGGGGTCGAACCCGGGACCTCATGGATTGCAAAGGGGTGCAGGGACCAGTGAACCAAGGTCACAACCGCGAATGTAATTGGTTCCAATTGAATTTAAACATAAATAAATTGAACCCCCAAATTCATTCGAACCCTAGGTTCGAATCTCTTCAAATTGAACCTCGATTCGATTTCAATAGTGATTGAAACCATGGGGCTTTCATTCCTCATGTAACAACGAGTCTATGTGTGTGTTCAATTTCATGTATGATATCGGTTTGAGTATAAACCTGATGAAGAAACAGGTCGCGGCCACGTATGAACTTGAATCGAGTGTTAATGATCTCTAAACTCAAATTAAACTTGCAGACAACTTCGGATGATGATCAAGAACAATAGCCCCTTATCAATTTCGATTAAAATCGAACGTAGGTTGGTTTAAAATCGAGTTGCAGGTCGCGGTTGGGAGGTTGTTCGAATGAAAGGTTTCGGGTGATTTCAGATGAATTTGAGAGTTGAGTTCGATTAGGAATGAAGAAATGATCGAGTTGGTAGTTTTAATTTGTCTATTATTGTTGTTTGAGTGTATTAGTGAGTTAGATTCGGATCCGAGATAAAAGTGAAATTATAACCGTTAATTTGTCGGATTTAACGCGTGTTTTCGTTGGATTCCACTTCGAATTGGATCCAAGAAACAATTCGGTCAAATTGTGGGGTTCGAAATCAAGTGTTTTGGTCGTTTTGTGCCTCGCCGGAGCTTGCCGGAATCCGATGCCGGAGCTCGCCGGAAAATCGGGGTGTCGACGGAGGGTGAGTTTGGGTTTTAAAAATTTACAGATTCGGTCCCTGTGGTTTTAAGTTTAATACTTTATGTTTGAAACTTTGGTTTTAAGTTTCATAATTTACATAATCACCCCCTGGACCTTTAAATCCAATTTTTAATACATGCTTTTATATATATATATATATATATATATATATATATATATATATATATATATATCCTTACTAATTATTAATAGCAGTATTATTTTTATTATTATTATTATTATTATTATTATTATTATTATTTTTATTATTATGATTATTGAAATTTTTGAATTCAACATCGACAAAATCAACTTTATTAAAAAAATACGCAATGTTACAAAATAGCCAGGCATCACGCGGTTCAAATTGCTCCGCCAATACCATATGTTTCTGTCCATCTCCGACAACATTTGACGCCTAACCCATTCCCATTCATTTTGCTTTTTCCCTAAAGCCACCGCAATCGCCCGAAAACCACAGTTACCATCAGGCCGCACATCTTTTATAGTCGAAACGTACCGGTGAATCCATTGGGGCAGCTGATCCTTAAACTTCATAACTTTTATCACGTCCTTTGGTTTCAATATTAAAGGAAACCCTAGGGCACCTCCCGTAACAGGTACATTTGAAGCAGCCTTTGCCTGATTAGAACGGTCGTTGGGCATTTTAAACTGAGGGGTAAATGAGCTATGCCTCGTCGGGTCAGGCATAGTTTGTTATGAGGAAGTATAGGAGCTGTGTCTAGCAACCTCATACTATGATGTATTGGAGTCCGCTCTTCTTTGTTGCTCCTTAATATTTGGACGACCACGTCGGTCATGACGCACCTCAGGTTCTTTAAGTTTTGACTTGCTCTTAAACAAAGAGTCAAATACTTTGTTAAATAATTTTTTCTTTACTTGAGGATTGGGAGACGACATAACTTTTTGTTTCAAGTCATCAAATTTCACATCGTAGTCGGGTTCAGGCGGCGCGACGTACGCTGGCTCGAAATCAAGCTTCCTCCAGTGTGGATCTACCGCATCGAGTGGAATACTTATGACTGGATTTAAAGGTTAAATTATTAGTGAAAAATATGCAATCGTGTGACAACAATAAAAAAATGTATTAAGAAAAATATAACCTTCTCGGATGTATATCTCCAAACGACAAGCACATGGCAAGCCCATGGACGTGAACAACCGGTGTCCACATGAACCCCCAAACTCCTGAATCATTTCTATTTTCGTTAACTCTGATTCAAGGAGGCTAAGGCAAAAAATGGATACTTTACAATGCAATCTTGAAAACAATGACAGTCGATGGTCTTTTTTAATCTTCACACGGGACACCTCGAATGTTTTACAAATTTCAATCTCCTGGCCGCGCACGAGGTCACAAACATATCCGACAAGTGTGTGCAACGTATTATTGGTCCCTGTAAGGTAACTCTTGAAGTTGGCATGTTGGCCCTTAACCCTATTAGTTGTAAATTCACTAAAGTTAAGGCGGTCGTACATCCAACAAGTAACAATTTTCTCTTTGTACGGCACCAACCAATTATTCCAAATATATTCCCATACCTCTGAAACAAAATAACAAATTTTATAAAATGAGCAAATAAATTATTAGAGTAAAAATAACTATGAAATTCTTACCACGTTTACCATCTTCATTTAACTTTTCTTCCATCTTCCTGCAATTGTAATCGTACAATGCCTCTGTGGGAGACGAACACAAGGTCTTCCACCAGTATGAAAAATCCTTCCACATGTCGGTTTTGAAAAGGATATTCCACCGTCTTTTGATATTCTCCCTAACGTGCCACCTGCATAGGTTTTTAGTAGCACTCGGGAACACTATGTCACACGCACTCATCAGGGCCAGGTCCCTGTCTGTGACAATAACGCGGGGCTCCACACACCCATCGAGCATATCTCTGATCTGCTCCAGTACCCATGTGAAGTTGTCTTGCCGTTCCCTCGATATAAATGCATGCGCAATACAAAACGACTTCGACGTCGACGTAACGCCAATAACCTGGACAAACGGAATGTTGTACATGTTGGTCTTGTAAGTCGTGTCTATCAACATCACGTGCGGGAATGCGCGCCATATTTTATACGAAGTAGGATGACAAAAGAAAACATCTTCCACGGCCTCAGTAGTTGTATTTGCTCGTGTTTCATACACAAACTCTTTAGATTATAGTAGGTTTTCAAGTTACTGCATTGGTATCATGCCTTTTCTCCCCTTAACCCTAAACTTCGACGTCAGATTGTATATGTCTTGAACAACACAGACGCTGTGGGGAAAGTGCTCTCTTACGGCTGGATGGATATGTCGTGGCCGCACGTGCTGCCTGTGTAACTTCTCGACAAGATCAATTTCTTCGGCGGTCATCTTCCTAAGATGCGCGTGGCCCTCCTCGTACACAACAGGATCGTGGTTGTGCGTCTCATTTCTCACCTCTAACATCCAACTGTCACTCTTTCCTACGTACTTCCCTACGAGTTTAAAGGGACATCCTTTCTTTATGCTCCCAGTACGTCTATTTGTGCCAGTGAATTTAGGTTCACCACTACGATTGCATAATAGTTCCACGTCCTTTTTTCGTGACCGACCCACCACAATGACGCACCCATGCTCGCGTCCTCTCATTTTAGCCCACTTTTCCAAGTCCTCACGAGAATCAAAATACTGAAAAAATGATAAAGCTATACATAAAAAAAAACAATATATAAAACAAATAAAAAAATAAAATAAACAAAAGAATAAAACTCTTCGTACTTTATCGGTTTTATAAGAAACCGTAGCCTTTCTTATCCGATCCTCATCCCCATCATGCTCCGCGGTGTCCCCATGGTTTTCTTTGAGATGAACCGAACCGTCACTCTCATCTGTGTCATTCCTACTAAAAAATTCCGACACATGTGTTATTTCTAGTTCTGACTGGTATGGGGGATGTCCGTAATCCAGCTCTGTTTGTGAGTGGTACGTGTTCGGGGCATGCCCGTAAGAATTGCAAGGGGGATGTCTGTACCCTTCACCGTAACTGTCGGTCCAAATAAAGAGTTGAACGCCGCTTGAACAACTGTGTTCGACGGGTTGGTTTCCTCCTCCCCCCACGGAGGGTGACTCCCGTATACGTAATATTCCTAAAAAAGATAATGGTTAGATATTTCAAATAATAAGTTATAATAAAACATATACTAGTTCAACCTGGTTCGAATCTTCGATATGTGACACCTCATTCAAATTTGGAAGCTTTGGCTTTTGATAATAATCTCCTGAACCCGACATTATTTTCGAATTAACGTGTTTTTGGAATGACGAAGGCTGAAAAATCTCGAGTATTGGATGAATGAAAGCTCAAAGGTATTTATGATGAAAGAATTTCGAGTGTTGGATGAAATATCGATTGTTGAAGGCTGCAAGGTACTTAAGATGGAAATCTGGTGCACAAACCGTCACGGTTTGGCCTCCACGTGACGGTTCGTGGCGCGAATCCCGACCCTTTTGTCAACATCACAGTCTACCTCGTACCTTAAACTGAACCTCGTACCCTAGAGGTCACGGTTAGGCCAAACCGTGACGGTTTGGTGACCGGTTATCAACTTTACCAGCCCATTTGTCGTTTTGTTGTCAGGAGGTGTTGGAAGACAGACACAGAAACAGTGACCGCAAGACCTTGCGGTCACGGTTAGGTGTCAAAACGTGACCGCAAGCCCTAACCGTGACCATTTGGCCCGGCCTATCCTAAAAACCCCTGCGCTATTCCCATTAGGACCAAAAAACAAACATTCTATTGTATCTCATAAATGTCCATCAGTAATTTTTTTAACATTAAAAAAATAAGATGCTTTCTATTTTTTCACATTAAGACCCATCAACAAATATTTAAAAGTTATTTTATTAAAATTAGGGCTGTTCAAACCGCTCGACGCTCGACGCTCGACGCTCGCTTGACGTTCGTTCGGAATTTGCTTGAAAAATGCTCGTTCGAATTTTTGATCGGTTGTAAACGAGCCGATCGGCTCGGATCAGTTTGTAAACGAGCCAAGCACGAGCAAAGGTCCGCTCGGTTCGGTTCGGATCGAATAATATATAATTCGATCCGACAATATGTATATATAGTTTATACGTAGTGCTCTAGTAGATTTGACACATTATATACAAATATATAATTTTATTTATGAATATTTGATCAATCAACCTAGTAAAAGAATTCCACACTTAATATAAAAGTAAAATCCTAAGCCGTTAAAAGATATTTTTTCGATCATCTCACTCTCACCGTCACCTTATCTGCAATATGCTCCCCGCCTTATCGGCTACAGACTTAGCTAGCTTCATCGTCAGTCACAACATGTTATCATCCATAAAAATATTATATAATGAAATGTGGTTGATTTTAAAGTTATTAAACTTTATTCGCTGTAGTATAAATTGTATGACACACAAGATTGTTGGGTTGTATAAATTATTTGCCGCTCGTTTCCGCTCGCTTGACGTTCGTTCGAAAATTTAACGCTCGAAAAATGCTCGTTCGATTTTCCGCTCGGTTGTAACCGAGCCGATCGGCTCGGTTCGGTTTGGAAACGAGCCAAGCACGAGCAAAGATCCGCTCGGTTCGGCTCGGCTCGTGAACAACCCTAATTAAAATGCTATATCTGTATCGATAAGAGATGTGAATGTTTAATTTAAAATAATATAACCATTTCATTCAATACTGAATGGTTAAGTTTTCACACAAATGCTCAACGAAATTCCTTACCATTTTACCTCTCAAAATTAAAACAACGTTCTTGACCATCGACCTCCCAACCCATAGAATCTACCACCACCGACCGACTGAACCTTCGTCGCCACTTCGCCGGATAGTCGCCACCACCCTGCAGCAACCTCACCGCCGCCGCCGCCCCTCAACTCCCACCCAAGTTTAATTTCTCGAAGTAAAGTTTCTTTGATGATTTGTTCTCGAAGAATAACCAGCTGAAGATGCATTCACAATTATTCTAATACTAGCTTTAGTAAACCCGTGTATTACACGGGTTGAGTAAATAAAATATTAATATAATAAAATTCAATAATTTTAAAATGATACTCTAATAATAAAATAGTAATATCAACTTTTAAAATTTTATTTATAAACCATTTTAAAAAAATAAATATTTTGTTCTAAAAAAATCGTATAAAAATGTCATTTCTAAAAATTTTCCTATTATAACTCTCAATTTGGATTATATTTTGTTTTCAAAAATGAAGCGGTCTCTCTACCTATCTGGATAGAGGAAAGACTTACCACCACCTACCCCTCCTAGACCCTGCTCTTGAGTGGGATATACTGGGTTTGTTTGTTTGTTTGTTTGTTTTTCAAAAATGAATTTTTAAAAATACAAATTTTAAAATATTTTATATTTTTTAAAAAAATTTATGCTTTAAAAAACTTATTGTTTTATAAAAAATATTTATTTAGAAATAAAATTAATAAATAGATTTATTTCTTAATTTATTAAATCTAAAAAGGTGTTAAAGAAATATTATTAGTAATTAAGGTAATTATTTAATATGTGAGAGAGGCGGGAAAATTTTAGTAAGAATGATTGTGGTGTTGCCACGTGTCATCCCAAAATACCTTTTTATTAGGATAGGTAGATGTGAGGGACTTGATGCCAGATTGAAATTTACTTTATTAGCCTTTGGTGTTGGCGTTGATGATATTTTGATTTGAGTAGATTTTTGAGACGACGAGGATTGTGTTGTTCTTGATGATATCTCAAAGAACAATTTTTTTTTAATTTGGTGAATCAGTTCTTGGTGTAGAAATACCTTCTTCAACTTAGAACATGTTTTGAATGTTTACAGTTTTAGGCAACCGTGTATAAATAATGAATTCGACTTACAAAATATAAATGTGAATATTTAGATCTAATTGTAAAACGATCAAGGAAAAAGTCTTCTGATCTAATCAAAGAAATACATTTCAGTCATCACAAAAGGGGTAAAATAACTTCTAGACAAGTATTTATAGATTCAACAAAAGCAACAATTACTGGTTTAACACTTTATGTTTTAACCAATCAAATTTTCTACGTCACTTACTGTTTCAGATCTTTACAAACATCTCCTTACACGTTAAATCACTTGTTAAATTCAAATAAAAAAAAAACTAAAACATCTTTCATACTGTTATTTTTGTTAGTGTGACCTTTTTTTTTCTTATGTGGCTTATTAAATTTATATGAGCTCGAGTTTGGCTTGTTCAACTTAGGGCTGCTTGAGCTCGAGCTACACTTATTGCAAATTCTACTTCTAAAACTATTTCGAGCTTGAGCTTCAAAATAGAGCTCAAAATAACGAATCGAGCTCAAGCTCCTATAACTTCAATAATCTGAACTCAAGATCCCATAACTTAAACAATAACTTAAACGATAACTTAAACAAGACATATATGAGAAAAAATACATGCAAACTAAACAATTGGTGCAAAGTTGTTTTATATCTTTTTAGAATTTGTAAAAATAAAAAAGTGAAGTGACTTTAATATGTAAATAATTATTGAGGGATTTTCATGGAAAAATACAACAAAGTATGTTTATTTTTTATGCGTAAAAAATGTTTGAGAGATTTTTATGAGACAAAATAAAAGGTATGTTGGTTTTTACATGCAAAAATATATACAGTGAATTTTCTTTTAAAAAAATTTATTTTAGTTTTTTATGTTATTTGCTCATATATATTCTTTTACTAAGTGATATAATTAAGCTAGTACTTTGGAAAAATTTTAAAATGTACTTTGATCAAATAACTTGTTCAAAATGTCCTTTTAATTATATTTTCTTTATTTTGCCCTCTAAATACTTGCGTCGATGACTTTGAAATATGATCATCCGAACTTATTTTTAAGGTAAAATAATACCATGTGTCAAATCCGGATGGTCCGTCCAAATTAGAAGGTTGTCCACCCCTAAAATACAGATATCTTCAGTATGTTCTAAAGTTTATGATTTTGATTATTATATTAACTCATTTAACTATACTTATATTTTGTTTTTGTTGTATAAGTTTAAAATATAACGTCTTACAAAAATTTCAAATATACCGTTTTAGTGTGCTTATTTTTATCTGCGTATCAATATAAAATTTGTTCAAAACCGAGTCATGTCAAATTATAAGGTAAATTATGATGGTTACACGTTGCTTTAATTATAATTGTTTATTTCAAATATACCGTTTTAGCGTGCTTATTTTTATCTGCGTATCAATATAAAGTTTGTTCAAAACTGAGTCATGTCAAATTATAAGGTAAATTATGATGGTTACACGTTGCTTTAATTATAATTGTTTATTAAAAGTAAGATTTGTGTTTTGTTTTTATTTTCTTAACAAAAGATAACGTTTTAATAAAGTTAATGCAAAAACAAATGGTCGTTCATTCTAGAACTAAATGCATTAAATGATAACTTGTATTTTAAAAAGAAAGGATTAAAAAAGAACGGTCCATGTTATAAAACTCACCATGATTATTTTTTCACACTTAACAAATACTGTTGACCAAGTAAGAATTAGTTAATAACAAGAATTAAACTTCATGCGTTGCGACGTAAAACTGTATCAAATAGCACCAATATCATACCATTGTTAGTGACCATCAACATCGTATACCGAAAAAATTCGTATAAAAATATAAAAATGAAAAAAAATAAAATCAAATGAAAAATATACGTAAAAATGCTAAACCACACATGTGAAACGTAAACCGTTAAAAACAATACTACGTCGATCTAGGACTCGGACGTTACGACGGGACCATTAAACAAGATAAATAGGTGTAAAATGTTGAATCACATGTGTACATTATGCCGTGTCAGCTCTCAAAATTTTTATTAAAATATAAAATGAAAAATTTACAAAAGATGAAAAGTATAGTATACTAAAATTGAGTAAAAAAGTGTAAAAGTTAAACTGTAAAAGAAATAAATGTAATAGGTTTAAAATTTAAAATTAAAAGAAAGAAAATAAACTTAAGATATGCAACATTAAGTTGTTAACTAATATATATTAATATTACCTCACTCGTATTGTTGTGGGGGGCGCAAAACTGTGCCGAGTAGCATCAACACCATACGACCACCAGCGACCATCAATGTCAAAAAGTTCGTATGACAAAAGGAAATAAATAAAAAATAAAACAGAATGAAAAGTAAACATAAAAATGTTGAACCTCCCACGCATAAGGTATAACATAGAAAAAAAACAGCTAAATCAATCTAGAACCCGCGTTGCGTTGAGTAGTTAAATGGTAAAAACTAGATGCGAAAACGTTGAACCACACATGTATATTGTGAGGTGTAACTTACAAAATTTAGACCGTAACATAAAAAAGAAATTTTATAAAACTATGAAAAGGTACAAGGACTAAAGTTGAAAGTAAACAAATATCGAGGGCTAAACTTGCAAGATTTAAAAGTAATGTGATGAAAAGTAAAAAAAACAACCACATAGTAAGTATGACTCACTCAAGGATGGTATACAAAACATAAAACACATGAAAGTTGATAATTAATATATTATTAATTAATATATTATATAGTAGATTTAGTAAACACATATATTACATGGTTTGAATAAATTATATATTAAATAAAATAAAAATTTATTATTTATAAAATGATATTTAAAAATAAAATATAATTAAAAATTTGTATGAGTAAAAACTATAAATAATAAAATAATGATATGAACTTTTTAAACTTTTGTTTTTAAACTATTTTTTTTTCAAAACAAAAAAAATTAAACATTTCATATCAAAATAAATTGTTTAAAAAATTATAATTTTTAAATACTCTTTATTATAACTCCCAGTTTTAATTATTTTTAGTTTATAATAAATTTACTTTTTAAAGGTCATCAACTTTGAAATATTTCTTATTTTTTAACAAGTCTGATGTTTTGGAGAAATTTCTTATTTGATTAAAATATGTTTCATTAAAATAAGATTAATAACAAGATTTACTTTTTGCTTTGTTAGAAAACCATATCTAATTTAAGAATGAATATTAATAATTAAATTAATTAGTTTATAATAAAGAGAAACATTTTTTTTTGATAAAAATAAATGTGATGCTGACAAATGTCCTACTTAATTACTTTTTTATTAGATTAGAGTAATAAGATAAAATAAAAAGACATATGATTTTACTCAATGAGATCTTTTAGATAGAATATATCTACTTAATCTTCATTCAAATTAAATCAAACATATCAAAACAATTCCGTTGGGATTTCCAAAGAAAAAAAACAAACATATTGGGCTGAATGTTTTAATGGGCTACTAAGATTTCGAGAAGCAGTCTAACAGGGAAGTTTAGCAGGTTGCAGCCCAGAACACGTAGACTAAACTCTAAAGTGGCCCAAGGTGCAGGGAGTCTCCCTCTATCCCTCCGGTGGCCAAAAAACCGGTTTTGGATTCGTATCCGCCAACCCGATCCCACCTGGATCGTGACGCTTCCTACCATATTTACATTCTACTCGGTTCCTAACTGAAAAAACTGACGGTCTCATAAGTTCTTATCATACGGCCCTTCCCAACTTAATCTCACTCGTACTACTCAGTTATAACCATTTGTACCTACTTTCAAATTATTGTTGTTATCTTACGGCTATATAGCCGTTTATACGTATATATCATAAATGAACACCGTATTATTTTCAAAGTCTTCAACTATCTTAACCACACAAATCAAAATTTTTTGTTATCAATAAGATTATTTAAATTCTTTCAATTTCCTTTTTTTTTATAAAAAAGTAGTCTTTTATAGTTACTACATTATTCTTACATAAGCTGCAAGTAATATTGTTTGTTCTCTCTACATACTTGATGTTTTAATCAAGGACAACCCGAAACCCTAGATTACAAAGTCTTCTAGGTTGATGATTCTTGCAAAAAAAGATTTATTCTTTTCCGGTTCTAATTTTATGCAATGCAACAACTCGACGAACCAATCCAACGCTAAATTGTAGATCCGACCAGAAACCCCCACATCACCATCAAAGCTACTGATGTTCGCCATCAAATTTGCAGGCTACCAATATCCTTCCAGGGAATATCAATTCAAAACAGCTGATGTTCGCTATCAAAATTGTAACCCTCAACCACCCAAATCCTTATAACAAATTATATGGTTTCGAGTTTTAGATTTTTCTCAATATGTTGTTCTTCATTAATTTCATATTTCAAACCAAAAATATTTTAACTAAATGGTATTTTAACTAAACAACCACTATACATGGTCTAACATATAAAATGGTTATAAATATGGGTGTCGGATCCGCATTCATAATAGGAAAAAACCAAACCAAATCATAAATTTGATTTTCGGTTTGATTCCTAACTGAAACAGAATTATGAATTCAAATTTTGGGGTTGGTTTTTCATTATATATAATTTTGAAGTCGACTTGTTTGATTTATTCTATTTACCGATCTTAATATGTTATATTTCTTATATATATTTTTTTTGTAATTGTAAGTTTAGCCCAACTAACAAAGCCCTAAAAATTTCTAAAATGATTTTATTTGAGCCGAATAACTAAATTTTTATATGTTAAACCAATTTCAAGCATCAAAACTCAATCTCAAATCTTAGTTTCAAATAGTCACAATTGACCAGTTATACAAATAGAAAACAAGATTTTCAACAATTCAGTTGTTTAATTATTTGATATGCTTTTTAAAAAATATCGATGAAGAGTAATTTTGATACAAATAATTTAAACTTGAGCACCTATGATTATAATTTATTAATCAAGCCACAAGCCACATGAAGAACATCGACCAAAAGGTAAGAGACAGCGAGGCCAAACCATAAGCCCACAACAAAATCACCGAACACTCCGTCTCACCAGCTCCAAATAACTGTGTAATCGTACCTATCATACGCACAAATCGAATCAAAATTTAGTGGAAACATCAAGTCAATTAACAACCTGGAATCACATAATCACCATTATAATACTAATCAAAGCATCAATTTAACAAAAAATCGGTACAATCACATACCAAATCGACCCGAACATCTGACAATCAAGTTGGAACCGTTCGAGTAGTTTAACATCAAATTACCCTCTATAAATAGAGGGCAAACGCTCCTTTACACTCACCTAAACTCTCTGCAACTCCAATTTGATCAAACACACACGTACACACCGATTCAGGATCGGGTTTCAACCGTGACCTGCTCGAACTCGATCACTCTCCAACCGAAATCATTTCTGGTAATTAATCACACTCACATGTTCGTTTTTGTGTGAGGAACAAAAGCCCCAACATAGATTTCATTATCATAAACGAATTGGTGATCAATTTGAATCGATTTCATTCTAGGGTTTATATGAATTGGGGGTTATTCGGTGTTTCTGTTTAAAAGATTTGGAAACCAAGTGCTACAGCGGCTGTATGCCTTGTGTTGGATCATGATAAGGCTGGTGCAACCAAAATCACTTCATAGTCATCTTTTGGTACTACATTCAAAGGCTTCCGAAGCTGAGAAGAGATCTTCCGAAAGTCTGATGAAAGAGCTTCCGAAGACAAAGTCTGAAAGAGCTTCCGAAGACAAAGTCTGAAAGAGCTTCCGAAGACAAAGTCTGAAAGAGCTTCCGAAGACAAAGTCTGAAAGAGCTTCCGAAGACAAAGTCTGAAAGAGCTTCCGAAGACAAAGTCTGATGAAAGAGCTGAAGACAAAGTCTGCTTCCGAAGACAAAGAAGACTCCAAGCCTCGGAAGAAGCAGTCTTCCGAAGTATAAGTGGCTTCGGAAGAAGTTATTCTTCCAAAGCACTTTATCCTTCGGAAGACATTGCTATGTCCAGCAGATAAAAGTATGGTCCCTGACAGTCCGCTGCAGACCTCTGATACAGCATGGCATCTTCCTAAAGAGCCATGTTGTTGACCATACTTTATTCTACTGTTCACCTTTTTATGATAGTACATGTTACCAACTTTAGTTGGTGACAAAAGGTAAGTCAGGGACATGTCCTAACTACCAACTTTCAGACAAAATGTCTGAAAGACCTCACCTAGAGTCTTGTAGTATAGATGTAAGGTTAGAGGTGTCCAGCTGGTATCAAAGTATATCCGGCTGTAGGTAGTATTATATATATCTTCTCCATGTAACTCTTCAAGGAAGCGATTTGAGTCCAAGTGTCTTGTAATCCTTTGAGTTGAGAAGCAATATATAAAAGTACCTTGAAAATTTACCTGCTGTGTTAATTTTCTTACTGCTTGTTACTTGTTATATTGTGATCAACTCTTCATAGACTGCTTGCTGAGTGTTGATTCAAAGTGAGTTGAGAGAAAACCACCCGAAATCCGATCCTGCAATTGGTATCAGAGCTCCAGGCTCTTGATTGTGAGATCTTACCATCCTAATCAACCTGTTTTTCACTCCTCACCACAATCCACTCACTCAAATGGCTGCTCTCTCCAAGGCTGATATGGAAACTGGTACCTTGACCAAGTCCCCTATGATCACCCCTGAAGACTTTGACACATGGTGTATCAGGATGGAAGGCTTTATCAAGTGTCAAGACTCAAGGATATGGGACTCCATTGTCAATGGTCCTTTCATACCAAGCACTACATCTGCCACTGGTAATCGCATCATTCCAAAAGATGTTGATGATTACTCAGAGGAAGACAGGAAGAGAATAGAGCTAGATCAAAGGGCTATGACTTGTCTCCAAACTGCTCTCCCCAACTCCGTCTACAGACGCTTCAAGAAGTGCAAGACTGCTAAAGATTTATGGGAAGCATTGAAGCTGATGTATGAGGGATCCAAGGAAACCCAAGAGAACAAGAAAGATCTCTTGAAGCAGCAGTTTGAGAACTTTACTTTCAAGGCTGGTGAGACCTTGACTTAACAATACTTCAGGTATGTTGAGCTAGTAGATACTCTGGCGGATATTGGAGTAGCTCTTGAGAACAGAGACATAGTTAGGAAGTTCATGTCTTCTCTTCCTAAACTATGGACTCACTACTGTGTTGTCATCAAGAGAACTTCGGACCTTAAGACTCTTTCTCTCACAGAGTTGTATGGTATCCTAAGTGCATTTCAGATGGAGATGAACATGCAGAACTCCTCTGACCACTCCAATAACCAACAGAGTTCAGCCCTTCATGTGGTTGAAAGGGAAAGCATGGAACCACAACATCAGTTGCTATGCTACCCTGACAACTCATGATGTGTTGCAAAACACATATGTTTTTAGAATCGGGTTTTGAGTCGTTATTTGTCTATTGTGTTTAATTTTATTAGAATAAGTTAATGTTTTCGTTATTTGTCATTTGCAGGTGTTAGATGCAGGAAGGAATGGAAAACGAGTCGGAACGAGGGCATTGGACAAGTGAAGGAGTTGCAAGTTGTTAAACTTGAAAAATAAAGAAAAATTGCAGAGAAATAGGGTCTTCGCGCTGCGCGCACGACTACCCACTATGTACGCGCTGCGCGAAGAGAGAGATGCGGCCCCCGACTATTTTGTCCCTTAGCGGTGCGCGCCCAGCTTTGTTATACTGTACGCGCTGCGCGAAGAGAGAGAACGCGGCCAAACCCTAATTTTTACATTTAAATAAAATGTTTAACACATTCTAAAAGGGAGCCCCGACTTCCATACGATCAAAGAGGCGATTTCCACACCAAGAAGCAAAGGATTGGAGATTTGGAGCTAGGAATTGAAGAATCGAAGACCTATCGTCCCGGTTTTTAAGTTTCTCTTCGTAGTTTTCATTCCTTTGTAATCAATGACTTCTTTCATGACTTATACTTCTGCTTTGATCATGTTTAGAGGCTAAACTTCTGTAGCTACCTAGGTTTTGATGAATATGCATGTTTAACTTAGTATTCTTTCAGTTTTTGGATTGTACTAGTGTTTAAAGTTAATGATAATGATTTGGATTGCATGATCAGTTGTGTACGTGTATTTAGATCTGTTCTTGTGATTGGTTTTGCTTCACGTGTGTCTTGATGAATGTCTTTCATATAATGGATGCATGCTAGATCGTTTGCATAGGGTTTGCGGTTTCTAGATGATTTGGTAGACGTATTGAATCATTGAAGTGATTTATCTTGAATTGGACTAACTAAATATGCAACTAATCTTAATACTGTGAGGTTAATAGATTATCAGGTTGTCTTGTGTGATTGATTGCTAGATTAGAGTCTCTGTGAGGAGTTCGGTCTAGTTTCCCTTTCATATCATAGTTTCCTGAGTCTGATTAGGCATTCCAGGTCTATCCCCTTACCTTTAGGTATTGTGATATTCGCGCCGTGAGGTAGAGTGTCTTTCGGGTGTGTCGTTAGCTTAGTTGGAGAACCTGTGAGGGTAATCCACAAACCGGTGTTTTATCGGCTTATTAGGTCAATCTAGTTGCTTCCCTGAAAATGTCAAGGTTTCTCTAAGTCCCTTTTAAGTTAGTATCTTCAGATCCCGGTTACACAAGTATTTCCAAAACCGTTAGAAGAAAAGCCAAAACATATATAGGATTCTTGCCTAGGTAGTGTTTTCTTCTCCTTATTTAAATCTAGTCAATTCCTTGTTTTCTGTCCAGTCTTAGTTCTTTTAAAGTAATTTAAAACAACCCCCCATTTACTTTCATTTAGTATTTTTAGTCGAGTCTTAGGTAAGTTTAGTTTACGTTTTCCATACAGAAATCTTTGGGTTCGATAACTCGGACTTTAAAGCTATTCTGCAATTGACCGGTACACTGCCGGTTGTGTTGCTTAGGATCGCGTCTTAGTCTTAGTTTTATAAATTTAAAGCTTTTCAGTGTCTAGTTTAGAATCAATTTTTGTTAGTTTTATTTAGGTAGTCTAGCACACATCAAAGTTTTTGGCGCCGTTGCCGGGGATTTCATGGCGATTGCGTTAATTAGACTTACTTGATTTAATTGCTATTTGTGCTAAGTTTTTTTTAATTAGTTTATTTTCAATTCTATTTGTTTTTATTTTATTTGTTTGAGTCAGTCTTACAGTTTTTAATTTTGTGTTTTGCAGGTTTATGCCCCGCTTGAGATCACAAGGACCACCTCCGGATCAAGATTTGCAGCTTGCGTTGCCCAAATTTAAGGGTGGTACTTCTTCTCTTTCTGTTTTTGATTCTACACCTTTTCCTACAGCACCTTCTTCTACTTCTTCTGCAGATTCTAGCCCACCTAGTTCACCACACACACATATGGCTGAAAATCAGACTGTTCATCAGCAAGCCACCAATGGCTTCACAGGAGTTAGCAATCCAATCATACTTCCTACCATTACTAATGATAACTCCTGGCAGATCCCATCCTACGTCATGACAGCTATCACTAATAACTGTCAGTTCCACGGATGAGAGGATGAGGACGCCCCTGCACACATAGGTCGCTTAGAGCGAATAGGTAGAACTTTTAAGTTGCAGGGTGCGTCTGATGATGCCATCTTTTTATAGCTGTTTCCCTTTTCACTTGCTGATCGAGCCGCCACTTGGCTCGAATCTCATGCAGCTGGTACTTTCACCACCTGGCCGGCTCTTCGTGAGCGTTTTCTTCATAAATATTTTCCACCGGCCAAGGCATCTAGGCTTAGAAATGAGATACATTCATTTAGGATGGAGCCCGATGAGCCTTACTATCGTGCTTGGGAGAGGTTTCAAAACCTCCTTAGTCGTTGCTCCCAGCATGGTTTGTCTGAATGGGCTTTGGTAGAAAAGTTTTACAATGGGTTGAATTACGAGACGAGAGCTAGGTTTGACACGTCTGCGGGTGGGCATCTCATGGGTAAGAAAAATGTGAATGAATGTAATGAGATGTTTGAGAGTTTTGCCCAAGCAGAACATGAGCAGCGGTCTGGAAACAGGAATTCCAGTCCTGCCACTGGTACCTCATCCCGAGGAGTTCACCATGTCACCATGGATACTAGTGTGGCTGCTGCTCTTGATAGCCTAGTTCGTGAGGTTAGAGAGCTGAAAAAGAAGGTTGATAGGTGTGAGCTATGTAGAGGTGACCATACCACTAGTGAGTGCCCTTTGATAGGTCAAGAGCAAGCCAGTTGTTGATACACATGTCCCCAGTTCTAGTCTAGTGAGCTGAAATGTAATAAACTTCTATCTTGTTACACATATGTAATGTTAAATCAATCTAATGAGAATCTCTTGTTTATATGGTTGTTGATTATATAATGTTATATCTACTTATTTTATTAGTTGTTACACGCTTAATATGACCATGTTATATAGGTTTACAGTTGTGAGACACAGTTCTGAATCATTAAAGGTTCATGAATGTGTTTGACTAAACATCTCTTTCAGTCGCCCGACTGGACCATGCGAATGGTCCAATCGCACGGTTGAACTAAGAGACTGAGTCAATCGGACGGTTGAGTCATCAGTCTGACTCAAGCGTACGAATGAATCAGTCGTATTACTCAATCGCACGACTGAGTCAGTCGCAAGACTCAGTCGCACGAATGAGATCTGTAACCTATAAATACCACTTAATTCGTGGAAAAATGTGACACTTCGAATACTAGAAACCCTAATCGCCCCAGAACGTGCTGTTCGACCATTCCAACTTCATAGAGCGTTTCAGATCATTCCGAGTCAATTCATAACGTTATCTAATCGTTAGGATTGATCCTGATTACGTTCTCACTGATTGGATCGCCAATCAAATAGGATTCCGCACTATTTGATTCGGTACAACGAAGAATCGGTTAGTACTCCGTACGTACTCGGTCCTAACAAGTGGTATCAGAGCTTTGGCTCTTGTTTCTTCGTTGATTCAATCGTTTTTGTGAAAAAGTCTACGTTTTTACGCAAAAAGTTTCATTCTTTTGGCTAAAAATCGAGTCTTTACGCTTGCATGTTCTGAAAATTAAGTGTTTTTCGAGTTTCAGCCGTCTAGGGTGCAAAGAATTGCGTTCTAGGTCAAAAGTGTTCAAAATCGCGTTTTCAGCCGACCCAGTCGCACGATTATCTCAATCGTACGACTGAACGCATTCGCCCAGTCATTCGCCCGTCTGAGTCATTCGCCAGTCCATTCGCCCGGTTGAGTCAATCGCAGTGTCAATCGCCCGATTGAGTCAATCGCTCACTCCAGTCGCACATCTGAGTCGTTCGGTCTGTTCAGTCGTCTAAGTCTCTCAGTCGTCTGTTTCAATCGTACGTTTGAGTCCAATCGCATATAGCCCATTCGCACAGCAGTTTAATTCTCAAGTTACTTTAATTCAAAGATGGACTCAGAAAATTATGCTATGTCAGCTGGAAAGGATTCACGAATTCAGAATTTGTTGTTACTGGAAAATGAGATAGGGAATCATAACAAGCCACCTAAACTATTGACAATAGAGGACTTTCCACAATGGAGACAACGTTTTGAAATCTATCTTAATGGTGTAGATACAAACTTATGGAACTCTATTGAGGTGGGTTATAAAATACCAGTAGGGGCTGATGGTGTTCCTTTGACTTTGAGTGGACTCTCCGATACACAAAAGGTTTCCTACAATGCAGAGAAGAAGGCTTATGCTATTTTGACTCAGTCCATTCCCAAGCCTATTTTTCATCAGTACTCAGAACACAAACAAAGTAAAAAACTGATGGAAGTCCTTGAAAAGAGGTATGAAGGAAATTCTAACTTAAAGGCACTGAAAGGCAAAGCTTTGAAGAAGGAGTTGATAACTTCTCGGCAATTGGGAATGAAAGCTTAGATGAGATAATCGATCGTTTCTACCATCTGATGAGTGAACTTAACACTCATGGAGTTAAGACGTCAATGGAAGACAAGGTTTTAAGCTTGGCAGATGGTCTACCTACAAAGTGGGATTCATTCATTTCTACTCTGCGATACAACTCAGTTTTAGAAACCCTGGATATCAATGACTTTATTCTAAAACTGAAAGAGGAGGAAGTGCGACAAAAATACAAGGCTAAGAAGGGTTCTTATTCTCAAGACCCCTCACTCTATAATGTTGCTTCTACTTCCAACCCTACTGCAAAGTCTTCAGGTGCTCCCCTGCAAACAGCCTTTGTGTCCAATGCATCTCAAACTTCTGACCAAGGCTCATCATCTGCAAATGAGTCTCTTGGTGCATCGTGTGTTAGTCAAAGTCCTATTGTTACTCAGTCTGCTAAGTTGACAACAGAAAATTGGGAAAGGTAACAGTGGAGGTTGCTAAAGAGCACATGGATCTATTGGCTGCTGTTGTGCACTCGTATGATGGTTTGGTGGCGGGGAAGATTGGAAATTGCCACCTTGCCGATGAAGATTATGAACAAGTTGATGAAAATGAGCTGGAAAGAATGGACATCATGTGGGCTCTTGCTAGCGCTGTTCGAAGAGCAAAGAAATTTGTGAAGAAAACAGGGCAGAATCTCGTGTCTACTAAAGATACAACTTTTGGTTTTGACAAGTCTAAAGTCACGTGCTTCAATTGTGGAGAGAAGGGCCATTTTAAAAGGGAGTGTTCAAAGCCCAAGAAGACTGGGAATGGGAATCCTTTCTCTTCGTTCAATAGGCAAGATAGAGACAAGAAACCAGCATCCACGGGTAGTGATTCTAAAGCTATGGTAGCACAAGGAGATGAAGGACAAGACTGGTCATTTAGATTCGTGTCTGATGAAGCTAACATAGCATCTGTGGAAGACTTGAACGAAGATTCGGCGAGTGAAGGTGAAAGCTCAGCTGAAGTTGAAACTGCTGATTTGGAAGAGACGTTTGATGCTGTTGATGAAATCGTCAAGAATGAATTAAATTCAGAATCCGAAGCTCAAGCTACGTCTCAGAATGCTTTCATGGCTGGCACATCGACATCCACACAGGTAAAATCTAAAGATGAACTATTTAATGAACATGTTTGTGTCGAATGTGAGAAATTTAGAGAAGCATTGATCTAAAGTTTGCTAGGTTATTAGATCACAATGATAACTTAGTAAATGACTTAAAACTGTGCTCAGAAGCTAATCGTATATTAAAACAAAATGAGAGCAATTATAAGGAGAAGTTAGATGCATTGCAAAAACAACTAAAGGAAACTGAAGTTGTTGTATTTAACCAAGAAAATGACATTAAATTCTACTTAAAGACCATTGAAGAAACTAAAAAGGAAAAAGCAGTCTTACAGGTAGAAAATGAGTCATTGCAACAAAAACTACATAGTCTCGCGAGTTCTTCGCACATTTTGAAAAACTTGGTTAAAGAACGCAACAATGGGGAGGGATTGGGTTACAAGGTAGTTCCACCACCACATGAAATCCTTTTGAACACAAAACAACGTCCATTAATAATAATCAAATTAAGGATCATGTGGTGACAACTCCTTTGGTGAGTGATCCGGACACTGCAGTTCAGTCTGCTTCTTCGGATGATAATCAGAAACTCTCAGCATCAAAAACGGTCAATGTTGAGAAACAGGTGGAAACAAATGTACAAACAACTCTAGTTTGGAATCAAAGTCAAATATTACACAAACCAAGATTTCTAAATCCACTCAAGCTAAACCAGTTAAAAGGGATAATGTTCAACCTCAACGACAAATTAATCCAAATGTTAAACAAGTTAAATTTGTTAAAGAGGATACATATTCAAAGACTGAGACCAAACGACCCATTCCTGAGGTTTACTCTCCGCCCCACAAGAGATCTCCTAGTCCTGATGAATGGAGATCCTGCTATACTTGTGGTCAGCGAGGTCATATTTCAACCAATTGTCCACGCTATCAGACACCAAGAATTAAAGTTGAGTTAAACGACAAAGTCAAAGTAGATTCAAAACAGCGATCTAAGACCCCAGTGAGATCGAAAACACCCATTAGGCATAAAACACCTTCTAAGTCGTTTTCATCCCCCCCACGTGATAGATAACACAGACAAGTCCCCGACAGGTCTGTGACACCGGCAAGAAAAACTGTTTCTGAATCTAAACCATATACTCAAACTGTTAATCAGTCTAAAGTTTATCATAAACAATCCTTTCACAGGGATGGTTTATGGAAAGCCAAGACATCTGGTGATCTGACAGCCAGGACAATCTGAAAGTTGACATTCCACCTACTGATAAAGGACAGTGGGTTGAATTCATGATGGTTGATTCCTCTGGGAAACCCAAGCCAGTCAAGGCTTGGGTCCCCCTCCTTAACTGATTGTTTTCAATTATGTGCAGGTTGTCCGCTACAGTGCTTCATCAAATACATGGATTGTGGATAGCGGAGCTTCCAGGCACATGACGGAAACAAGTCTCTTCTTTTTAATGTCAAACAAATTAAAGGGGGACACGTTTCATTTGCTGGTAATAAAGGAGGATACATTACTGCTCAAGGCGAAGTAGGTAATGAGAAGGTAAAGTTTGATAAAGTAAATTTTGTTCAACAACTGGAAAACAATTTACTTTCAGTGTCTCAGATATGTGACAAGGGCTTCAAAGTTATGTTTGACAACCGAAAATGTTACATACTGAAAAAGGAGATGGAGATTCCAAAGAAGCAGGTTTTGATGTCTGCATCCAGGTACAATGATCTATATGTCTTGGATATGTCTAATGCTTCTACCTCTGAATCTACAGCACAATGTTTCCTTTCAAAAGCTACAGAGAAGGACTCCATCTCATGGCATAGAAGGATGGGACACATAAATCAAAGGAAGATGAATCACCTGATTCACAACAACCTTGTTGAGGGAGTTACAGTCAAGAACTTCCAACTTCCTGATTTTTGTGTCTCTTGCAAGAAGGGAAAGCAGACCAGGAAATCTCACAAGACCAAGCACGTCAACACAATTGAGATGCCCTTGGAGCTGCTACACATGGATCTATTTGGTCCTGTAAGCACAAAGAGTATAGCAGGAGACTGGTACTGCTTTGTAGTCACTGATGACTACTCAAGATTCACCTGGGTGATGTTTCTGAAAGCTAAATCAGAAACGTTTGACTCTTTCAAGGTGCTAGTCACGACTTTGGAGTCACTCTACAAACTGAAGGTAAGGAGAATTCGTTCTGACAATGGCACAGAGTTCAAGAATCAGTGGATGGATGCTTTCTGCAAGGAGAAGGGTTTTGTTCACCAGTTCACCTCAGCATACACGCCACAGATGAATGGAGTTGCAGAACGAAAGAATCGGAGCTTAATTGAGACTGCACGAACCATGTTAGCTGATTCAAAGCTCCCAGTTCAGTTCTGGAATGAGGCAGTTGCAAATGCCTGCTACACACTTAATCGTGTGTTAGTAGTCAAAAGGCACGGCAAGACTTGTTATGAGCTACTTCAGAAGAGAAAGCCAAATTTGGAGTATCTGGAACCATTTGGAGCTCCATGTACATTGCTAAAGAAGGCTCAGGATGGCAAGTTCAGCGAAAAGGCCGATCAAGGAATATTCTTAGGATACAGCATCCCAGACAAGCGAGTTTACAATAACTCAACGGGTCAGGTCGAGGTGTGGTGCAACGTTGATGTTCAGAGATACATCACACCTCCTGCTGGAAAAGGTCCATCATCATTCTTCGATTATGATGGCTTTTTCAAATCCTTCAATATTACACCGCTTTATTCAGAGGATTACGCTGCTACCCAGATGATGTATGATGTTCTTAACTCACCAAATCTGGTTTCAGGCAACATCACACCTACTGCTGGTGCCTCAAGCTCTTCGTCTCCTGCTCATGATGAGAGTGATGATTCATCAGATGATGAAGAAGCTCCTGCTTCTAACACTGAGCAAACAGCTAATCAACACAGTGAATCATCAGCTGCTATACCAGCTGCAGGAAATCCGGATACTGAACCAGTAGTCACCAACATGGATACAGAGGTTGTGGTTCCTACCACACCAGTGACTAGGATCAGTGTGAATCATCCCCCCTCGTCTATCATAGGGGACATTCAATCCGGTGTGCAAACACGAACTCAGCTGTACTCTGCTGATTATGCTGCAGTCATGGAAAGGGTTACGTCAATGACGGGGCTTTCTCATGTTTTGTTTCACAAATCGAGCCTAAATATGTCTGCGACGCCCTGAAAGATGAGGCCTGGGTAAATGCTATGCAAGAAGAGCTACTCCAGTTCAAGAAACTTGGAGTCTGGACACTAGTTGACAGGCCGAAAGGAGTTAAGGTGATTGGTACCAAATGGGTACTAAAATGCAAGAAGGATGACCAAGGTGTTGTTATAAGAAACAAGGCACGCTTGGTTGTTCAAGGCTTCAGACAAGTCGAAGGCATCGACTACAATGAAGTCTTTGCTCCCGTAGCTAGAATGGAAGCTATTCGTATCTTTCTAGCCTACGCCTCTTACATGAAAATCAAAGTTTATCAACTGGATGTTAAGAGTGCATTCTTGCATGGGGAAATCCGTGAAGAAGTATATGTCAGTCAACCCGAAGGATTCGAAGATCCTTATCATCGGGACAGAGTCTACAAGTTGGACAAGGCTCTGTATGGGCTACATCAGGCTCCTCGAGCTTGGTATGAAAAGCTCTCCACCCACCTGCTGAAACATGGTTTTCGTAGGGTGTGATTGACTGTACATTGTTTATCAAAGAAAAGGATGGTGACTTGCTTCTGGTGCAGATCTATGTGGATGATATCATCTTTGGATCTAGAAATGAAGCGTTATGCAAAGATTTCGAATCTGTGATGAAGGCAGAATTTGAAATGAGTGCAATGGGAGAGATGAAGTTCTTCCTGGGATTACAGGTGGATCAAACACCAACTGGCATTTTCTTACATCAGACCAAGTATGTCGGTGACATTCTCAGTCGGTTTGACATGGACAATACGTCTGCTGCCGGTACCCCTCTCGCCACAAATCATGATGTGGCTCCTGATGAGAATGGGGATTTGGTGGATGCCACTATGTATCGTGGGATGATTGGATCTCTCATGTATCTCACTGCCTCGCGTCCAGATATCATGTATGCAACATGTCTATGTTCTAGATATCAAGCGAAGCCAAAAGTGAATCATCTGATTGGGGTAAAAGGATTTTCCGTTATCTGAAGGGTACTCCAACACTGGGTTTGTGGTATCCTCATGACGATGACTTCGAGCTTACTGCGTACAGCGATTCAGATTATGGGGCTGTAAGATGAATTTCAAATCGACGTCAGCAGGGTGTCAGTTCTTTGGAAGACGGTTAGTCACGTGGCAATGCAAGAAGCAGACCTCGGTTGCCTTATCAACCTGTGAAGCTGAATACGTTGCTGCTGCAAGTTGCTGCTCTCAAATCATCTGGATTCAACAGCAAATGCGCGACTACGGTTTGAAATTTTCTAACACTCCTATTTATGTTGATAACTCTGCTGCCATAGCTGTCACTAAAAATCCTGTTCAACACCCAAAAACAAAACACATCGGGATTAAATATCATTTCATACGCGATTGCTATGAAAAAACAATTAATTGATGTGATTAAAATTAACACGGATTTTCAGCGCGCTGACCTCTACACCAAACCGTTTGATAAACCAAGATTTTTATATCTCCTAGAGGTCAACGGCGTTAAAAAGAAAAGTGATGTGATTGCTGAAGAAGCAGATTCATAGTACGACTTGTGTCTTTAGTTTATTTCTTTCTTTCTTTCATTTTTGTATTATTTTTAATTTCCATGTCATATAAAATCCAAAAACACAAAAAGATTTTCTGTTTTAGAATTTTAGGGGGAGATTTAGTTTCAGTATGCATTTACTTAAAAAAAAAAAAAAAAAAAAAAAAATTGGGGGAGGTAAGTTAAGCTGAAAAGGCACAGACAAATAAACTGGAAATGCGACTCGATAAATCTGGAAAGTGATAGCACACAGGCATCGAGTTACTTGAACATCAAATTGGTTTTTCAGTTCAAAATAACAATCATAAATCAGAGAAGTCTAAGTCTGACAAAATTGGGAATATGATAGAAGCTTTGACTGGTATTGTAATTACTTGGAGAAAGTAGATCTAGGGTTGTGTAAGTACACAATACGATGTGTCAGTAGATTCAACACAATAGACCATTAGACATCATCAGTGAACAGGCTTAAACTAAATTTATTCAACCAGTTGTGTGTTCCCATGGTATCCCTGGTCTGCACAATCAATCAATGTCCAATAAGGGTGTGAGGAGCAAGCTAATGCCACAAATGTGAGCAAAGACCTGCAAAACAGAGCAAAAGATGACAAATGTCATTAAAATAATGTATATGCAAATATGCTGCTCTAAGAAGATAAATAGGTATTGCGCCTCTCTGCTGTGCGATGGCACTGACCTGAGGCTAAGCATAACCTATTTGTTCTAAGGATTCATTGTTGTTTGCGCCTCTCTGCTGTGCGATGGCACTGACCTGAGGTTCTGCATCTCTTTGACAATTTTTAGAACCAAATCTTCTAAGTCCAAGACCGCTCAAAAATCTTCTGAGGACGATTGATTACCATATACCTGTGGAATACACAAATACGGTTTGACCTAATTCATCAATTAATCGCTGATGTGTCAAACGTCTGTGTATGGATTTAAGTGGACAAACATACTGACAATCGTCGTGGCTGCATTGCCTGATGTTCAAAATCAATAAGAATTACATACTAGTTCAAACATGATTCCCAGTTAGACCTTAGAAGTCTTCCATAAGTGAAAAACTGTACAATCATATCATGCAAAGTGTAATAAGCACTGAATGTTCCAAGTGATGGTGTATATGCCTGTCTGATTCCACGAGAGTCCATTCCGGATAAAATGTTAATGCTAATAAGCTATACAAGCCTGCCCTATCAAAAATCACAAAAATATGTCTTTCTATTTATAGGTTAAGTTTTTGTTTAGTCTTAGTATAATGTGTCATGTCGGACTGTGTATATTGCTATCTGTTAAACGTCACTGAAAGTGCTTAATGTCTATCTAAATAACTTGTTTCTGAAAGGTTAAAGGATCATGTCTGAGGTGATCAGGTGGATAAATGGATCACGTCTGAGGTGATCGGGTGGTTAAATGGATCATGTCTGAGATGATCAATTAATGCACATAATGTTTTAACAATTGGTAATTAAAACTAAGTGTTGGTTCATACCTAAAATTGGCACAAGGATAGACCAATCGTTCGACTGAATCTGATATGACCCAGTCGGCCGAATGGGGTATACGATTGAATACAATCGTAAGATTGGACCATGCGAATGACCCCAATCGGCCGGTTAAATGTGCCCGACTAGGTCAAACGTGCGAATGAGGTATGCGAATGAAACACACCGAACGATTGGAGGTGACCGACTGATATTGTCGTTTGGATGAACTTCAATCGGCCGAATGGAGATGAACGATTGGGTAGATGGCACGACTGAGACTCAGTCGTCCGACTATCCAAGACGACTAGACTCAGTCGGCCGACTAACCAAGGCGACTAACTCAGTCGCCCGACTGAATTTTGCCCTAGTATAAAACAGACCAATCATCATCAGTCGCTCACTCTCCCAAATCGCCCCCTCTATTCGCCCGACCTAAGGAACCGCTATCGAAATTTCCTTTGATCCATATCTGCTTTTGTTTACGTGTTCTAACACTCATTGGTGATTATACAGGTACTACTCAAAGTGTTTCATCGATAACACTGTTAAATGATGTCCAAATCTCTCAAATTCAGACCAAACAGTAACCGAACGTATAATGAACAAATAGGCTGTCCAAACTAGCTTAACGTTCGAATAGAAGTTAGAACATGATTTATCGGTAGTTTCCGAGTGTAATGAGCCTAATTTCGACGTTTAACTTCAAGTATAGCTCAAAACACAAATTTGAATGGACAAACTGTCGGGTATGCGACTGGACACACTGATGAACTCCAATCGCCCGACTGAGAAGACGATTAGTCTCAGTCGCCCGACTGAGATGAACGAATGAATTAAACGCACGACTATGCTCATTCGCTTGGCTTAGTCGCCCGTATGAATAAATTCACCTTTCAAGACTCATTCGTTCCACTCAGTCGCACGGCTATGTTCATTCGGTTGCTCAGTCGCCCGACTAACCAAAATGGAAACTCATTGATTTTGTTTACTCTTTTCTGCGTGTACTAACGTAAACTTACATTGTTTGCAGATGGCGAGTCGATGGGTTATGAGCACGAAGCACAACATTTGTGCTCATTTGGACTTGACCTCTAGGAATGCCGCTGACTTCTCTGGCATTATCACATTTCTGAGAAGATCAAGGATATACAGAGCTATCTCAGCACAGTGTACACCATATAGGTCGATGCAGCAGTCGTTTTGGGAACACGCTGTGGTAGACAGATCCAGGGAGCCCTATACTATTAGAAGCACTGTTCTTGGGCAAGCTATAGAGATAACAGAGAGGACTTAAGGACAGTCCTAGAACTGGAAATGATGGTGACTGTCCTGTTCGTTTACATCCGATGGCAGTCAGAGGGTGCTTCCTGAGAGCTAAGTATACTGGGGACATAAACTCTGGGATGCTCAACAAGAGCAATCTTTGCCCCCAGTTCAAATACTTAGCCCACGTCTTGCTCAGGTGTATTGCCTCACGAAAAGGAGGCTTCGACGAGCTCTCAGAGCAAATGCAGAATGCCTACGTTGCATTGGTGCTGAATCACCCTTTCAGCTTCTCAAAAATGATCTTCACTTACTTAGTGGAGAATATTGAAGTTAAGGGAAGAGAAGGCTTCTGCATGTATCCTCGCTTCCTGCAAATGATCTTTGACCAAAGCTACCTATGTTGCCGAAGCAGAAGGAGGATGCGGTTGTGCTAGAGGTGATGGATGACACCACCTTAGGCAGAATGAAGGTTTACCGGGGAAAGCAGGTCAAGCCCCCGGTAAGACGTTTGTTTGGGCATCTGGCCCGTGAAGACTATGTGGCGCCAGCTAGAAGAAAGTGGCGTCACGATGATAGTGACTCTGATGTAGAGCATGTGGCTCTACCCTCCGATGACTCCGATGATGATGACCAAGGATCTGGTCAGGATGGAGATGGTCAAGGAAGACCTGAGACAGCTCCAATCCACCCTGACTTCATGCAGGAGGAGGAGGACTCAGACGAGGCTCCACTAACCCGGACAGTGGGTAGTCGGGTAGTGGCAACCGAGGAAGGTCTGCGGGCGGTTGGTGGACGCCCAGGAGAGACTGGGAGCTCTGTTGCTGACCCATCATATAACCCAGTCTCTCCCAGCAGCCAAGGGGAGCCTCCGGGTCAAAGGGACTCGGAGAAACACATGGCTCGTCCTCATGGGATGAAAGCCAAACGCAGGAGGATCACTCTTGTTTCTACCTCCCCTGCAACTACCACTTCCACAACACCTACCCAAACCACCCAAACCACTCATACCTCTCAATCCCCATATCCCAAACACCCCAAACCACCACCACCTCTATACCTCCAAACATACTCCCACATCCACCACCACCACTGTACCACCATCTACAGCCTTTACCTCTAACCCCATATTCACCACATCCACCACCACACCACCACTCAACAAACAGGCCCCTCACCGTTCCCATCCAGCTCATTCATCCCACCAGTTTCTGTTGTAGAACAGCTTGCTGCCCTAAACAGCATGGTGGTTAAGCTGATGGCGTCTGATGCGGAGAAAACGGCTCAGTTACAGCAGCTGAGAGAGTTAAGTTCCTCTCAAACTGCTGAGATTCATCAGCTACGCGAGCAGATTTCTTCCCAAGCCCAGGTGATCACCTCACAACAGATCAGATCACTGGGTTACTTCAACATGAGGCAGAGACAGATGCTAAGTTGGGAAAGCTGGAGGCGGCTCATAAAACTCTTGTGCTAAAACTGAAAGGTACTCAGAGTGAGCCCCTCAAGATAGGAGAAGGGATGAGGATGGTGATGATAGTGATGATGAAGATATGATGAGGAAGACGATGATGAAGATGATGAGGATGATGATGATGATGATGATGGTGGTGATGAAAGCAATGATGATGATGAGAAGAAGAGAGATGGTGAAATAAAGGAGGAGAAACTTCCGGAGATAGAAGCGAGAGTGCAGCAGGCGAAAGGAGATCTAAAAAGCGACATGATCAAGATCCCTCTTCGTCTACTCCAACTGAAGATCCACCGGAGATACAAGGCAAAGTTCAAGACTAGACGTTTATTTATTTTGCTGAAACTTTGTACTTGAAATTATGTATTCTAGTCCGTTATATAAAAATTGTGTGGATATAAATCATCTTTGGTTATGTGTCAATGTATACTTACTTGCATTATATTTGATTTTGTAACAGGATCAACCACACAAGTCGATGAGCATGATGTTATGCCCCTTCGTCAGATTGAGACCAAGTTGACTATGATTCTTGATCTTCAAGGGATAGTGCAACGGTCTGTGGGTTACTCAGCTGAAGAAGGGGAAATCATTCACGACTTGACAGATGAACAGATTGCAGAACTGTTCAGTCTGAATCCGGATGAGTTGGTAAAAGATGCTCCCACAGTCGATGTAGTCAGCGATGAAGAACTTCAAGATATCGATGAGGTGGAGATTGAGGACGTAACGGCTGATCATTATCCCCAATACACTAATGCAGAAGGCGAAGTGCTTCCAGATGTGGGGGAAACCTTTGACAGCAATATATTTGATAAAGTGGAAGAGATGACTGCAGCTAAGGCAGCTGCAGAAGAGATTCCTCAGGCAGATGAAGCTGATCGTGCAACCAAGAAGGAGGAATGGATTGCCTGCCTTGAGGAAATGAAGAAACAGCGTGGGCCTCCAAAGTCAAATGCCTACACCAAGCTTTACAAGATTAAAAAGCATCAGAAGGTGTCAGGAAAGATTCAGCTGGGCATACTTTGATGATCTCAAAGTATATGCAGTGAAGAGAGAGAAGGGAATTGAATATTTCAGATTTCCTCATGATTTGAAAACTCTTCCAGGGTTTGAGCTTAATCGTCTAGCCAACTTGAACCTCCTATATGCTGTTCCAGGAAAGATATCAGGATGGTTTGAGCAGGCACTAAAGAAAGAGTACCATACTAGGTGGGTCAACTTTAAACCTCAACAGCCAAGAAGGTTATTTCATAGGACTGAGGTTGACCCCACCTCAGGAAGACCAAAAGTGGTTTTGAGATGGCACCCTCCGCTCACGATGTCGCGTATTCCATTGAGGGAGATGCCTCAGGATTTTGCACCCCATTTCAAATGGTGGTATTATGACTGGCGAACTGGTGAAGCCGTCATAGTTTTGGAGAAAGAAGAACGGTCGAGACGATAAGAGTGTTTGATCCGATGTGGCTAACCAACTTGTCTGAGTCTGATGTCTATATCTTATTCAAGTGCCCACTGTTCTTTGATACACAGGATTTGTGCAAGCACTGCAATTCCAACATGTTATACGTATCTGCTTTGCATTAAATATCCATTCTGGGATCTCAAGAGAGGATAGGGTGAAACGATATGAAGAGTTCAAGAAAGAAGTAAAAGTCTAGATAGAACTAGGTCCAAGGGGGAGTTTGTTGATACACATGTCCCCAGTTCTAGTCTAGTGAGCTGAAATGTAATAAACTTCTATCTTGTTACACATATGTAATGTTAAATCAATCTAATGAGAATCTCTTGTTTATATGGTTGTTGATTATAATGTTATATCTACTTATTTTATTAGTTGTTACACGCTTAATATGACCATATTATAGGTTTACAGTTGTGAGACACAGTTCTGAATCATTAAAGGTTCATGAATGTGTTTGACTAAACATCTCTTTCAGTCGCCCGACTGGACCATGCGAATGGTCCAATCGCACGGTGAACTAAGAGACTGAGTCAATCGGACGGTTGAGTCATCAGTCTGACTCAAGCGTACGAATGAATCAGTCGTATTACTCAATCGCACGACTGAGTCAGTCGCAAGACTCAGTCGCACGAATGAGATCTGTACCTATAAATACCACTTAATTCGTGGAAAAATGTGACACTTCGAATACTAGAAACCCTAATCGCCCCAGAACGTGCTGTTCGACCATTCCAACTTCATAGAGCGTTTCAGATCATTCCGAGTCAATTCATAACGTTATCTAATCGTTAGGATTGATCCTGATTACGTTCTCACTGATTGGATCGCCAATCAAATAGGATTCCGCACTATTTGATTCGGTACACGAAGAATCGTTTAGTACTCCCGTACTACTCGGTCCTAACACCAGTTATGTAGGTAATAATTCTTAAACTCCGGTTGGAGAAATCAAAACACTGGCGTTCTTCAGGTGCTCCCCCAGGTTTCTCACAGAATTCTAATCAAAACCAGGGGCAGGGTAGTGGTTCAGGTGGTCAGTCAGGGCAGAATAGTGGAGAGTTGAGTAGGATAGAGAATCTGTTGACTCAGTTAGTGGTTAAGGATGCTAAGACGCAGCAGATTCTAGCTGAACATGATATCTTATTGAAAAATCAGCAATCAGCTTTCCTAGATCTTCAGAGGACTGTAGGGGATATAGCTAGAAGGTTAGATGAGAGGCCCCAAGGTCATTGCCCGGTAATACTCAACAGAACCCGAATGCACATGTTAAGGCCATTACAACTAGGTCGGGTAGGCAGTTAGATGAGTGAGAGGCCCTATAGTTGAGGAGGTCTGTTTGAGAAGGATGAGAGTGAGAGGTTGTAGAGAATCCCTCTGGGGTAGTGCTGTAGGAAGCCTATGTGTTTGAGCGTTCTCCGGTGATTGATCATTCCCGTCTCCCGTTTCCCGATAGGCTTAAGAATCAAAAGTATGAAAGGGATTACGGGCACTTTTGGATTTGTTTAAACAATTGAAGGTCAATCTCCGTTCATAGAGGTAATAAGTGCCTAGGTATGCTAAATTTTGAAAGACTTTTGAAGAATAAAAGCAAACTAGGTGAAATTTCGAGTGTTTCCTTGTCGGTGAGTGTTCTGCGGTGGTCATGAACCAACAACCGGAGAAATGGCAGATCCCGAGGTCTTCACAAATCCCGTGTCTGTTTGGTAGTGAAGTCAATGCCACGCGTTGGCGGATTTAGGTGCTAGTATCAATCTTATGCCCTATTCCTTGTATGAGAAGCTATTTAGGTGAGTTGAGCCCAACGCGCATGACACTTCCCTTGCTGATAAACTGTTAAGCATCCGCGGGGAATTGTAGAGAATTTATGGTTAAGGTTGGTAAGTTTGTGTTCCCCGTGGACTTTGTAGTGTTAGACATGGAGGCTGATGAGCGAGTTCCTATCATTCTAGGTAGACCCTTCTTGTGTACTGCTAAAGCTAACATTAATGTGTTTAAGGTGAGATCACACTCACGTGGGAGAGGAGAGTGTAGTGTTTGAGGTTGCCAAATCGATTAGGGGTCCTAGTATCCGAAAGAGTCGGTGTCCTTGATCAATTCGTGTGAGGTGGATGATAGGATGATGGAGAATGAGAGAGTGTATTCGGTTGAGGAGGAGGATGAGTTAGATTGAGTGGTGGATGAGTTTATACGAGTTTGTGAAAGTGATGATGGTTAGTTGATTGTGAATTGAGAAGTTTGTGGTTGAGGATAGCAAATCCCCAAGTGTGGGGATGTTAGAGTTTGATAGAGAACCACCACCATTAGCAAACCCAAGTGTGGGATTGTTGTGATTTGATTGATTCTGAATTTGGTTTTCTTGTTTATGGTGAGTTTGGATGTGAGGTTGTTAGTTTCGGGGGTGAGCTGGGTCTTCATCCCCCGTAGTTGATCTTGGAAGATAGTATTTGGGTAGAGACCCGTTTGTAGAGTTGTTTGCTTGAGTTTAGGTAGTTTGTGTCGGTTTGTGTGTTTGTGTGCTTTGTTTTCGTGTCTTGTTAAGTGTTTGCAGGGAAACGATTATTCGGTTGCAATTTGAAACCTGACCAGGATGCTACCAGGTAAGTTTTTTTTGTTTCCCCTGTTTGTTGAGTCAGATTGTTTATTTTATTGAGTCTGTTTGATGCTGTGTTTGCCTGGTAGAGTGTTTTTTTTGCAGGTTTGGAATATTCACCCGTACTCAATCTCCATTCGGGTGAATATATCCAACACTTTTTAAGGAGGCAACCATGATTCCTGATCGCGAATGAAATGCTATACGATCAGAGGTTTTGGATTCAGACTGTGCACAGATGGAATCTGCTTATTACCAGCTAGTCTTTTCCAAAACTCTTCTTATTTAGTCTTTCTTTTTAATTTCCACATTGAGGACAATGTTAAATTTAAGTGTGGATAGGAAGACATGTGTCTTAGGTTTAATTTATGAGTCAGTCAGTCTTGAATATTTGAGTGTGTTTAGTTAGTTTTATTATTTTTGTCTGTTTATTTGAGTCTTAAAAAAAAGTCCCTGATTTTGATGTTTGCATATATTAAAAAATGGAAAATGATAGAAAAAATCAGGTGTTCGGTTTTTCAAATAGCACACATATAAGATGAATAACTGATTAAAACATGTCTGATTTGGATGTGCGGGCAGGCCAGCTGATCTTGTAAGGTTATCCTAGGAGTATTTAGTACACTTAATTAACATTATTAAGTCTTTGGGTTCTCACCATTGGAAGCCAAACCGTAGACAGTATAAGGGGTACCACTGTAGGTTAAGACCCAGCTGTAGTTTTTTAGCAGGCACGCTTTAACAGGCGGCGCCTTTAGGAATCCACCATATATTGAGCATGAAAAAAAAAAAGAAGAATAATGAACTTAAAATTTTAAAACCTGAGGCCTATGCGTTGGTTGCGGGGATAGTGACTCTTGCTTGCAACACCTCTAGGAATTGGGTATAATAAGCTTAAGGCTCATGCTTGGTTGCGGGGGATGGTGACTCTTGCTTGCAACGCCTCTGAGAATTAGGTATAATAAGGCAATGCTCAAAAAAATATATATATATATATATTGAGAAAGCTCAGAAAAGATGCCAAAAGGGCACAAACAAATTCCATCTAGAGATAGAGGGATTACAGTTGGGTAGGGGTTACGGTGGTAGAAAAATCTTAGAAATTTGATTTATTCTGTGCCTAGAAAGCTTGAGCGGAATAGTACCGAAGTGTGAGACCCATAATGAATTAATCAAATACTTGAACTTAATTGCAATACGATTGGGGACCTGAATGATCGGCGGTTGGTTTAAGTGGACAAATATACCTGTGATCGCGGTCAACATGTTATTAGATCTTAATATAAGCCGTTAACTTGAATTTTTGAGACCGGATTTAAACCCGATTATGATTCCATAGCATAATACTTTTTCAGGGACGAAAAAGAGTCAAGTGTGGGGATGTTTGATGTGTTGCAAAACACATATGTTTTTAGAATCGGTTTTGAGTCGTTATTCGTCTATTGTGTTTAATTTTATTAGAATAAGTTAATGTTTTCGTTATTTGTCATTTGCAGGTGTTTGGATGCAGGAAGGAATGGAAAACGAGTCGGAACGAGGGCATTGGACAAGTGAAGGAGTTGCAAGTTGTTAAACTTGAAAAATAAAGAAAATTGCAGAGAAATAGGGTCTTCGCGCTGCGCGCCGACTACCCACTATACGCGCTGTGCGAAGAGAGAGATCGCGGCCCCCTACTATTTTGTCCCTTAGCGGTGCGCGCCCAGCTTTGTATACTGTACGCGCTGCGCGAAGAGAGAGAACGCGGCCAAACCCTAATTTTTACATTTAAATAAATGTTTAACACATTCTAAAAGGAGCCACGACTTCCAGACGATCAAAGAGGCGATTTCCACACCAAGAAGCAAAGGATTGGAGATTTGGAGCTAGGAATTGAAGAATCGAAGACCTAATCGTCCCGGTTTTTAAGTTTCCTTTGTAGTTTTCATTCCTTTGTAATCAATGACTTCTTTCATGACTTATACTTCTGCTTTGATCATGTTTAGAGGCTAAACTTCTGTAGCTACCTAGTTTTGATAATATGCATGTTAACTTAGTATTCTTTCAGTTTTTGGATTGTACTAGTGTTTAAAGTTAATGATAATGATTTGGATTGCATGATCAGTTGTGTACGTGTATTTAGATCTGTTCTTATGATTGGTTTATTGCTTCACGTGTGTCTTGATGAATGTCTTTCATATAATGGATGCATGCTAGATCGTTTGCCTAGGTTTTGCGGTTTCTAGATGATTGGTAGACGTATTGAATCATTGAAGTGATTTATCTTGAATTGGACTAACTAATATGCAACTTCTTAATACTGTGAGGTTAATAGATATCAGGTTGTCTTGTGTGATTGATTGCTAGATTAGAGTCTCTGTGAGGAGTTCGGTCTAGTTTCCCTTTCATATCATAGTTTCCTGAGTCTGATTAGGCATTCAGGTCTATCCCTTACCTTTAGTATTGTGATATTCGCGCCGTGAGGTAGAGTGTCTTTTTCGTGTGTCGTTAGCTTAGTTGGAGAACCTGTGAGGGTAATCCACAAACCGGTGTTTTATCGGCTTATTAGGTCAATCTAGTTGCTTCCCTTGAAAATGTCAAGGTTCTCTAGGTCCTTTTAAGTTAGTATCTTCAGATCCCGGTTACACAAGTATTTCCAAAACCGTTAGAAGAAAAGCCAAAACATGTATAGGATTCTTGCCTAGGTAGTGTTTTCTTCTCCTGATTTAAATCTAGTCAATTCTTGTTTTCTGTCCAGTCTTAGTTCTTTTAAAGTAATTTAAACAAACCCCCCATTTACTTTCATTTAGTATTTTTAGTCGAGTCTTAGGTAAGTTTAGTTTACGTTTTCCATACAGAAATCTTTGGGTTCGATAACTCGGACTTTAAAGCTATTCTGCAATTGACGGTACACTGCCGTTTGTGTTGCTTAGGATCGAGTCTTAGTCTTAGTTTTATAAATTTAAAGCTTTCAGTGTCTAGTTTAGAATCAATTTTTGTTAGTTTTTTTTAGGTAGTCTAGCACACATCAACTCACATACTGGACCCTTCATCACTCTACCTGAGACTCCAAAGTCTCAAAAGGTTCAACACAACTCCTTTCAGATAGTTGTGCCTTTGTCTCTGGAAGTGGACACTCTGGTGATTTTCAATACTACTTTGATGATCTTGAGTGCTTCAGTCCAGATGATGTGGAGTATATGGACATTGTCCAGCAGATGGCTCTTTTAACTACAGAGCGAAGAAGTTTTCAAGAGAACTGGAAGGCAATTCCCTCAAAACCCAGTCAACCGCAAGTTTGGGTTTGATAAGAGCAAAGCAAGTGCTACAACTGCAACCAACTTGGTCACTTTGCTAGGGAATGCAAGGCTCCCAAGAACAACCTGGGAACCCACAGGCCTCCACACATCCCACTGCTCCCAAGCATGAAGAAAAGTCAACTGAAACAGCTGCTGTTGCTCAGGAGTTGACTGGAGCTTCATGGTACAGGATGTGACTCCCGCTCAAGCACTCATGGCCGGAACAGATGATGATCAGGTATATGAACATCTTTGTACTGCTGCCTGTATTGCTAAAGTTAAATTGTATAAGGATTACATTTCGGAAATCAGATCTGAGGTTGAGTCTTTAAATGTGCTAAAATCTGACTTTAAAGAGCTGAATCTGACTATCAAAGGAAAATTGATGAGTTAGAGAAACTGTGTCTCTTTTGAAACATGAAAAGACTAACTATAGACTCAAATCAAAGATCTGATCTCCAAACTTTCTGAAGTTCAAGCCCAGTTAGTCACAGCTGAGGCTCAGGCCAGGAAGCAAGCTATTGCTGAGCAAAGCTTCCAAACTATTCTTGCATCAACCTCTTTCCAAAATGTTTTATCAAAACAAAGAAGGGTTGGGAACCAGTGAAATAGCTCCACCACACTCTTATAAGTCTATTAGACTACCTAGATATGGTACTGAAGAGCAAGAGGTTCCAACTACTGACCCTTCTCCATTGGAACTAGAGGATGAAGCAAAAATAGTGGCCTCCACATGGGAGAAACAGGAGGATACACCATCTCCACCTGTGATGATCAAATCCTGACCACCAAGGCAAGAAGAAGCAGAGCTAAAGCTGCAGAAGGACTGCCAAGAAGGTTGCAGAGTCCAAGCTTAAGTTTGACCCTAAGCAAAAGGGTGTCTTCATTTCTGCCGGATTTCAAGTGGTAGGTACTCCTGATTCAGGAAAGGAGTGTAGTACCAGCACTCCTGTACTACTGAAGGATCAGAAGTTGAAAGGGAAAGTTGCTGATGAAGAGAAGAAACCCAAGAACAGCAACCTGCAAGTTCCCAGAAGACTAACATTGCATGCATAATGTGTGGTCTGCACAACCATATGGCTAAAGATTGTTACTATAATCCAGCAAGCACACATTATGCAAATAATGTTAGAAAGGAAGGAGTCAGAGAAGGTTTCTCAGTTGGACCACTTCAAAAGGTCAAATGATGAAAAGGGAAAGTTGGTCTCGGAAGCCAAGTTGCTTTCGGAAGAACTACTTCTTCCGAAGGGAAATGGCTTCGGAAGCCAAACCTTCTAAGGTTCAGAAAACAAGAAGGCTCCCTTGAAACCATCTCAGAAGAAGACTACTTCGGAAGAAAAGGTGGTGAAGGCTTCTTCCGAAAAGAGAGAAGCTTCGGAAGAAGACCATGCTGCAAAAGCTTCACAAGCCAGCATCCTCAAGATCAACCAAAGGATGGATTGGAAGATCAAGGAAGATGCTGCAGCCCAAACCTCTTCTTCAACAATGACCTCTATTGAACCCCATTGCATATCTTTTGGTTCAATTATGTCACTATCTTTGGAAGAGCCCGAGACCTGCAAGGCTTGGGCTTCCAAACAAAACTAACCATCTCATCTTATGTGCAGGGACATCCATTTGACAAGAACAACAATATCGGATTGTAGATAGTGGATGCTCCAGGCACATGACAGGGAATAGATCTCTCCTTTAACAATTCCAGAACTTTGATGGAGGGCCTGTCCAATTTGGAGGTGAGGCCGGAGGATATATTTCTGGCAGAGGAAGTATATCCAATGGCAGGATAAACATTGACAAAGTTCACTTTGTCCAACAGCTTGAACACAATCTGTTAAGTGTTTCTCAATTCTGTGACCAGAAGCATCAGATGCTTTTCACAGAACATGAGTGCATTATCCTCAGCCAGGGATGACAATTCCTCCGGAATTGGTGCTTCTCAGATCTCCTAGGAAAAGGGATATGTACAAGCTAGATATGAACAATGCTTCTCCTATGGGTGAAGTATCATGCTTTCTTTCCAAAGCTGATAGTGATGAGTCAACACTATGGCATAAACGCATGTGTCATGTGAATTTTAAAACAATGAATAAATTGGCTAAAAATAACTTGGTACATGGTTTGCCTAAAAAGGAATTTTTCTGCAAAGATAACTGTGTTGCATGCCTGAAGGGAAACAACACGATCATCTCATAAATCCAAATGTGTTAACTCTATCACTACTCCATTAACTTATTGCACATGGATCTCTTTGGTCCCACAAGTATAATGAGCATTGGAAGGAATCATACTGCCTTGTGATCGTTGATGATTTTACAAGATTTACATGGGTATTCTTTTAAGAAGTAAGATGAAACTGCTAAAACTTTAAAATCTTTTATTCTTAAAATAGAAAATCAAATTGATCACAAGGTTAAGATTATTAGAAGTGATCAAGGGACTGAGTTAAGAACTTCGTTCTTGACTCATTCTGTGACTCAAAAGGGATTGCCAGACAATATAGTGCTCCCAGAACTCGTCAACAAACGGTGTTGCTGAGAGGAGGAACAGGACACTTATTGAGGCTGCTCGGACCATGTTAGCTGATTCAAAGCTGCCTCTAACATTCTGGGCAGAGGCAGTCAGCACTGCATGCTATGTGCAGAACAGGGTTCTTGTAGTGAAGCCCCTGGAAAAACCCCTTATGAGTTATGAAACAAGAGCCACCGTTCATTGGCTTTCTAAGGTCCTTTGGCTGCAGGTGTACCATACTTAACACAAAGGACAACTTGGCAAAGTTTGCTGAGAAGTCGGATGATGCTATCTTTATTGGATACTCTTCTAGCTCTAAAGCTTATAGAGTATACAATATCAAGAATCAACAATTTGAGGAGTCATCCAACATAGTTGTTAATGAGCACACTCCTTGTGTTAGGGGGAATGGACCTGAGTATATCTTTGATTAGAATTGTTTCCAAACTATTCTAAACCATCTTGTAAGAATGTTTCAGCTGGAACAGGTGCTCAAAGTGATGCTGATGCTGATGCAGGTCAACTATATGAGCTTCCCAGACCTATTCCAAATTCTCCAGAGCTGAAGGCAACAAGCTTCAACTATTCATAGATCTGACAGTGTAACTATCTCCAGAAATAGTGAAGCTTCAACAAGTGAATCACTTGATCAACCTCAAAGTTCCTCAGGTGATCCACTACAACACCAGGTTGAGGGAAGTGGTATTCTGAAGGAACAGGCACTGTTGATACTACTTCACAACCAACCATTGATGATGTTTCTCAATCATTCAATCAGTCCTCATTGAATGACTCTGAAGCAGTAGTTGGACAGAGTGTTCCAGTTCCTGATCAGAATATGTCTAACCTAGACCTATCTCTGCAACTGGAAGTGATTCCTCGTCTTAGGATTCACAACACTCATCCAACTGAGAACATCATAGGGAATGTCTCTGAGGGTGTGAGAACAGAGGACAAAACTCACATGGGAATGTCTGCTTGTACTCATGCTTCCTGTCTCAGATGGAACCAAGAAGGTAGAAGATGCCTTAAAGGATAGTAGTTGGGTTGAATCGATGCAGGAGGAGCTGCTTCAATTCAGAAGACAAAAGGTCTGGAATCTATGCCCACTACCATCTGGTCAAGTACCCATAGGCACAAAATGGGTATTCAGGAACAAGAAAGATGATAGAGGCTTGATTATCAAGAACAAGGCAAGACTAGTAGTTCAAGGTACACCCAGGAGGAAGGAATTGATTATACTGATGTCTTTGCACCTGTTGCAAGACTTGAGGCAGTTAGAATCTTCCTTGCTTATGCTGCATCCAAGAACTTACAGTCTACCACCTTGATGTCAAGTGTGCTTTTCTATATAGGGATATAGACAGGGAAGTCTATGTGTGTCAACCTCCAGGATTCGAAGACCCACAACACCCCAACTATGTGTGCAAGCTGGATAAAGCTCTATATGGGCTGCACCAAGCACCTAGGCTGTGGTATGAGACCTTGTCTCAGTTTCTCCTGAAGAATGGATACACTAGAGGTACCATTGAAAGACTCTTTTCATCAGAAAGAGTGGAAAAGACATTTGCTTGTACAAGTCTATGTTGATGACATCATATTTGGTCTTCAAACGACCAAATGTGCAAGGACTTTGAAAGCATTATGAAGCAGAAGTTTGAGATGAGTTCCTCCATGGGAAAAATGGACTTTTTCCTTGGAATCCAGGTAAAACAGATGAAGGAAGGGTTCTTCATAAGTCAATCTAAGTATGTCTCAGACATCTTAGAAAGATTTGAAATGAAGAACTGTAAACCAGCCAAGACACCCATACTCAGAAACCATAATCTTTGCCCTGACCTTGAGGGGGAGGATACTGATCAACATCAGTATAGAGCAATTATTGGTTCTCTGATGTATCTCACTGCAAGTAGACCAGATATCATGTTTGCCACATGCATTTGTGCAAGATATCAGGCTGCTCCAAAGGTGTCTCACCTAGCTGCTGTAAAGAAATCCTCAGATACCTCAAAGAGCACCTAAACTAGGTCTCTGGTATCCAAGAAATAGTGATTTCAATCTCTATGGATACTCTGACAGTGACTATGGTGGCTGCAATATTGACAAGAAATCAACATCAGGAGGATCAATTCTTGGTGGAGGATTATCTCATGGCAATGCAAGAAACAATCCTGTGTCTCTACATCAACTGCTGAAGCTGAATACATTGCTGCTGCTAGCTGCTGTGCTCAACTGCTATGGATTCAAAATTAGATGTTAGACTATGGATTCAATTTCATGACTACTCCTATCCATATTGACAACAACAGTGCTATCTCCATTACTGAGAATCCGGTGAAGCACTCCAAGACAAACACATTGATATCAGGTATCATTTTCATTAGATATTCATATAGAAACAGCTGATAAGTTAATCAAGTTGACTCAAATGAACAATATGCTGATTTGTTCTAAAGGCATTTGATGAACAAAAGATTTAAGTATCTCATATCAGCAATTGGGATGATAAACATTGAATAACTACCTCTTTGAGACCTTTTTAAATGAGTAATGTCTTGTGTCATACAATTTAAGCCCTGTTACAAAAGATCTTAAATTTCCAAGTGTAAACTCCTTCCGAAGAGGAATTAACTCTCGAAGATATTCCTGAATATCTTCCGAAGTCAAATTTCTCAATGGAAATGTTCTTCTCGAAAGAGTTTTTGGTCTCGGAAGAAGCGATTGATTCTATCTCAGATCTACTTCCGAACTTATACAACTCTCCATTCGGAAAGACAACTTTACCTTCGGAAGCAATGCCTTGCGTCGGAAGATAGAGTGATTTCAAAGGACAATTTACCTTCGGAAGCAATATCAAGCTTCGGAAGATAAGTTGCCTTCGGAAGAAATTACCTTCGGAATGTTTTTACCCTCGGAAGTAAAGGTTTTATATGTAACGGATATCTTTTGAGCCCACTCCACTCTGTAAAAAAGGAAAGATTTTGTTGATAATGTCATTATTTAAAATTATCCTTGCCGCCAACATCATCTCTCCTCCGCCGTAAACCACCATACCACCCACAGTAACCCCAAAACAGTTACCCTATTACCACCACTACCACTATTCACCCCTTTTAAATAATCTTGACTCATCAATTTCATCTTTTTTTACCACTTTACAGCCCTAACTGTTCCTTCACTGTCAAACCCTCAATTTCACTCAAAATTTCAAGCTTACCTTTTCTCCAATGGCGCTAAACCCTCAGCACAACCAAGTCGCATTACTTGACTCGTCAAGGGATGCCGACTTCACCCAAATCATCACCTTTCTCACCGAATCCACCTACCTCACTGCACTCACAGTTACCCAACCGTATACTCTAAACCATGTCAGAATTTTTGGAGCAACGGTGAAACTACAGTGATGAATGGGGTTCGAGTCCTGAGAACCAGAGTTTGTGGCCAAGTTGGTCATCAGTGAACAGCTCATCAGGAGCATCTCGAGCTTCACGATGATGGGGCTCCTACTGAGTTCCCAAGGAAGACTTGGAAGGCACCTATATACCTCAGGGATATGGAGGCGATATCAGCAGGTCTATAGTATACAAGTTCAACTTCTCTTACCATTGAAGTTCCTGCTGCACATTGTCTACATGCCTCTCCAATAAATCAGGGGGTGGGATCAAATCCCATATGAACTAGGATGCTAGTTTCATGGGTTGGTGAGAGGCCTCAGATTCAACTACTCACATTTTGTGTTGAACACCTAATCGCCAATCTGAGCAGGGATACATTCTTCATGTATCCCCGATTTTTCTTCAACACATAATCAACTGTGAGATGGAACCAAGCAAGCTTGTCTGCGCAGCTGCTCTTCCTGTTCCACACATGAGGCCTACCATCTTCAAGACACTGAAGAAGATGTCCACCAACTTCACTGGACGGTACACTCCATTACCTCCAGAGATGACTGAGCGCATAGCTCCTGGTGACATCCCGTCTCCCCACAGGTGATGAACCACACCAGCAACATCCACCACAATACCAAAGCCTCTTTACCCATCAAAGCTACATATCAGAGACGCCCCAAACGAACCCTTGTTCAATCTACTCTGATTGAACAAGCTCTCTTCTTTCATACCCAAAGGACTAGAGTGGAATCATGGGCTCCCACTCAGCCGAGGTCACACCATCCTTCACAATTGACCTCAATGTGGGTTTTTGAGCCTCCTCAGTCTCAAACCCCTGAGCCCGAACCCCAAGCCTTTAGCCCACAGGGTGAGTCTCTACACTCCCCTGTGCAGCCTTCTAGGGACAGCCCCACCATAGGCTCAATGCCTGTAGACATTGATCAAGGTCCCGGGTCAGTAGGACTAACCACCCTCTCTTTCACTGACCTTTTAACTCTCCGAACTGATGAAGAGATTACATCTCTCCACGGCCATGAAGTTGATCTACAACACCCACGAGAGATCAATAGAGCCAAGAGGGATCCCTTGTCTCTAGCCCCCATCAAAAGCCAGCTACTGAGGTGAGTCCCACTGATGTGGAGGGGACTCATGTAGACTCAGCTGCCACTACTCAGAGTCTCTCATTGAGCTCTCAGACAGTGGTAACATGATTAGGACTGAGTCTACGGCAACTTTGCCCATTGACATCTCTGAAAGAGATGACTCTGAGCAAGGAACCAGGGTGCCAAGAAGCCACATCTGGTGGGAGAGTGAGCATACTAGGTATGTTATCTCATCTCCCCATGATTCTTCTCAGGAAGATGAGGGAAGTATGCAACTAACACTTCAGTACTTGCTTTCTAAGGTCTCAACCTGGAATCACAGTGAAGATCGTAGAATCAAGGACTGCCACTCAGCAACTTGAGATTAACTCTCTCAAGGCTAAACTATTGAGAAACAGACGGAGAGGTCTGTTAGGCATGTACCCCAGGTCTCATGACTCTTCCTCTAGCTCATCTAGCTCTCAAGATGATGCTACCAAAAAGGGGGGAAAAGTTCAGAGACAAACACCACAACCACAGACCCAACTCATTTCTTCCCAAATCATTACACTACCTGAGTCATCTCAATCCTTTCTGGAGATTGACTCAAGGATGCTTCAAGATCTCTACAGACTTTTCACAAAGTTTGTATTGAGATCATCCCTAGAACAGCCCATCCCCGACACCAACTTGCATACTTTGGGCTGAGGAGCTTCAAAGACTGACTGCACTTCTACCACTGTGGAGAAGTTGGTCAACCTAAGGTCTCATGGAACCTGAGATTAGCTTCGAAGGGGAATTGGGACTGATGCCCAGCAACTGAAACAGATGGGACAGAATCTGCAGCAGTTCATCATCTTCCGAAGCTCTAGCTGAAGCTTCCGAAGCTTAACATGGAAGCCTCAGAAGAACAAGACAAGTCTTCCGAGGCCGAAATAGAAGCTGCGGAAGGCTTATTTCAGATGTCAGGAACTGACCATCACAGATGTCATTGCTGAAATTGCATCTGAGGTGAGCAGGGAGGACATTCTTACATTCCTCCAACCCAAGCACCACTGAACTTCTCTCTCAATCACACCCAAACCCTCAATCCAAGAACCACCACATCAAGCAGACCAAAAAACAAACAAGGACAAAAAAAGAAGCAAATGACTGCGGAGAGAGCTTCAGGAGGAGGAGAAGATTGAGAAGGCCAAAAAGAAAGGTCGGTTTCCTACTGAGAAGCTGCTAGCTGCTAGTTCTAAGGCCGCTGTAGCCAATCAGGAAGAAATCCAACCAGAAGAGAAGAACAGCACTCATGACCAGCTCATCATCTAGAGCTGCCATGAGGAGATACTCCTGCTACCATTAGCGGAGTGGTGACTTTGGAGAGGTCAACCAGGCTACAACAAGAAAAAGAGCCAGGTTGGCCTTGGAGAAGGAAGAACAAGAGCAAAGGGAGGCAGCCCTGAAGCTGATAGAGGCTAGGATCAAGTTCCTACTCTCAAGAGGCTTCAGTCTTCCTGAACTGTCTCCACATGATGATGACATGATCCTGCTGCTCCACAACAAAGAGCAGGATCAAATGGAGAAGGAAAGGAAGAAGGCTGCTAGGGAGAAGTTGAAGGTGAAGAGGAAGAGGGAGGAAGAGAAGGAGGTTACTGCTGCCAAGAAGTCAACTGACAAAGCCTGGATGAAGGACTACCTCCGAGCTCATGGCTTCTCTGGTAGGCAGGTGGGACCTATGTTCGAAAGGACACTCCAGCGGATAGTCAGTGAAATTAAAGCTGACATCCGTTTGGGAAAAAGGAAGGAGATGTACAGGAGGATGAAAGGAATGGTCTTCACCCCAGCCACTCAACCACAGCCACAACCCACACCAGAACCAACCCCTTTTCCCATTAAACCCGAACCCACTGATGAAACCTTCACCCCCAACCCACAACTCTACCCAAACCTACCACATCACCTCAACCACCCAAACTACCCATCCTAAAACCCAAGACTCAACCCAAAACCACTAAACCTAAGCCTACCCAACAACAACCAAAACCATTCCCTCAGCCTCCTAAACATCTCTCCTTTGAGGAAATAAAGGAGTTCAAGACGAGGCTCATCAACTGCACTACCTTAAGCAGCATCTCCTGTGAGGGAGAAGTTATCAACATCACCTATGTTGATAACTCTTCAAGCTCCCTCACCCTAGGCCAATTTCTTGAATTGCCTAGAGACACTTTGGGCCAGGCTGCAAGACTTCTTGGTCTCAACTCCGATACCCTCAATGCTGAGGAGAAGAGGCTAAGAAGAAGACTGGTGACTCTGCTGGATACCAGGAAAGAGGACAGGATTTCTGGTCAATCTCCTGGACCTAGAAATGCAATAATCCAGTGGAGGTTCGATGAACCTTCTCACAACTTTGTTGTGGAAAGGAAGAATGGTGAAACCAACAGGCTCAATGCCACTTCTCTACTGCATCTCAGCAGATTTGATCTTGCTGAGCTTGCAGAGAAGCCATTCTCCAATCCCTCCAACTCTGAGACTGCTGCACACATCAGAAACCATATCAGTGGTCTCCACTTGGCTGAACGAAATAGAAGAGCCAAAATTGAAGAAGAGTTGAAGCTGAAAAGAGTGGAAGACAAGGAAAGACCAACCACCAAAGGCACAGCCTTTCTACAGATGGTGGAAGGTCCTGAATTGGAACCAATAGTTTGATAGGAATATGACTATACTTCCCATCAACTAACTCTTTTCAGAGGGCCACAACAGAGGGTACATATAATCCAAGGTGACAGAGTAGAGGTTCTGTCCACCAAGGACCTGTACAAGATTCTCAGCACCACAGCAGGAAAGAATGAAGACACTGATAAACACCTGCTCTCCTTGGTGCTGAGAGCTTTGAGAAGAAGAGGGAAGTGAAGTTTTGGTAGCATCAGCCTAGGGGGAGTTTGTTGGATCATGATAAGGCTGGTGCAACCAAAATCACTTCATAGTCATCTTTTGGTACTACATTCAAAGGCTTCCGAAGCTGAGAAGAGATCTTCCGAAAGTCTGATGAAAGAGCTTCCGAAGACAAAGTCTGAAAAAGCTTCCGAAGACAAAGTCTGAAAGAGCTTCCGAAGACAAAGTCTGAAAGAGCTTCCGAAGACAAAGTCTGAAAGAGCTTCCGAAGACAAAGTCTGAAAGAGCTTCCGAAGACAAAGTCTGATGAAAGAGCTGAAGACAAAGTCTGCTTCCGAAGACAAAGAAGACTCCAAGCCTCGGAAGAAGCAGTCTTCCGAAGTATAAGTGGCTTCGGAAGAAGTTATTCTTCCAAAGCACTTTATCCTTCGGAAGACATTGCTATGTCCAGCAGATAAAAGTATGGTCCCTGACAGTCCGCTGCAGACCTCTGATACAGCATGGCATCTTCCTAAAGAGCCATGTTGTTGACCATACTTTATTCTACTGTTCACCTTTTTATGATAGTACATGTTACCAACTTTAGTTGGTGACAAAAGGTAAGTCAGGGACATGTCCTGACTACCAACTTTCAGACAAAATGTCTGAAAGACCTCACCTAGAGTCTTGTAGTATAGATGTAAGGTTAGAGGTGTCCAGCTGGTATCAAAGTATATCCGGCTGTAGGTAGTATTATATATATCTTCTCCATGTAACTCTTCAAGGAAGCGATTTGAGTCCAAGTGTCTTGTAATCCTTTGAGTTGAGAAGCAATATATAAAAGTACCTTGAAAATTTACCTGCTGTGTTAATTTTCTTACTGCTTGTTACTTGTTATATTGTGATCAACTCTTCATAGACTGCTTGCTGAGTGTTGATTCAAAGTGAGTTGAGAGAAAACCACCCGAAATCCGATCCTGCTGGTTCCCCACTCACGAAATGCTTGAGGTCCCGGGTTCGAACCCGGGCACCCGCAACTTAGTTTTTTAGGCTTTTTAAGCCTTAATTTAAATAGGAAAAATTTTTAAAAATTATAAAAATGTTTCTACAAACATTAAATATTTTTAAAACCATCTAATTATTTTCTGAAATTTATCTTAATATTTTATTTATTTATTTTATTATTTGCTTTAAATAAATAATATAACTAGTTTAATTTCTTATAAAAATAGATTTCAAATATGATTTATCTTATTGAATCATTATATGTTCAATAATTTAATTAAGTTATTCTCTTCCTTAGCTTAATAATTATTATTTCAAATAATAGAAAATGATCGTTTAATACTTTTGCATCTTATCAAATCATTATTTGTTCTTCTCGCGCGTTAATGATCTAACAAATGGTCAAATGTATTGATAGATGTATTTCTATTAATTTTCAACCATACTCACTTTAAATAAATTTATTTTATTTCAAGACATTCAAACTATATAAATTATTTTATTTAAACTATCATTCAAAACCCAATGAAAACCCTAATACATTCCCAATTCTTATATTATTATTCTAACTCGAGACAACGTTCCGTAGATTACTCGTAAGGAAATCGTTGTGTCTAATTTATCACGTCCAAATTCTAATCTCATCAATCAAGTGAGTATTCATATCCCCCTTTTATATCATTTCTTATTTTGGGGAAATCATGTGATACAATATTCAATCATGATATTCTATTGTTATTTCATTCTAAATTCAATTCAAGACAGGTTATGTTATTATTTGCAACTATGTGAACATACTATGATAAACTGGACGACGGTAAGAACCCTAATACAATCAATCAATCAATCCTGGTATCAATGATAGATCTACTGGTTTGGATAACCCACCCCACATGAATAGTCGAGCGGTGATTGTGCCAGAGGCAATTAGTCAATCTATGGTGTCTGTGTGCAAGTCTATTATTTGCAAAGTGTCAAGTCAAGGGGTTTATATTATGTCGGTTTATCTATATGCTCCGCTATTGCATTATAAGTCTTAACATTACCTTGTGAATTGGATTATTCTCAATCAAACAATCAATCTATATGTATATCAAACTGTGATTACTCACCGGCTAATTTTTAGCTGACTCGTTACTTTTCACATGATTTCAGGTTAAGCAAGTTAATGGACTTCTACATGCTCATTTAAGACCTCGACTTAGTCAAAATAAAAGACAATTACTGTTTGTGACTTCAACTGTTGTATTTGCGTATGTTAAACTCATGCTATCTTGTAATCTGAATTTAATATTATCTCCACTATTAGACGACCATGTGTTATGAACAATCAATCATTCCCTCGTCGGCTCCGATGATTCCGCCATCGGTCGGGGTGTGACAACGACCAGCGACGGACGTGGCGATGAGTCGGTGAATGTATCTATACAGAGGGTCTCATATATGAGAGGACCTCGTATCACCACCGTATCTAATCGAGACGAAATCAGATTCAAAAAATATCTCAAGAGGTGACGGTTTGGCCTCCACGTGACCTCTTGCTTTTTTTGTATTATTATTCTTATTATTGTTATTATTATTATTTTTTGGAATCAGATTCAAAAAATTTCTCAAGAGGTCACGGTTTGTCCTCCACGTGACCTCTTGCTTTTTTGTATTATTATTATTATTATTATTATTATTATTATTTATTATTATTATATTATTATTATTATTATTATTATTATATTATTACTATTATTATCTATTATTATTATTATTATTATTATTATTATTATTATTATTACCGTAACCTTTAGTTTCTGGATACACAAAATATACTATTATTATTATTATTATTAACTTTAAAATTATTACTATTAAATTTTTTATTTATATTAGAGTATATTATTATTATTATTGTTATTATTATTATTTATCATTATTGTTATTATTATTAGAGTTTATTTTGTAGTTTCTGGATACACAAAATAATACTATTATTACTATCATTATTATAACTTTAAAATTAGTACTATTAAACTTTTTATTTATATTAGAGTATATTATTATTATTATTGCTATTATTATTTTTATCATTTTTGTTATTTTATTAGAGTTTATTTTGTAGTTTCTGGATACACAAAATAATACTATTATTATTATATTATTATTAACTTTAAAATTATTACTATTAAACTTTTTATTATATTAGAGTATAATATTATTATTATTATTATTATTTATCATTATTGTTATTATTATTAGAGTTTATTATGTATGTTTGAACATTGGTTTACGAAATATAAGGTGTATATATGTTGATTTGTCCTGATAAGATTGTTAGGTTATCATTAAAACGTCACGGTTTGTTCACATACGCATGTTTGTATGTACGTTTACGACGTGTATTTGTTCTTATTGTATATATGTTGATGTGTGTACATGTTCATGAAAAAATATCCGATTCGATATACGTAAATGATCATAAACGACTAATGTGTGGGTTTAGGGTACCCCAAAAGGTCACGGTTAGACCAAACCGTGACCCCTTTGTCAACAAGGTGTGACGGTTAGGTCACCAAGTGACACTTTGTGCCAACAAACTGTGACAGCTTCATTCCACAACGTCACATGTGAACAAAGGGGTCACGGTTTGCCCAAACCGTGACCTTTTGGGCCAGTTTAGTTTAAAAGAATTTGTTTTCTATACCTTTCAGCGAACCACTCCCGTCCCGACCGGTTAAGACGGGAAGGCAACAGGGGAGTGGTGTGGGCTCGAAACCCACTTCCACCGTTCATGGAGGTTTTTTATATAAAATTTTACTTAGCAAAATTTTAAAAAATTAGGCAAAAGGTCACGGTTCGCCCAAACCTTGACCTTTTGCCTAATTTTTTAAAATTTTGCTAAGTAAAATTTTTTATAAAAAATACCTCCATGAACCGGTGGAAGGGGTTTCGAGCCCACACCACTCCCCTGTTGTCTTACCGTCTTAACCGGTCGGGACGGGAGTGATTCGCTGAAAACTACTGAAAACAAATTCTTTTAAACTAAACTGGACCAAAAGTCACGGTTTGCCCAAACCGTGACCCCTTAGTTCAGCTGTGACAGTTTGATGACAAAAAGTGTCATCAAACTTTTGTCAAAACCTTAACCGTGACGGTTAGGCCTAGCCGTCACGGTTAGGCCTAGCCGTCACCTTTTGGGCGCCTAACCGTGACCTTTAAGGCAAACCGTGACATTTAGGTTTTTTTGTGTTACTATTGTTTCTATTATTATTATTATTTCTGTTGTTTATTATTATTATTATTATTATATTATTATTTTATTATTATTATTATTATTTATTATTATTATTATTATATATTTTATTATTATTATTATTATTATATTATTATTATTATTATTATTTCTATTATTACAATTATTATTACTATTATTATTACTATTATCATTACTATTATTATTATTATTATTTTTATATATTATTATTATTATTGTTACTATTTTTGTAGTATTATTATTAATATTATTATTGTTACTATTATTTCTATTATTTGTACTATTTTTTTTATCATCATCATCATCATCATCATCATCATCAAATAAAGGGATCTTCATTAATATGATAAAGTATCGGAGAATGATAACTTACAGGAGGCATTGGTGTCTCTTTGACGATCCGTTATTCTAACGTAATTATTTATACGATCCTCATACATATTTTGCCATTTTAGTGCTTGTTGATATGCAAATCTCGGCCAATGATAGCTCACACTGGGCATTGGGTAATCTCCTTCCAATTATATGCAAAGAAAGTGATCTTGGTTAATATGAGCAAGTGCGACAACTGGATAGGTGAATAATGGCTCTGGGGCTGTTCTCAGCGGGAACCATGTCTGGCTACCAAATGAAGAAATAAGATGCACAATACAACTGAATGTTTCCGCAATTACAAGTCAATGGGCCGAAAAAGTTAGCCAATGGGTATCGGGTGCGGGTTGAGTCGTGCCAAACCAATTTAAGCTATTACGAACAGAATCAAAATAGCAAGGCATCACGCGGTTCAAATTGCTCCGCCAATACCACATGTTTCTGTCCATCTCCGACAACATTTGACGCCTAACCCGTTCCCATTCATTTTGCCTTTTCCCTAAAGCCACCGCGATCGCCCGAAAACCACAGTTACCATCAGGCCGCACATCTTTTATAGTTGAAACGTACCGGTGAATCCATTGGGCAGCTGATCCTTAAACTTCATAACTTTTATCACGTCCTTTGGTTTCAATATTAAAGGAACCCTAGGGCAGCTCCCGTAATCGGTACATTTGAAGCAGCCTTTGCCTGATTAGAACGGTCGTTGGGCATTTTAAACTGAGGGGTATATGAGCTATGCCTCGCCGGGTCAGGCATAGTTTGTTGTGAGGAAGTATAGGAGCTGTGTCTAGCAGCCTCATACTGTGATGTATTGGAGTCCGCTCTTCTTTGTTGCTCCTTAATATTTGGACGACCACGTCGGTCATGACGCACCTCAGGTTCTTTAAGTTTTGACTTGCTCTTAAACAAAGAGTCAAATACTTTGTTAAACAATTTTTTCTTTACTTGAGGATTGGGAGACGACATAACTTTTTGTTTCAAGTCATCAAATTTCACATCGTAGTCGGGTTCAGGCGGCGCGACGTACGCTGGCTCGAAATCAAGCTTCCTCCAGTGTGGATCTACCGCATCGAGTGGAATACTTGTGACTGGATTTAAAGGTTAAATTATTAGTGAAAAATGCAATCGTGTGGCAACAAAAAAAATGTATTAAGAAAAAATATAACCTTCTCTGATGTATATTCTCCAACGACAAGCACATGGCAAGCCCATGGACGTGAACAACTGGTGTCCACATGAACCCCCAAACTCCTGAATCATTTCTATTTTCGTCAACTCTGATTCAAGGAGGCTAAGGCAAAAAATGGATACTTTATAATGCAATCTTGAAAACAATGACAGTCGATGGTCTTTTTTAATCTTCACACGGGACACCTCGAATGTTTTACAAATTTCAATCTCCTGGCCGGCACGAGGTCACAAACATATCCGACAAGTGTGTGCAACGTATTATTGGTCCCTGTGAGGTAACTCTTGAAGTTGGCATGTTGGTCCTCAACCCTATTAGTTGTAAATTCACTAAAGTTAAGGCGGTCGTACATCCAACAAGTAATAATTTTCTCTTTGTACGGCACCAACCAATTATTCCAAATATATTCTCATACCTTTGAAAAAAATAACAAATTTTATAAAATGAACAAATAAATTATTAGAGTAAAAATAACTATGAAATTCTTACCACGTTTACCATCTTCATTTAACTTTTCTTCCATCTTCCTGCAATTGTAATCGTACAATGCCTCTGTGGGAGACGAACACAAGGTCTTCCACCAGTATGAAAAATCCTTCCACATGTCGGTTTTGAAAAGGATATTCCACCGTCTTTTGATATTCTCCCTAACGTGCCACCGGCATAGGTTTTTAGTAGCAATCGTGGTTGTGCGTCTCGTTTCTCACCTCTAACATCCAACTGTCACTCTTTCCTACGTACTTCTCTACGAGTTTAAAGGGACATCCTTTCTTTATGCTCCCAGTACGTCTACTTGTGCCAGTGAATTTAGGTTTACCACTACGATTGCATAATAGTTCCACATCCTTTTTTGTGACCGACCCACCACAATGACGCACCCATGCTTGCGTCCTCTCATTTTAGCCCACTTCTCCAAGTCCTCACGAGAATCAAAATACTGAAAAAATGATAAAGCCATACATACAAAACAATATATAAAACAATAAAAAATAAAATTAACAAAAGAATAAAACTCTTCGTACTTTATCGGTTTTATAAGAAACCGTAGCTTTTCTTATCCGATCCTCATCCCCATCATGCTCCGCGGTGTCCCCATGGTTTTCTTTGAGGTGAACCGAACCGTCACTCTCATCTGTGTCATTCCCATTAAAAGTATCCGACACATGTAATTTCTAGTTCTGACTGGTACGGGGGATGTCCGTAATCCAGCTCTGTTTGTGAGTGGTACGTGTTCGGGGCATGCCCGTAAGAATTGCAAGGGGGATATCTGTACCCTTCACTGTAACTGTCGGTCCAAATAAAGAGTTGTACGCCGCTTGAGCAAATGTGTTCGACGGGTTTTTCCTCCTCCCCCCATGGAGGGTGACTCCCGTATACGTAATAATCCTAAAAAAGATAATGGTTAGATATTTCAAATAATAAGTTATAATAAAACATAAACTAGTTCAACCTGGTTCGAATCTTCGATATGTGGCACCTCATTCAAAACTGGAAGCTTCGGCTTTTGATAATGATCTCCCGAACCCGACATTGTTTTCGAATTAACGTGTTTTTGGAATGACGAAGGCTGAAAAATCTCGAGTGTTGGATGAATGAAAGCTCAATGGTATTTATTGAAAGAATTTCGAGTGTTGGAAAATATCGATTGTTGAAAGCTGCAAGGTACTTAAGATGGAAATCTGGTGCACAAACCGTCACGGTTTGGCCTCCACGTGACGGTTCGTGGCGCGAATCCCGGCCCTTTGTCAACATCACAGTCTACCTCGTACCTTAAACTGAACCTCGTACCATAGAGGTCACGGTTAGGACAAACCGTAGCGGTTTGGTGACCGGTTTTCAACTTTACCAGCCCATTTGTCGTTTTGTTTTCAGGAGGTGTCGGAAGACAGATACAGAAACAGTGACCGCAAGACCTTGCGGTCACGGTTAGGTGTCAAAACGTGACCGCAAGCCCTAACCGTGACCGTTTGGCCCGGCCTACCCCCAAAAACCACTGCGCTGTTCCCATTAGAACCCAAAAACAAACATTCTATTGTATCTCATAAATGTCCATCTATAATTTTTTTAACATTAAAAAAATAAGATGCTTTCTATTTTTTCACATTAAGACCCATCAACAAATATTTAAAAATTATTTTATTAAAAATTTAAAATGCTATATCTGTATCGATAAAAGATGTGAATGTTTAATTTAAAATAATATAACCATTTCATTCAATACTGAATGGTTAAGTTTTCACACAAATGCTCAACGAAATTCCTTACCATTTTACCTCTCAAAATTAAAACAGCGTTCTTGACCATCGACCTCCCCACCCATAGAATCTACCACCACCGACCGACTGAACCTTCGTCGCCACTTCGCCGGATAGTCGCCACCACCCTGCCGCAACCTCACCGCCGCACCCGCCGCCGCCGCCCCTCAACTCCCACCCAAGTTTAATTTCTCGAAGTAAAGTTTCTTTGATGATTTGTTCTCGAAGAATAACCAGCTGAAGATGCTTTCACAATTATTCTAATATGTGAGGGACTTGATGCCATATTGAAATTTACTTTATTAGCCTTTGGTGTTGGCGTTGATGATATTTTGATTTGAGTAGATTTTTGAGACGACGAGGATTGTGTTGTTCTTGATGATATCTCAAAGAACAATTTTTTTAATTTGGTGAATAAGTTCTTGGTGTAGAAATACCTTCTTCAACTTAGAACATGTTTTGAATGTTTACAGTTTTAGGCAACCGTGTAAAATAATGAATTCGACTTACAAAATAAAATGTGAAGGGAGAGGATATGCTACAAATGCTATATTTTCTAAAAAGGGTGAGAAGTAATTCTGGGCATGGGATCAACTTATTAAATAGATCAATGGTTCAAAAAAACGCGGTGGCAAAATGTAAATAAGTGGAAAACTGCTAACAGGCGGAGGGGCAAAAAGTAATTTGACACAATGGTTGTTTGACACAATGGTTGTTTGATACAATGGTTTTTTGACACAATGGTTTTTTGACACAATGGTTGTTTGACACAATGGTTATTTGACACATGGTTGTTTGACACAATGGTTGTTTGACACAATGGTTGTTTGACACAATAGTTGTTTGACACAATGGTTGTTTGAAACAATGGTAATTTAACACAATCGTAGTTTGACACAATAGTAGTTTGACACAATGGTAATCTGAAACAATAGTAATTTGGTATGTTGGCATGTTATTATATTTTCCTATTTGTTGGCATGTTAATATTTGTTGCTATATGTTGCTTTACATTACACAATAGTATTTTGGTAACTTGTTTATCGTCAAAATCAAACGTAAACAAACTCTTCAAACATGACACAATGAGTATTATGACACAATGAATATAATGACACAATAAGTATATGACACAATAAATCTTATGACACAATGAATCCTATTCTTGAATAGGCATAGAATCAACTGTTGAGCTGTTTGAAACTTGTTTATCCTTAATGCTTTGAAGATATAAACTACAACTGCGTATAACGTGACCAGGTTGTTTGCAAAACCCACAATTTCTCAACTTTTTTCCTGCTTGTTTGATGGCTAACTCACGAGCTGACTTCATTCTTTTCGGCCTACCTTTTGTCTTTTGCTTAACAGGTACACTGAATTTTGCTTCATTTCGTTCGCTCCCTCCAGTAACTCTGCAAAAACACAATTCGTCTTTGTTCGTAACCAATTGATTAACAATAATTGTTTTCTGACATGACATACACATAATACAACAAAAGACACAATGAATCCCCAATCATGACACAATGAACCTTTACAAAAGACACATTATAGGCAGCTTTCATGACACAATGAACCTTCATAAAAGACACATTATAAGCAGCTTTCATGATACAATGAATCCCCAAAACATGACACAATGCACTTTCACAAAGAGATGACACAAAGATAGATATTGACACAATCATGCTTGCTTGACACAATGAACCTCTAAACCTGACACAATCATGCTTGCTTGACACAATGAACCTCTAAACCTCTAAACCTGACACAATGAACCTCTAAACCTGACACAATCAGTTTGATAATATCCAGAGTAATCTAACAGTATAGACACAATGACGATACAAAAGACACAATGATGATACCTATGACACAATGATGATACCTATTACACAATGATGATGTCAATCAATAACAAAGTTCATAGAAATCATACAGTATAGACACAACGATGATCAAATGACAAAATTACGGTGCGAAAATTAACATACTATTTCAATTACAGTATATCATCGTCCTCATACGTACCAAACTGATCATCTCTCGTCGACATCGTTGAACTAATTTATGTAAAGCAATCTTCAACGATTGAAATTGAAAATTCGATTGTTTGAATCTTCAACGATTGATCAATTGAAAATTTCAACGATTCAATTGTTTGAATCTTCAACGATAAATTGAAAATTCTGTTGAAAACCTCAATCGTATAGAAACAGTCGATATATGGCACACCTTCATCTTAATAAATTACACTTCCTAAAATACCCTCCTTCTATTTTTAAAAATATGTCACATGTCACTCCCTGATTGCTTCTCACACTTTTTACATAATATTGACTTTGTATTTGAACTGGATATTTTCAAATTTCCATGATAGATAGTTAGAAACCTAAATAAAATATTTAGGGAGAGGATATGCTACAAAGCCTATATTTCCTAAAAAGGGTGAGAAGTAATTCTGACCATTGGATCAACTCATTAAAATAGATCAATGGTTCAAAAAAACGCGGTGACAAAAATGTAAATAAGTGGAAAACTGCTAACAAGCGGAGGGGCAAAAAAGTAATTTGACACAATGGTTGTTTGACACAATGGTTGTTTGACACAATGGTTGTTTGACACAATGGTTGTTTGACACAATGGTTGTTTGACACAATGGTTCTTTGACACAATGGTTGTTTGACACAATAGTTGTTTGACACAATGGTTGTTTGAAACAATGATAATTTAACACAATCTTAGTTTGACACAATGGTAGTTTGACACAATGTTAATTTAAAACAATAGTAATTTGGTATGTTGGCATGTTATTATATTTTACTATGTGTTGGCATGTTAAAATTTGTTGCTATATGTTGCTTTACATTACACAATAGTATTTTGGTAACTTGTTTTTATCGTCAAAATCAAACGTAAACAAAACTCTTCAAACATGACACAATGAGTCTTATGACATAATGAATATAATGACATAATGAATATAATGATACAATGAGTATATGACACAATAAATCTTATGACACAATGAATCTTATGACACAATGAATCCTATTCTTGGAGGTGGGGCGACCATTTGAACTTTATCAGCCTTAGACTTGTAACTATTTAAATAATCAAGATAAAAACACAACTCGTCTTTGTTCATAACCAATTGATTAACAATAATTGTTTTATTCAGACACAATGACAATACAAAAGACACAATGACAAATAAAAAGACACAATGATGATATCTAACACACAATGATGATGTCAATCAATAACTAAATTTATATAACAGACACAACAACATAAAAGACACAACATAGAGATACTCACCTGATATTTATAAAATATGTTCAACAACATTTTAATAATGCCCAGAGTAATCTAACAGTATAGACACAATAACTGTTTTATTCAGACACAATGACAATACAAATGACACAATGACGAACAAAAAGACACAATGATGATACCTATGACACAATGATGATACCTATAACACAATGATGATGTCAATTAATAACAAAATTTACAGAAATCAGACAGTATATACACAATAATGATCCAAACGACAAATTATTAACATATTATTTCAATTACAGTATATCGTCTTCATACGTATCAAACTGATGAAATCAAATAGATCAACATAACTCAACGATCTTCAACAGAAACAACATAAAGCAATCTTCAACAGATGAATTCGATCGTTTGAATCTTCAACGATTGAAATTGATATAAGATGAAACATCAACCGTTTAAATCGATAAATTGAGAATTTTGTTGAAGGCTTGTGTTCAAATAAATTAGATGTAAGCAATTTTTAACAGAATTTTGTTGAAGGCTTGGGTTCAAATAATTTTGTTGAATCTTTAATAAATTAGACTTCCTAAATACACCTCCTTCTATTTTTAAAAATATGCCACATGTCACTCACCTATTGCTTCTCACACTTTTTATATAATGTTCACTTTGTATTTGAACCCAAGCCAAATGTGAATATTTAGATCTAATTGTAAAACGATCAAGGAAAAGTCTTCTGATCTAATCAAAGAAATACATTTCAGTCATCACAAAAGGGTAAAATAACTTCTAGACAAGTATTTATAGATTCAACAAAAGCAACAATTACTGGTTTAACACTTATTAGTTTTAACCAATCAAAATTTTTACGTCACTTACTGTTTCAGATCTTTACAAACATCTCCTTACACGTTAAATCACTTGTTAAATTCGAATGAAAAAAAAAACTAAAACATCTTTCGTACTGTTATTTTTTTTTAGTGTGACCTTTTTTTTTTCTTATGTGGCTTATTAAATTTATATGAGCTTGAGTTTGGCTTGTTCAACTTAGGGCTGCTTGAGCTCGAGCTACACTTATTGCAAATTTTACTTCTAAAACTATTTCGAGCTTGAGCTTTCAAAATAGAGCTCAAAATAACGAATCGAGCTCAAGCTCCTATAACTTCAATAATCTGAACTCAAGATCCCATAACTTAAACAATAACTTAAACAAGACATATATGAGAAAAAATACATGCAAACTAAACAATTGGTGCAAAGTTGTTTTATATCTTTTTAGAATTTGTAAAAATAAAAAAAGTGAAGTGACTTTAATATGTAAATAATTATTGAGGGATTTTCATAGAAAAATACAACAAAGTATGTTTATTTTTTATGCGTAAAAAATGTTTGAGAGATTTTTATGAGACAAAATAAAAGGTATGTTGGTTTTTACATGCAAAAATATATATAGTGATTTTTCTTTAAAAAAAGTTATTTTAGTTTTTTATGTTATTTGCTCATATATATTCTTTTACTAAGTGATATGCACATATTTAAACTAGTACTTTGGAAAAATTTTAAAATGTACTTTGATCAAATAACTTGTTCAAATGTCCTTTTAATTATATTTTCTTTATTTTGCCCTCTAAATACGAGCGTCGATGACTTTGAAATATGATCATCCGAACTTATTTTTAAGGTAAAATAATACCATGTGTCAAATCCGGATGATCCGTCCAAATTAGAAGGTTGTCCATCCCTAAAATACAGATATCCTAATGAAATCGGAGTCGTTAGAACTATGTGAAGTATGTTCTAAAGTTTATGATTTTGATTATTATCTTAACTCATTTAACTATACCTATATTTTGTTTTTGTTGTATAAGTTTAAATATAACGTCTTACAAAAATTTCAAATATACCGTTTTAGCGTGCTTATTTTTATATGCGTATCAATATAAAGTTTGTTCAAATCGAGTCACGTCAAATTATAAGGTAAATTATGATGGTTACACGTTGCTTTAATTATAATTGTTTATTAGAAGTTAGATTTGTTTTTGTTTGTATTTTCTTAACAAAGGTAACGTTTTAATAAAGTTAATGCAAAAACAAATGGTCGTTCATTCTAGAACTAAATGCATTAAATGATAACTTGTATTTTAAAAAGAAAGGATTAAAAAAGAATGGTCCATGTTATAAAACTCACCATGATTATTTTTTCACACTTAACAAATACTGTTGACCAAGTAAGAATTAGTTAATAACAAGAATTAAACTTCATGCGTTGCGACGTAAAACTGTATCAAATAGCACCAATATCATACCATTGTTAGTGACCATCAACATCGTATACCGAAAAAATTCGTATAAAAATATAAAAATGAAAAAAAATAAAATCAAATGAAAAATATACGTAAAAATGTTAAACCACACATGTGAAACGGAAACCATTAAAAACAATACTAAGTCGATCTAGAACTCGGACGTTACGACGGGACCATTAAACAAGATAAATAAGTGTAAAATGTTGAATCACATGTGTACATTATGCCGTGTTAGCTCTCAAAATTTTTATTAAAATGTAAAATTAAAAATTTACAAAAGATGAAAAGTATAGTATACTAAAATTGAGTAAAAAAAGTGTAAGAGTTAACTGTAAAAGAAATAAATGTAATGGGTTAAAATTTAAAATTAAAAGAAAGAAAAAAAACTTAAGATATGCAACATTAAGTTGTTAACTAATTCTATACTATTAATAGTACACTGGAATGAATAGTGAAACTTGCGATCAGGTCCGTTCAAAGTGTATCAACGGTGAGAATCAAAACTTAGCTTTATGGTGTACACCTGTCCCTGACACAACTTTCATGGCATTACGTGCCCGGTGTCCCTGAGATTCATTATATGTATGCTTCTAGAGAGAGACACTCTTATGGGAAGAGAGATGCAATCCGACCTTGTCGGTGTGATTCCGGTCAGGCAAGGAAGCCGCCGGTTAGGCAAGGTTGCCTTCCTATCCGATTCTCTCTCTAATTCTCTCCGTGTTTCTGTCTATGTGGCTCTGTTGTCGGTCTTACCAAAGGCGACGAGGGTTTTCTAGGGTTTTGTGTGGTGGCCGGTTGTAGCGAAGGCGACGCCCGCGACGGCGACAACGGCGGTTGTTGCAGCGGCTCTATTGCCGCTTCGCCTCCCCTATGTGGTTGAGGTAGAGCAGGCAGCGGTTGTCAATGGCTCAAACGGTGTCGTCGGTGCAGTTGTCATGGTTCTTGGCTTGAAATCGGATTAGATGGTGATGGTTGTCGACGGTGTCGTCGTGTTGTTTTTGGGGGTTTTCTCGCCAGATATTGTTGCCCGACCCCTGGTTGTACCGATGGTGGTATGGCGTCATATCTGACCGTCGGCTGATTGAGCTGGTTTTTGCTTTAGGCTGAATGTGCGCCTTTGTGAATAGATTCGAGTTCTTTCTGATTTTGGACGGGCTTTGGCTGGCGTTGCCTTTCGTTTATGCTGTTGTGGTGAAATCCTAAAACGAATTTCATATTTGTTAGGCTCTGTAATTGTCATGCAATCGTGGGATTTGTTTCAGCATGTCTATGATGTTGAGCCGGGGCTCACCTGAGACCTTTTTTGTCATGTTGTCAATGATGATGATGCGGGTTTGATCATCTGAGACTCCTTACGAAACTATTTGTTTGTCTTATGTCTGATATTAATAATGATGTTTTAGTGTTGTTGGCTGTGATCAGATTTGAGAAATGGTTTTGGTTGTCCCGGCTTGCAACCGATTTGAGCATGCAGCCGCAACCGGATATTCAATCTGAGCCATGATCAAATTAATGCGTTATTTAGTTACGTTGATTTGTTTACCATGTCGAAGGCTATGATGAAATCATACTCTATTTTTTGGCGTTCGGTGGACGGTTGAATACATCTCCCATTGTCGGCTCTTTTAATATCGCGCAACGCGCGACTTGGATAACAACTAGTATATATTAATATTACCTCACTCGTATTGTTGTGGGGGGCGCAAAACTAGGGGTGTCATTCGGGTTTTTAATCGGGTTCCTTGGGTTTTTAGGTGTAGGAAATCAACCCGAAGACCAAACCAAATAAGCAACATTTAATCGGTTTTCGGGTTACGATATTCGGGTTTATTCGGGTCGGGTTAATCGGTAATCGGGTTAGACTAAACTATTAAGCTTTAAATTATTTGTTATCTCAAATATTTATGTAAACAATATATATATGATCAAATACATGTATGAGATTTAACATGCATCAATATAGAATTTATTTATTATCCTGAACGGAAAGTTTTTGCATATTTACATTCACTTTACTATGCATATTTAAATATTAAATGACATTATATATTAATCATCCTCAAAGTTTATATAATAAAATTGAACCACAACAATATAATATAAAGTTTAGAAAATCATGTTTTCAGATCGCGTAAATGGTAGCATAATACAAACATATAAACATATACACACACACATATATATAAATCTTGAATTTTTTTAAAAAGTAATATTCGGGTTAATCGGGTTGACCCGAATCTTACAAACTCAACCCAAAGACCAAACCATTTATAAAAATCGGGTTCGGGTTAGTGTAATAATCGGGTTGGGTTGCTCGGGTTAGTTCTTAATTAGGTTCGGGTTGATTTTGTTCGGATTTAATATTCGGGTTCGGGTAAAAAACACACCTCTACGCAAAACTGTGCCGAGTAGCATCAACACCATACGACCACCAGCGACAAACAATGTCAAAAAAGTTCGTATGACAAAAGGAAATAAAAAAAAATAAAACTGAATGAAAAGTAAACATAAAAAACGTTGAACCTGCCACGCATAAGGTATAACATAGAAAAAAACAGCTAAATCAATCTAGAACCCGCGTTGCGTTGAGTAGTTAAATGGTAAAAACTAGATGCGAAAACGTTGAACCACACATGTATATTGTGAGGTGTAACTTACAAAATTTAGACCGTAACATAAAAAAGAAATTTTATAAAACTATGAAAAGGTATAAGGACTAAAGTTGAAAGTAAACAAATATCGAGGGCTAAACTTGCAAGATTTAAAAGTAATGTGATGAAAAGTAAAAAAAACAACCACATAGTAAGTATGACTCACTCAAGGATGGTATACAAACATTAAACACATGAAAGTTGATAATTAATATATTATTAATTAATATATTATATAGTAGATTTAGTAAACACATATTACATGGTTTGAATAAATTATATATTAAATAAAATAAAATTTATTATTTATAAAACGATATTTAAAAATAAAATATAATTAAAATTTTGTATGAGTAAAAATTATAAATAATAAAATAATGACATGAACTTTTTAAACTTTTGTTTTAAACTATTTTTTTTTCAAAACAAAAAAAATTAAACATTTCATATCAAAATAAATTGTTTAAAAAATTATAATTTTTAAATACTCTTTATTATAACTCCCAGTTTTAATTATTTTTAGTTTATAATAAATTCACTTTTTAAAGGTCATCAACTTTGAAATATTTCTTATTTTTTAACAAGTCTGATGTTTTGGAGAAATTTCTTATTTGATTAAAATATGTTTCATTAAAAATAAGATTAATAACAAGATTTACTTTTTGCTTTGTTAGAAAACCATATCTAATTTAAGAATGAATATTAATAATTAAATAATTAGTTTATAATAAAGAGAAATATTTTTTTTGATAAAAATAAATGTGATGCTGACAAATGTCCTACTTAATTACTTTTTTATTAGATTAGAGTAATAAGATAAAATAAAAAGACATATGATTTTACTCAATGAGATCTTTTAGATAGAATATATCTACTTAATCTTCATTCAAATTAAATCAAACATATCAAAACAATTCCGTTGGGATTTCCAAAGAAAAAAAACAAACATATTGGGCTGAATGTTTTAATGGGCTACTAAGATTTCGAGAAGCAGTCTAACAGGGAAGTTTAGCAGGTTGCAGCCCAGAACACGTAGACTAAACTCTAAAGTGGCCCAAGGTGCAGGGAGTCTCCCTCTATCCCTCCGGTGGCCAAAAAACCGGTTTTGGATTCGTATCCGCCAACCCGATCCCACCTGGATCGTGACGCTTCCTACCATATTTACATTCTACTCGGTTCCTAACTGAAAAAACTGACGGTCTCATAAGTTCTTATCATACGGCCCTTCCCAACTTAATCTCACTCGTACTACTCAGTTATAACCATTTGTACCTACTTTCAAATTATTGTTGTTATCTTACGGCTATATAGCCGTTTATACGTATATATCATAAATGAACACCGTATTATTTTCAAAGTCTTCAACTATCTTAACCACACAAATCAAAATTTTTGTTATCAATAAGATTATTTAAATTCTTTCAATTTCCTTTTTTTTTTTTATAAAAAGTAGTCTTTTATAGTTACTACATTATTCTTACATAAGCTGCAAGTAATATTGTTTGTTCTCTCTACATACTTGATGTTTTAATCAAGGACAACCCGAAACCCTAGATTACAAAGTCTTCTAGGTTGATGATTCTTGCAAAAAAAGATTTATTCTTTTCCGGTTCTAATTTTATGCAATGCAACAACTCGACGAACCAATCCAACGCTAAATTGTAGATCCGACCAGAAACCCCCACATCACCATCAAAGCTACTGATGTTCGCCATCAAATTTGCAGGCTACCAATATCCTTCCAGGGAATATCAATTCAAAACAGCTGATGTTCGCTATCAAAATTGTAACCCTCAACCACCCAAATCCTTATAACAAATTATATGGTTTCGAGTTTTAGATTTTTCTCAATATGTTGTTCTTCATTAATTTCATATTTCAAACCAAAAATATTTTAACTAAATGGTATTTTAACTAAACAACCACTATACATGGTCTAACATATAAAATGGTTATAAATATGGGTGTCGGATCCGCATTCATAATAGGAAAAAACCAAACCAAATCATAAATTTGATTTTCGGTTTGATTCCTAACTGAAACAGAATTATGAATTCAAATTTTGGGTTGGTTTTTCATTATATATAAATTTTGAAGTCGACTTGTTTGATTTATTCTATTTACCGATCTTAATATGTTATATTTCTTATATATATTTTTTTGTAATTGTAAGTTTAGCCCAACTAACAAAGCCCTAAAATTTCTAAAATGATTTTATTTGAGCCGAATAACTAAATTTTTATATGTTAAACCAATTTCAAGCATCAAAACTCAATCTCAAATCTTAGTTTCAAATAGTCATAATTGACCAGTTATACAAATAGAAAACAAGATTTTCAACAATTCAGTAGTTTAATTATTTGATATGCTTTTTAAAAAATATCGATGAAGAGTAATTTTGATACAAATAATTTAAACTCGGCATCATTTGAAACAAGAAAACAAAGTGTGAATTCAGTTTTTTTGGTTGGATTCGTTTTTTAACCAAAACCAAACCCAATTGAATTCGGTTCAGTTAGGCATTGCCAATTTAGTCCGGTTCGATTTTTGATTATGCCTATTTCAAAACCGAATAAACCGATAACCGAATCGATGTTCCTGATTGTAGAACAAAAAGTCGAAGGCAAAAGATTCTATGATACACAATCAAACAACTTGAGCACCTATGATTATAATTTATAAATCAAGCCACAAGCCACATGAAGAACATCGACCAAAAGGTAAGAGACAGCGAGGCCAAACCATAAGCCCACAACAAAATCACCGAACACTCCGTCTCACCAGCTCCAAATAACTGTGTAATCGTACCTATCATACGCACAAATAACACCAATTGGGACAAAACAAAATAAGTAGATACTCAAATAAGCATTACAACAAGTACGTACCAATGTTCATGGCTGGTGGAAGCGCAAACTGCAGTAGAAGAACAAAGAGATAAAGTGGATCTACATGCACTAAGCTAAAGTAAATCGCTCCTTTGACGATTAATATCCCGAAAATTGGTAAGAAAATAAACCGAACGAGTACTATTCCAATGACAATGGACGATGAGACGCTAGATCCTTTAAGACCTGCAGATTACGTGTATATATATGCAACTGAACAAATAAGCTGAATGTCGATTTATGTTGTATATATGCTTACCTTTTAAGAGGTTTCCGCCCATAATCAATGTCATGGTTGGGATTGATGCGTCCCTGATGCAACATATGATCCATTAGTTTCACTCAAGGAAGTGGTGTTACATCATGAAGCTTTAAGAAACAACACATAGTGGCTTTGTCAAGTACAGGCTAGAGTGTCTGAATTAGAGGAAGGTGTTGAAAATAATTCTAACACCAAGTGAGTTAGCATCGGTTAAATCAGCATTGAAGAGTCAGATGAATATCATTTAGTAGTTGTAGTAATATATGTTAATCAAGAAATGAGGTATTAGTTTCTTTATTTATGCTAAGTGGTCAGGCCATTTAAATGCAATGTATTGTTCTTAAAATTGATATATGAAATAAAAGTGAGCATTTAATACCAACACATACCCAACCAATGATGCAGAATCTTGGATCACTCTAAGGGGAGCTGTGGTGCCGATTAGTAGCCTGCGCATTGGCGCGATTGTTCCAATCATGAAGCCTACAATCTTTATGATAAGACACAATTTGTCACGCTTGGCCGATCAATATCAATACACAGATGTTAATTAAGATACATTAAGCAGTGTACCGCTCCTGTGGTTGATGGCGCAAACACAGCCTTCAAGTTAACCCCTCGGCAAAAGTTCCCCAAGTGTTTCTTGATCATTCCTGACGTCCCCTGATGCACATTATGTTCTGAGTTTTGAGATCAAACTTATAAGTACATTAGAGCTCGTATGAAATTGTGTATGATCAATTTAATAAGCATCAAAAGCAAGAAAAGGAAAAAAAAAAAAAAAGAAAACCTTCCATTTTCCTGACATGTTAACAGTAGATGAAGATGATGGAAGCAAATTTTCAGTCAAGTGGTTTTCCATAGTTATCGAATCGTGGGAATTAACAGAGGAAACCCGTACTAGGTTGTAAACGTAAGTCCACAAAAATACAGCTCCAATCTGATGAAATTGCATTAAAATAACCGAGAAAACGTGTCAGAGTTACATATTAGATACAATATATTAGTTATCGTTAAACAAAATATATAACAAGATATATTAGTTAGTGTTTGTTACCTAGAAAAGATTTATCGTAATTATCTTTATTATAATTAAGAGTTATGATTAGATTAGGTTTTGTTAAAATTATTCTAACTTTATCCGTTGACTAATAATATACAATACCTCACGCGAGTTTCATTATTCTATAAATCGGTACTAATTATAAAAGTTTGTAACTAAAAGTACATACTGCCATAGATAATGAAGCATAAGCCATGGCATACTCATGACAAACATCAGGATCACCAAAGGGACTGCCTTTTTCTTTGCATACAGCTGGTACTATGATCAATGGCAAGCTTCCCAGGTTTCCTGTCAATAATAATCATAATCACAATATATGTCCTTTTTTATGCAGCTTTAAAGGTTGTACGGTACAAGTAGTTTACCTGCTGCACAGGCACCAAGGATGAGGCCCTTTAGATGTTGAGGTGGTCTAGAAATGATCAAAAGCACCCACCCAAGTGCCGACCCAATTATGTATGTAAGAAGAATGTTGACAGGCATAAACCACCTGCAGCTTTAATAGTTAATCTTTAAACAATAATACAAAGTTCAAAACAACAAAAGAGAGCTAACTTACATAGAAATGACACTTTCAAGAGTGATTGTTTTAGCAAGATTGCTTGCAACAAGTGCTGGAGTGAACACAAAGAACACAATCTGATCACAAAAGAAGGAATATACATCAGAAAGATATAATCTTTAATCAAATCCACAATATTCTTGGATCAAAACACACGAATTTAGGATTATCAACACGTATATGGACCGCTCGGGATTCAAGCTAATGACTTGAAGTCAACAGCACAGCGCGATTATCTCTAACTACAATTATCTAGTTGTTATCATATATAGTTGCACTTTCTTGATAATTTGGAGGAAAATCAAGAACTTACATCATTGACTTTCTTCCTAGTACTTTGTCCAAAGATATCAACAGAATCCAATGCTAAAAAGGAGCCAAGTGCAGTAACAATGAGTACTTTGAGAACAGGCATAGAAGCAGCAGAAAACAGGTCAAGAAACCCCATCTGTGAAACAAACTGCTTCTTCAAATCAACAATGAAAATCTGATTGAGATTGTGAAGTCAAAGTGCTGAAATATAGAAAAGTTAACAATAAGTGGAGGTCTTAGGTATACTATTGTAGCAGAAGAGTTTAAAATAGATGCTCTCTAGCATTACTTTATAGGAGGGGACAACAGTATACATGCATGAGCAACCCCATTTAATAATCATACAAAGCCACCCACCAAAGAAAGATATCAACTTTTTTGGTTCATGGGTTTTTTTCAAAGAATTTTATAAAAAAACAGAAAGAATTGAATTTGAAATTTTATAATTTACAAGGATTTGGGTTTATAAGAGCTAAAATTTACTAGGGGTGTAAACGAATCGAAGAAACAAAAATAAGATATTGTTTATGTTCGTTCATTAAGAAAAATAAAGTTGTTATGAATATTATCGGAAGATTTTTTTTGGTTCGTGTATGTCCATTAAGAAACTAAACCATATACGAACACTTATTGAACATAAATGAACACAAATAAATACAAACAAACACAAGCAAATGTTAATGAACATAAACAAACATAAATGAAAGCTTGTCAAACGTTAACACAAACTTAACCTAATTATCCGAACATATTTGACATAATTATCATAAAATTATTAACTAAAAATTAAAAAGTTTGCTAATGTTTAGCAAACTAAAGTTGAAAACGGTCAAATAAAAGATGTTGATGGAGTCATAAAGTATACATAGGATTTCATATCTTTACATGTTAAACAAGTAAAATAAAAATATAAAATTTTTAAATGAACAAAAACAAACGAATATAAACAAGTGAATTATTGAACGTTCACGAATGAACATAAACGAAAGAAGACAACGTTTGTTCGTATTCATTCGTTTAACTTAATGAATAAAATTTCTTGTTTGTGTTTTTTCGTTTATTAAACAAACGAACATAAATGAACTTCTCACTGAACAGTTCACGAATTGTTCGTTAAACATCCGGTTCGTTAACAGTCCTACTAGTACCGCCGCCGCCTTGACACCTCTTCCATCACCACTCCCACCCTACCATTCATTGCTGGTGACGTGGTGGCGGTGGTGGGGTGGATATGGCATCGACGACAAAATGGAGGCAAAAGTAGGTGAGGGCGTGGGAGTAGTAGCGATAACAAGGGTGGCTGATACAACAATGGTGAGGAGTCCGAGAATTTTGATATTTTTGTTAAGTTTCTATAAAATTTGGAAGGAATGCTAAAAATACTTATAGGAATGTGAGAGAATTAACTTGAATTCAATTCGAGTTTCGGTTTGAGTTCCTGTTCATTTATCAAGCAAACATATTGAAAATAATATTCACATTTCAATTTTAGTGATTTTTACAAATCAAACACATTTCATCTCTATATTAGAATGAGTGAGGGTGTGTGTTTTTGTAAAATTGAGTGTTATATTTAGCAGGATTATATATTAGAGTGTTATGCTCGGAAATACATGTTGTGTATGCGTGTATATTTTTTGGAAAATTCTAAAAATTTTCCTTTAGCTATATTTTTCTTTCAAAATGTCTATTTAACCAAATAATCCTTAAAAATATCTCCATCCAATAAAGTCGCATCCAACCATAGAACATCGTCATTCGAACCCAAGATGAGCGGCTTGGATGAAGACGCATGTCTAAAAAGGGTCTGAAGGACATGATTCCGTTCATCCGAACTTGCATAAGTTCGCTCGAATAAACTTACGCTCGCCGGAACCTTCGCAAGTTTTTTTGAACAAACTTACGGACGAACAAACTTACGGTCGTCCGAATTTTCGTAAGTTCGTCCGAACCTTCATAAGTTGGTCCGAACATTCGTAACGATCTTATTAGACACGTGGCTTCATCTGAACCGTTCATTATAGATTCGAACGAACCTGTTTTGCGATTAGAACTCTCTTTTTGGGGTGGGAACAGTTTAAGTGATGAGCTGATAAAAAAACATGTTAAAATAAAAGTTGTTCAAATGAAAATTTTTAGATCTTTTATCGGTGTCAACAAGTATAAATTTGTGGGTTATCATTGACTTCAGATATTTGCATGTATGTCAGTATGTGTATTGTAACATCCGACCCATTTCTACTTGAAACCCGAACCCGTTTATGTTAACCAATGGAATTTATTTTATTTCAATATGAGCGCAGTAATATTGTCATTTAATTCACATTATAATCATATAGTAATTAATATGATTTTAAAAAAAATGTAAAATTATATTAGTAATTACGAAACTTAGTTATCAAATTTGAAAATAAATAAAATAACTTTAAATATTTTTTTAGGTTTTCAAAGATTTAACAAAAAAAATAATAATAATAATAAAATTTATTATTCAAAACTTAACCCTAAAAGTTTTGGGTTGAAAATATAATATTTAATACTTATTTTAAAAACTTTTACATAAAATAACAAGCAATGTAAACCTCAGGGGGCCAATGTGTAATTTTTTAAAAACCCAGCCCCCCATCTCGTCGACCTTTCTCCCCTCCGGCCACCCTCCGGCGAAACCATAACACTCTAATTAACGCGGTTTTTGACCGAATCAATCACCCCCACTAATCACGTGTGATGATTCGAACCCATGCCCCAAAACAATTTAAAAATATAATCGAATAGTGCGATCTATAATCGACCCAACCGCCCCACTTAAAATCGAATCAAATCTGAGTGGAAACTCGATTAGTGGACCTAATCAACCAACCTGGAACGCACATCAGTTTCAAACATAAAAGATCGAACCTTCAATTCCAACTAAAACAAACATAATCATCGAATTCAATCACCTCCATTGCCGCGACCTGCAACTTAATCGAAATCCATATTCGAAGCTAAATTAATCAAAATTGGTAGAGGGTTTTTAGTCCTGACCATCATTCAAAGTTATTTGCAAGTTTAATTGGATTATGATCATCATTTGACCCACAATCGAGCTCTATGTGGTCGCGGCTTGTTTCTAACCTATTTTCATCAATCTAATCTTCAATCCAGGTAATTGAACATACATACATACTCGGTTTTACATGGGCAATCAAAGCCTTATGGTTAATTCGATCGACAACATCGAATCAAGCTTCAATTGAATCATGTTTGATTCTAGGGTTCATATAATTTGGGGGTTGTTGTTAATTTGGTATTTAATATTTAAAACCTGAGTCCTATCGCGGATGTATGCCTTGGTTCACCGGTTCCTGACTCACAATCCGACTTGGAGGTCCTGAGTTCGACCCCGGGCACCCTCAACTATTTTTTAAGGCCTTTTCAGCTTTAAAAAAATTATAAAAAATTTCTAAAAATTATAAAAATCAATTTTATAAACTTTGTTTATTTCAAAAGTTATCTAATTATTTTCAGACAAATTACTTCTTTAAAAACCTTAATTTTTCTTTATAAAGTATTATTTTAAATGTTATAAGAAGTTATTTCATGAAAATTCATTCTTATTTCTTTTAAGGGTTACAAATAAAATATTTAAAGTGTTACAAAGTTATTTCTATAAAAGTGAACTTTTAATAAAATTAGTTATTTGTTTTTCCCACACTTTAACAATAAATCAAACGGTTACGCGTATTGATACATTTATTTCTATTAAATTCTAAACATAATCACTTTCAATAAATTTGTTTATTTATTTCAAGACATTCAAACTAAATAAGTTATTTATTCAATACCTATTCCCAATGGAAACCCTAATCTATTCCCAATTCTCATATTATTATTATTATTATTCTAACTCGAGACACCGTTCCGTAGATTACTCGTAAGGAAATCGTTGGTGTCTAATCTATCACATCCAAATTCTAATCTCATCAATCAAGTGAGTATTCATAACCCCATTTTATATCATTTCTTATTTGAGAGAAATCATGTGACCCATTATTCAATCATGTTATTATATTGTTATTCGTTTTAAATTCAATTCAAGACAGATTATGTTATTACTTGCAACTATGTGAACATACTATGATAAGCTGGACGACAGTAAGAACCCTAATACAATCAATCAATCAATCCTGGTATCAATGGTAGATCTACTGGTTTGGATAACCCACCCCACATGAATAGTCGAGTGGTGATTGTGCCCGGGGCACTTTGGGAAAGATTGTAGAACAGCACCGAACCTGGTTGCACCTATCAACGCGATTAACCCCGCCGGGAATGCCAGGGCTTGTTATGAGTGCGGGGGTCTTGATCACTATCGGAATGTGTGCCCCAAACTGAATAGGGCACCGGGTCAACAAGGAAATAACCAGCAGCAAGTGATGGCCATAGCTGGTAATCCGGGCCTAGGGAATCAAGGAAATGCTGCCAGAGGACGTGCGTTCGTTATTGGAGCAAATGACACCCGTCAGGCTCCGAATGTTGTTACGGGTACGTACTTGCTCAACCACCACTTCGCATCCATACTATTTGATACTGGGGCAGACAATAGTTTCATATCTTTTGATTTTGCACACATGCTTGCCTTGAACCCTAGTAGACTAGAAACTAGCTTCTCTGTAGAAATGGCCAACGGTAGAGTTGTACAAGCAGATGGGATTATTAGACAGTGCTCCATGATATTGAAGGACCATGCCTTCGACATAGACTTAATACCTTTCGAGTTGGGGAGCTTCTATGTGATTGTGAGAATGGATTGGTTGTCGAAACACGGAGTCGAGATTGTTTGTCGGGAGAAAGAAGTATGAATCCCCATGCCAAACGGGGAGGTACTCAAGATTCAAGGAGAACGACAGGGAAGAACTCTGAAGCTTATCACTTGCATGAAGACGAGACGATGTTTACGAAAGCAGTGTTACGCATTTCTGGCCCATGTGGTGGAAAAGAAAGAAGAAGGCAACAAGTTGGTGGATATTCCTGTAGTACGAGATTATCCAGAAGTATTCCCTGATGACTTGTCGGGTTTACCTCTTCCACGACAGGTGGAATTTCGTATCGAGTTGGTTCCTGAAGCTACGCCGGTAGCAAAAGCACCATACCGGTTAGCGCCATCCGAAATGCAAGAGTTATCTAGCCAATTGGAAGAGCTATTGGAGAAGGGTTTCATTTGGCCGAGTCATTCACCATGGGGAGCACCAGTCTTATTTGTCAAAAAGAAAGACGGGTCGTTCCGCATGTGCATCGATTATCGCGAGTTGAACAAGTTGACTGTGAAGAATCGATATCCTCTTCCCAGAATCGATGATTTGTTTGATCAGTTGCAAGGAGCTTCACATTTCTCCAAGATTGATCTTCGTTCTGGATATCATCAATTGAGGGTTTTCGAGGATGACATACCGAAAATAGCGTTTAGGACTCGTTATGGTCATTATGAGTTCTTAGTCATGTCGTTCGGACTGACTAACGCACCAGCTGTATTCATGGATTTGATGAATCGGGTGTGTAAACCATACTTGGATAAGTTCGTGATCGTATTTATTGACGATATACTTATCTACTCTCGATCGAAAGAAGACCACGAGGGACATCTTCGGGCCATACTGAGTTTGTTAAAAGAAGAGAAACTTTTCGCTAAACTCTTGAAGTGCGAGTTTTGGCTTTGAGAAGTGAAGTTTTTGGGGCATGTGGTTAACGAGAATGGGATTCATGTAGATCCCGGCAAAATTGAAGCAGTGAAGAAATGGGATACACCCCAGACACCCTCAGAGATACGACAATTCTTAGGATTGGCCGGATACTATTGTCGCTTCATTGCAAATTTTTCAAAGATTGCTCAACCGTTAACCATGTTGACTCAGAAAGACAAGAAGTTTGATTGGGGATATGCCTAAGAACAAGCATTCCAAACGTTGAAAGAGAAGTTATGCAACGCACCGATATTGTCCCTTCCAGACGAACTGATGATTTTGTGGTGTACTGCGATGCTTCACACCAAGGATTGGGTTGTGTGCTAATGCGGAAAGACAAGGTGATTGCCTATGCCTCACGACAACTTAAGGTGCATGAGAAGAATTATATGACTCATGACCTGGAGTTGGGCGCAGTAGTAATTGCACTCAAGATATGGAGGCACTATCTGTATGGAACCAAATGCAACATCTACACAGATCATAAGAGCCTTCAACACATCCTGAATCAGAAAGAACTCAACATGCGACAACGACGTTGGGTAGAGCTACTTAGTGACTACGATTGTGAAATCCGGTATCATCCGGGGAAAGCAAATGTGGTGGCTGACGCCCTAAGTCGTAAAGAACGTGTGAAACCACTACGTGCACGAGCTTTAGGATTGACTATTCAAACGAACCTGAAAGCTCAGATCCAACTTACACAAAGGGAAGCATTGAAAGAAGAAAACCTTGCGGGAGAAGAACTCCGAGGGTTAGAAAAACAGATGATTTGCAAGGATGAGGGCATACAGTACTTCATAGATCGCATATGGGTACCCAAATAGGGAGACGTTCGTACCCTGATCATGGAGGAAGCACACAAGACACGAGATTCTGTTCATCCTGGTGCAGACAAGATGTATCACGATCTTAAGGATCTATACTGGTGGCCAGGCATGAAGAGAGACATCGCTATGTATGTGAGCCGATGCTTGACGTGCTCGAAAGTTAAGGCTTGTCACACCCTCCGCTGATAGCGGAAACACGGGGAATGCGAGCTAGACGGGATCGTCATAACACATGGTATATGATAGAGTTAGCAATAAAAATATGATGACAAGCGTGTCATGACGACACCCGAACACAAATGGAGACTTGTGTCGTGTATACTCAATGTTCACGACAGCATAGTCATAAGCACAACACAATGATCACAAAAACATTGATTCCAGCTTGTAATGTAATATTCCCACAACATGGGAACAAGTGTACAAAAGATCATATTCATGTTCAAGCTTTACAAAAGTATAAACACAAATGCATCCTAGGGTCTCCTCTACAAGGCAACGCTCCTAGAACTTTAATTTCCTTGATCACCTGAAAAGTAATGCTCAAAACGGTCAACAATAATGTTGGTGAGCTTCGCAGGTTTAAATTGTAAACTTGTAATTGATGCTATATATTGTTTGTAGTGGAATACCGTGCATACAGTTATAAGTAAGCAAAATCACATACCATGAGTTTTATACAACCAAACCTAATGACGTACACAAAGAACTTGTCAGAATATATTCACCCCAGGCCCGTTCCTGGCAGTGTGATGGTACTCACAAGTAACCATCTGTCAAGGGTGGGGGTGTCAACCCAGTAGTACTACTAATACCTATCTGTTGGTTCCAACACCGGAATTAATGGTTGTAAGACAGTCCACACAGTAACATCATGTATGTATCAGATAAGTACTCACAAGACAGTATCACGTTGATTCCAAGTATAAAATTGTATGTATAGTGTACAGCATTGAAAATGTGTGAGCATACTCTTCCCCCATGTTTGTAAAAGATTGAAACAATGTATAAACGTAAAAAGGGGCCACGAAACTCACTTGTTAAGTGGTAAGTATGTCTGATGAAACTTCCCCAAACTTGTATGTATGTATGAACAGTCAATCACCTATTGACAGTTATGTTAAGAATTAATCTTGTGGACTATTGTTGATAATATTGTTTAATTGAGTCGGGTCGTTTCGGTTCGGTCGTGAGTGGTACACACAAGCATTCACACACATCTTAGGCTAGATTGTTTTAAATAGTACGTGCCTGTTAATGGCGTTGATTTTAATCTTTGTGATCAAGCTATGACACTTATTATATTTTATTATCGTCGTGAGATCTCCGAGGAGGGGATCCACACACGCACGCACCATTAAGTCATACAGTGGGATCGGACGCACGACTGACACTCCATTCACACGAGTGGACTTTCAGTTGTACGAATTAGCTACTTCCGTACAATTGATCCTCCATTCGTGTGACTAAGCCTTCAGTCGTACCACGCATACCAGTCGCACGACCCAACAGCCAACCACGCGACTTGAAGTCCCTCTGCGCGAATCAGCTTCATTCGCGCGAGAGGACCCTCTTTCGCGCGACAGGCATCTGTCCGTGCGATTTCACACACTCGCACACATTCCACATTCGCATAGCCCAGTCACGCGACAACCCCTGTCGCGTGACATCTCTAGTCGCGTGACAACCTCTATTTCGCGTGACAACCTCTATTTCGCGTGACAACCTCTATTTCGCACCCACCGACAGTCGCGCGACACAACCACGCGACTTACCTATTCGCTTATGTCTCGAGTCGCACACACATGCAGTCGCACGCCCCTTTCGCGCGCGACAACCCCATTCGCGCCATCGGGAGTCGCGACGGCAGTGAGTTTCAGGTCGGCCTTCGGCTGCCCGATCATGAGTGTTACCCAACCAGAACCTCCAGAACTCATATTCTAACCTATCTAGACAAGAAGCACACTCAGAAACAAGACATGCAAGTCCACACGACCTCTTGTGCTCGGATGAACCCGAGCACCCGAAAACCCTCGAACGCAGCTGTAAAATCGAGTTAAAAACGAGGTAGTGAGGTTATCTACCTGCTAGGAACTAGTATTCACGATGGTGCTCGAGATTTGAAGACGAAAATGCTAGAAACGGGTTGGTTTTGGTGTTGGTTTCTAGAGAGAGAGTGTAGAGAGAGAAAGATGAAGTGGTGAGAGGGTGAAAAGAATGAAAAATGGCTGGGAAGGGGTATTTATACCCAGCCTAGTTTCTCAAAGTTTCAAGTTTAGTCCCCGCACTTTGCCCCCGGGTTTCCAAATTTTGTTTCGGTTAAAAACGTTATAATTTTCGTGTTGTTTTATTGGTGATAAAATGTTATTTATGTTATTTATTAGTTAAAAATGATCTTATTCGTGAAAATTATTTTATTATAAAAATGACGTGTTTAGTGTTAACGGGGCAAATCTTGGAGAATGTCTTAAGATAATGACAAGTCAAGCAACGATACTACACATATAAGGGCAATTAAGTAAAGCAAATATGGTATTCACGTAATTGGTTAGTCAAAATAAGGAATGTCTGTTAACAAGCTAAGTAAATCACGTTTAAACGACGGACCTTTGGTGACGGATGTCACAGTATCCCCAGTTGAGGGAATTTCGTCCCGAAATTCAACTGGTGCTAGGCCCTAGAACGTTATCCGCGAATAAATGTGGGTATTTGAGTCTCATCTGATCTTCACGTTCCCATGTAAACTCTGGCCCTCGTTTGGAATTCCATCTCACACGGACGATAGGTATCTTGCTGCGCCTTAGCTTTTTGACCTTTCGGTCCATGACCTCAATAGGTTCTTCGAAAAAATGAAGCTTTTCGTCGATCTTGATTTCCTCAATTGGTACGTGTAAGGACTCGTCCGCCAAACACTTTTGAGGTTCGACACGTGAAAAGTATCATGCACGCCGCTAAGTTCTTGTGGCAACCTCAATCGGTAAGCCACCGGACCGATTCTTTCTGTAATCTCGAATGGTCCTACGTATCGAGGGGCTAACTTCCCTTTCTTACCAAATCGTACGATCCCTTTCCAAGGAGAGACCTTGAGTAAGACATGATCCCCAACATTGAATTCTAGAGGCTTCCGACGGTTGTCGGCATAGCTCTTTTGGCGGTCTCTAGCAGCTTTGAGTCTGTCTTTGATTTGGAAGATCTTATCAGTGGTTTCTTGAATGATCTCTGGGCCCGTAAGCTGGCTTTCACCAACTTCAGCCCAACAAACTGGTGATCTACATTTCCATCCATACAACGCTTCGAATGGTGCGCATCCAATGCTTGTGTGATAGCTGTTGTTGTAGGAGAACTCAATCAGCGGTAGATGAGTATCCCAACTGCCACCAAAATCAATGACACATGCCCTCAGCATATCCTCAAGCGTCTGCATCGTTCGTTCGCTTTGGCCTTCTGTCTGGGGGTGATAGGCTGTACTCATGTCTAATCGTGTGCCCATCGCTTTCTGTAACGTCTGCCAAAAGCGTGAAGTGAATCGTCTGTCTCGGTCTGATATGATTGACACCGGCACCTCGTGCCGTGTCACGACCTCTTTGATGTACAACCTTGCCAGCTTATCCATCTTGTAGTCTTCTCAGATAGGCAAGAAGTGAGCGGATTTTGTCATTCGATCCACCACGACCCATATCGAGTCGTGTCCGCTTGGTGTCCTCGGGAGTTTGGTGATGAAGTCCATAGTGATGTTCTCCCACTTCCACTCGGGAATTTTAGGTTGTTGCAATAATCCCGATGGTTTCTGGTGTTCCGCCTTGACCTTTGAACAAGTCAAGCATTTGCTCACGTATACAGCAACATCTTTCTTCATACCTGGCCACCAGTATAGTTCTTTCAGATCGTGGTACATCTTGTCTGCACCAGGATGAACAGAGTATCGAGTCTTGTGTGCTTCATCCAAGACTAGTGTGCGTACACCTCCCCATTTGGGAACCCATATACGGTCTATGAAGTAATGAACGCCGTCATCCTTGCGAGTCATTTGTTTATCCAACCCTCGGAACTCTTCCCCCGCAAGGTTCTCTTCTTTCAACGCCTCGTTTTGTGCTAATTGAATCTGAGCCTTTAAATTAGTTTGAATAGTCAACCCTAGCGCTCGAGCACGTAATGGTTTCACACGTTCTTTGCGGCTTAATGCATCAGCCACCACGTTAGCTTTCCCCGGATGATACCGGATCTCACAATCGTAGTCGCTAAGCAGTTCTACCCAGCGTCACTGCCGCATGTTAAGTTCTTTCTGGTTCATGATGTGTTGAAGGCTCTTATGGTCCGTGTAGATGATGCATTTGGTTCCATATAGATAATGCCTCCATATCTTGAGTGCAAATACTACGGCACCCAACTCCAAATCGTGAGTTGTGTAGTTCTTTTCATGCACTTTGAGTTGTCGCGGAGCGTAAGCAATTACCTTATCTTTCTGCATTAGTACACAGCCCAAACCTTGATGTGAGGCATCACAGTACACCACAAAATCATCGGTTCCGTCTGGGAGAGACAATATCGGTGCGTTGCACAACTTCTCCTTCAACGTTTGGAACGCCTGTTCTTGTGCCTTCCCCCAGTCAACTTCTTGTCTTTCTGAGTCAACAAAGTCAGTGGTTGGCAATCTTGGAGAAATTGGCAATGAAGCGACGATAGTATCCGGCCAATCCCAAGAATTGCCGTATTTCTGAGGGTGTTTGGGGAGTATCCCACTTCCTCACAGCTTCAATCTTACCGGGATCCACATGAATTCCATTTTCATTAACTACATGGCCCAAGAACTTCACTTCTCGAAGCCAGAATTCACACTTCGAGAACTTGGCGAAAAGTTTCTCTTTCTTCAACAGTTCTAGAATTGCTTGGAGGTGTTTTTCGTGATCCTCCTTTGAACGGGAGTAGACAAGTATATCATCTATGAACACGATCACGAACTTATCAAGATAAGGCTTACACACCCGATTCATCAGATCCATAAAGACAGCTGGAGCGTTGGTCAATCCGAATGGCGTGACCAAGAACTCATAATGCCCGTAACGAGTTCTAAACGCTGTTTTTGGAATATCGTCCTCGAATACTCTTAGTTGATGATAACCAGATCGAAGGTCGATCTTAGAGAAATACGAGGCTCCTTGCAACTGATCGAACAGGTCGTCGATTCTGGGGAGAGGATACCGATTCTTCACGGTCAATTTGTTCAATTCCCTGTAGTCGATGCACATACGAAACGACCCATCCTTCTTCTTGACAAATAATACCGGTGCTCCCCACGGTGATTGACTCGGTCGGATAAAACCCTTCTCCAGTAGCTCCTGTAGTTGGCCGGATAACTCTTGCATCTCTGAGGGTGCTAACCGATAAGGTGTCTTTGCTACCGGTGTAGCTCCGGGAACCAGCTCTATATGGAATTCCACCTCTCGGGGAGGAGGCAATCCAGACAGATCATCAGGGAACACCTCCGGATAGTCCCGTACAATGGGAATGTCTGCCAACTTTGTCTCTTCTTCTCTCTTTTCTACGATGTGAGCCAGAAAAGTGTAACACTGCTTCCGTATACTTCGGCGGGTTTTCATGCAAGAAATGAGCTTTAGTGTTCTTCCTGGTCGTTCTCCTTGAATCTTGAGTACCTCCCCGTTTGGCATAGGGATTCGTACTACTTTCTCCCGGCAAACAATCTCAGCTCCATGATTTGACAACCAGTCCATACCCACTATCACATCGAAGCTGCCTAACTCGAATGGTATCAAGTCTATGCTAAAGGCCTGGTCTTCTAACATTAGGGTGCAATTCTTAATAATCTCGTCTGATTGTTCAACCCTACCATTGGCCATTTCTATGGAGTAACTAGTTTCTAGCCTACTAGCACTTAAATCAAGCATATGCACGAACTCAGAGGATATAAAGCTATTGTCTGCTTCAGTATCAAACAGTATGGATGCAAAGTGGTGATTTAGCAGATACGTACCCGTAACAACGTTCGGGTCCTGACGGGCATCATTAGCTCCAATGACAAATGCGCGTCCCCGTGCAGCAGTTCCTTGGTTTCCATGACCTTGAGCGCCCGCTATGGCCATCACTTGCTGTTGATTATCCCCCTGTTGACCCGTGCCCTGTTCAGTCGGGGGCACATGTTTCTGAAGTGACCCGGATTTCCACATTCGTAACAGACTCTGGCATTCCCGGCGGGTTAACCGCGTTGACGGGTGCAACCAGATTCGGTGCCACTCTACAATCTCTTGCTAGGTGCCCTGGGCGCCTACAGTTTGCGCACACCCGGCACTGCGTCTCTGGGGGATGATGATAGCTGCATCTGTCACATTTGGGGTATGGCCCAACATATTCCCTCTTCCCTTGAGTCACGGCCGTAAGGTTTCTGGTGACCTTGGCCCTTTTATCAGATTTACCGGCACTCGACCGGCTTGTTTCCCCAGCATCCTTTCGCTTCTCTGCTCCCTTGCCCAATACCCCTGTTCGTACCATCTCATCGGTCAGAGCGCCAGCCTTCAGAATTGCGCTCTGAATCGTAGGAGGAGCAGCTGCAGTTACCGTTGCCCGTATTTGAGGCGCGAGTCCCCAAATGTACCTCTCAATCCTCTTAGATTCCGGAGTGACCAGGTGTGGAACTAGCCTAGCCAACTCATGGAATCGGTCAGTATAAGCTGCGTGCCCTGCCCCCACCATAGCATGATTCCAGAACTCATGCTCAAGCTTTTGCATCTCGTTGTGAGGGCAGTACTCCTCGGTAATCAAAGCTTTAAATTCGTCCCAAGTCATCTGCATCGCAGATTCCCTTCCTCTCGCTTGAACCTGGGTGTTCCACCAGGTTAGTGCTCGGCCCTGCAGTGAGCACGTAACATATTTGATGCGTTGGCTGTCGAGGCATTCGCTGATGTCGATCACAGCCTCCATTTTCTCGAGCCATCTGATCAGGGCTATCGCCCCACCTTTGCCATCAAAATCCCGGGGCTTACAGGTCACAAACTCCTTGTAAGAACAGCCCCGTTTGGTATTAGCAACCCCAGTTTCGTTACCGGCTGTACCACCATTTCCGGTCTCTTGGTTACTTTCATTCCCAGTCGGGTTCCCATTACCCTCGTTCTCGTTACCACCATCCCCGTGGGAGTGGTTTTGCTGTTGCAAAGCATCGCTCACTTGAGCTACAATAGTGGGAATCAAGGCAGTCAGTTGTTGAGCAATCAGGGTTGCCATATCAGGGCTTCCAGTCCCTTGAGTATTGCCAATAGGACCCTCATTTGCTCCTGAAGATCTGCCTCTGCCTCTGCCCCTCGGGGCTTCACTTCCGCTACTACTTCTGCGGTTAGATCTTCGAGGCGGCATGTTCTATTCATATAAGAGGTAACATATAAACTTTAGTCACCTTATGATAATCAAGTACTCCACTTATCAAGTTCCAACGTTCGATGCTCCGATCGGTCAAGACCACCATGCAGCCCATTTCAAGCATATTCTCGGTATACCGGTGATGCTTATATATAGGGTTCCCCGCAGCGTTCCCACCACACCCACGATGTACCGAGAATGATGCCTAATCCGGTTACATGGCATCCGACCTTCCTTCACATCATATCCATACTAATCCATCAAGTCAACTGAGAACCAAACATGTAGTCACGTATAGTCTTGCGGAGGTTGTCTATCTCGCGTCCTTGAAAGGACTCAAACATAGCCTCCTCGGGTCGGTCTCAGTATCTGAAGTCAAGCGCAATGTAAGATCTGTGACGATCTGTTCGGGTCTCGATTCCCGAATTTGGTTATGATACTCGGCGCACAGAGGGAACGGAAGATCCAATAGGAAGCACCTTATCAGTGACGAGCACAAGGCTCAAGTACAAGGTGAAGGATAACACAACAGAAGGATAATCAATCATGTAAGGAGGAACACATACACGAGATATATAAATGCACACAAGCTTAAGCATGCAAATCTACATGAAGGTTCCTAGGTTATAGTCTAGGTCAAGTGTAATTGCCTAATTCTCTATAACCAATGGCTCTGATACCAGTCTGTCACACCCCCCGCTGATAGCGGAAACACGGGGAATGCGAGCTAGACGGGATCGTCATAACACATGGTATATGATAGAGTTAGCAATAAAAATATGATGACAAGCGTGTCATGACGACACCCGAACACAAATGGAGACTTGTGTCGTGTATACTCAATGTTCACGACAGCATAGTCATAAGCACAATACAAATGATCACAAAAACATTGATTTCAGCTTGTAATGTAATATTCCCACAACATGGGAACAAGTGTACAAAAGATCATATTCATGTTCAAGCTTTACAAAAGTATAAACACAAATGCATCCTAGGGTCTCCTCTACAAGGCAACGCTCCTAGAACTTCAATTTCCTTGATCACCTGAAAAGTATGCTCAAAACGGTCAACAATAATGTTGGTGAGCTTCGCAGGTTTAAATTGTAAACTTGTAATTGATGCTGTATATTGTTTGTAGTGGAATACCGTGCATACAGTTATAAGTAAGCAAAATCACATACCATGAGTTTTATACAACCAACCTAATGACGTACACAAAGAACTTGTCAGAATATATTCACCCCAGGCCCGTTCCTGGCAGTGTGATGGTACTCACAAGTAACCATCTGTCAAGGGTGGGGGTGTCAACCCAGTAGTACTACTAATACCTATCTGTTGGTTCCAACACCGGAATTAATGGTTGTAAGACAGTCCACACAGTAACATCATGTATGTATCAGATAAGTACTCACAAGACAGTATCACGTTGATTCCAAGTATAAAATTGTATGTATAGTGTACAGCATTGAAAATGTGTGAGCATACTCTTCCCCCATGTTTGTAAAAGATTGAAACAATGTATAAACGTAAAAAGGGGCCACGAAACTCACTTGTTAAGTGGTAAGTATGTCTGATGAAACTTCCCCAAACTTGTATGTATGTATGAACAGTCAATCACCTATTGACAGTTATGTTAAGAATTAATCTTGTGGACTATTGTTGATAATATTGTTTAATTGAGTCGGGTCGTTTCGGTTCGGTCGTGAGTGGTACACACAAGCATTCACACATATCTTAGGCTAGATTGTTTTAAATAGTACGTGCCTGTTAATGGCGTTGATTTTAATCTTTGTGATCAAGCTATGACACTTAATTATATTTATTATCGTCGTGAGATCTCCGAGGAGGGGATCCACACACGCACGCACCATTAAGTCATACAGTGGGATCGGACGCACGACTGACACTCCATTCACACGAGTGGACTTTCAGTTGTACGAATTAGCTACTTCCGTACAATTGATCCTCCATTCGTGTGACTAAGCCTTCAGTCGTACCACGCATACCAGTCGCACGACCCAACAGCCAACCACGCGACTTGAAGTCCCTCCGCGCGAATCAGCTTCATTCGGGCGAGAGGACCCTCTTTCGCGCGACAGGCATCTGTCCGTGCGATTTCACACACTCGCACACATTCCACATTCGCATAGCCCAGTCACGCGACAACCCCTGTCGCGTGACATCTCTAGTCGCGTGACAACCTCTATTTCGCGTGACAACCTCTATTTCGCACCCACCGACAGTCGCGCGACACAACCACGCGACTTACCTATTCGCTTATGTCTCGAGTCGCACACACATGCAGTCGCACGCCCCTTTCGCGCGCGACAACCCCATTCGCGCCATCGGGAGTCGCGACGGCAGTGAGTTTCAGGTCGGCCTTCGGCTGCCCGATCACGAGTGTTACCCAACCAGAACCTCCAGAACTCATATTCTAACCTATCTAGACAAGAAGCACACTTAGAAACAAGACATGCAAGTCCACACGACCTCTTGTGCTCGGATGAACCCGAGCACCCGAAAACCCTCGAACGCAGCTGTAAAATCGAGTTAAAAACGAGGTAGTGAGGTTATCTACCTGCTAGGAACTAGTATTCACGATGGTGCTTGAGATTTGAAGACGAAAATGCTAGAAACGGGTTGGTTTTGGTGTTGGTTTCTAGAGAGAGAGTGTAGAGAGAGAAAGATGAAGTGGTGAGAGGGTGAAAAGAATGAAAAATGGCTGGGAAGGGGTATTTATACCCAGCCTAGTTTCTCAAAGTTTCAAGTTTAGTCCCCGCACTTTGCCCCCGGGTTTCCAAATTTTGTTTCGGTTAAAAACGTTATAATTTTCGTGTTGTTTTATTGGTGATAAAATGTTATTTATGTTATTTATTAGTTAAAAATGATCTTATTCGTGAAAATTATTTTATTATAAAAATGACGTGTTTAGTGTTAACGGGGCAAATCTTGGAGAATGTCTTAAGATAATGACAAGTCAAGCAACGATACTACACATATAAGGGCAATTAAGTAAAGCAAATATGGTATTCACGTAATTGGTTAGTCAAAATAAGGAATGTCTGTTAACAAGCTAAGTAAATCACGTTTAAACGACGGACCTTTGGTGACGGATGTCACAAGGCTGAACATCAAAAACCATCGGGATTATTAGAGCAACCTGAAATTCCCGAGTGGAAATGGGAGAACATAGCCATGGATTTTATTACCAAACTCCACGGACGCCTTGCGGACACGACTCGATGTGGGTCGTAGTGGATCGAATGACAAAATCCGCTCACTTCTTGCCTATCCGAGAAGACTATAAAATGGATAAGCTGGCAAGGTTATACATCAAGGAGGTCGTGACACGGCACGGGGTGTCGGTGTCAATCATATCCGACCGCGACAGTCGATTTACTTTACGATTTTGGCAAACACTACAGAAAGCGATGGGCACTCGATTAGATATGAGTACCGCTTATCACCCACAAACAGATGGCCAAAGTGAACGAACGATACAAACATTGGAAGACATGCTCAGAGCTTGTGTAATCGATTTTGGTGGTAGCTGGGACACTCATTTACCATTGAATGAGTTTTCTTACAACAACAGCTATCACACAAGCATTGGATGCGCTCCATTTGAGGCATTGTACGGGAGGAAATGTAGATCCCCAGTTTGTTGGGCTGAAGTTGGTGAGAGCCAGCTTACGGGCCCAGAGATCATTCAAGAGATTACTGACAAGATCTTCCAAATCAAAGACAAACTTAAAACTGCAAGAGATCGCGAAAAGAGCTATGCCGACAACCGTCGGAAGCCTCTAGAATTCAATGTTGGAGATCACGTTTTACTCAAAGTCTCTCCCTAGAGAGGGATTGTACGATTTGGAAAGAAAGAGAAGTTAACCCCTCGATACGTAGGACCATTCGAGATTACAGAGAGAATCGGTCCAGTGGCTTACCGATTGAGGTTGCCACAAGAACTCAGCGGTGTACATGATACTTTCACGTGTTGAACCTCAAGAAGTGTTTGGCCGACGAGTCCTTACACGTACCTATTGAAGAAATCAAGATTGATGAAAAGCTCCATTTTGTGGAAGAACCGATAGAAATAATGGATCGGGAGGTCAAACGATTAAAGCGCAGCAAGATTCCTATTGTGCGTGTTAGGTGGAACTCAAAGCGTGGACCAGAGTTCACCTGGGAACGTGAGGACCAAATAAAATCCAAGTACCCACATCTTTTCGTTTCAGCCTCCTCGTGATTAAAATTTCGGGACGAAATTTCCTAAAGCAGGGGAGACTGTAACATCTCGTAAATTTTCGTTAACCTTGTTAAATTCTTATAAGGTCTATTCACGGCTTTTATGAAAAGTTAATTTTATAAATAATTAAGTTTAATAAGTTGACGTTAATTCCAATAATTACAATAATCATAATATCAATAATAATAAAAATAATAATAAACTAATAATAACAATGATAATGATATTGATGATAATATTAATAATAGTAATAAATATAATAAAATTATAATAATAATAATAATAACTATGAATAATAGCAAAAATAATAATATGGTTATCAATAATAACAATTTATAAGAATTATCAAACTTAAAAATTATTTAAAACTTAAATTAAGAAGGTTAAGGGGGTAAATTGTCAATTTAATAAACTTAAATTGGAAGTTTTAACATAAAATAATAGAGTTTCAAAGTTGAGGGACCATTTGTGTAATTAACCGAAACCATTCCCCCCCCCCCCCGTGATTCCGGCCAACCCTCCGGTCACCGCCGCAGCGGCTCCGGCCACCTTGCATAACCATTTTTAAGTCGTTTTCAATTCAAAAACCGGTCCCGAACGTTTCTAGAACAAGAATCGAACCTAATCCTCAAAACAATTTAAAATTTTAGTTGATTAGTGCGATCCCACACCGACCCACGTTTTTCGGCCGACCAACCATCACAAATCGCACTAAACAATAATAATAATCAAAGTAATCACGCACTAACGAGCATATATCTGTATGTAATTCCACTTTCAATTTCATCTAAAAACGCACAAAACCCCACCATCGATCTTCATCCTCGGTCGCGACTGTTCTTCATCGTATCCACCTTCAAATCGACCTTAAACAGGTAATTAAACACACCATTATATTCGCTTAAACATGGGGAATAAAGCCCCATGATCTTCGGTGTTAACAACAACAATTTGGCTTTCGATTTGGATCCAAACGAACCTAGGGTTCATACGGATTGGGGGCACTTTGATAACTGAAGTTAAAAGAATTTGGAACCGGTTTCTTTCGCGGCTGGATGCCTTTGGTTCACCGGTTCAACACTCCTTTGCTACACTTGAGGTCCCGGGTTCCAACCCGGGCACCTTCAAATAATTTTTAAAGGCTTTTCAGCCATATTTTTATTTTAGAAAATTTTTATTAAATATAAAATAATTTTTATAAACTTTAAATATTTTCACGAGCACCAAATAATTTTCTGGATTTTTCTATTAATTTTAAAAATTAAATAATTGTTTTAAAAATATTTTAACAATATTATTCTTGGTTAAATCCTATTAAAAATGGGTTTCAACTAATAAAATAATCTCGGTTCAGACGTTATTCTTTTAAAATCATGGTCGTCTTAAATGTCTGTTTAAATTTTATATTTAACACTTCTATTATAAATTGTTTCCTTTTAAGATAATTAAATAATTATTGGAGTTGAAACAATAAGTCTTTATAATAGTGATGGACATTATATTAATTAAGGTTTTGTCATAATAATTGTAGAAATTATATAATTTATAATCTCATAAAGTTATTTACAAATATTATTTCTTATAATAATATACCATAACAAATGGTTTAGATTAATATTATTGATATTAATCTATATATTATTCTAATTATTTGTAAATAATTATAAAGATTTATTTATACATTAAATCATAGCAATATTTATACTTAAAGGCATTTCTAAAATATTTACATATATAATTCTTCTAATGGATTAAAAACGTAAATAATTACTTTGTAAAGTATTATTTATCAAAAACCACATAATTCCATTGAAACCCTAGTTCTCGTTAGAACTTTAACATTATTATTAACGTAAAATTTGTAAATATATACATGTTTAGGTACCTTGTGAAGGAGTTCATTGGAACATCGATCATTATTCTATTTAATCATCTTATATACATACTTATACACCATGTGAGTTTCACGGCCCCTTTTTATGCTTATACAATTGTTTCAATCTTTTACAAACATAGGGGAAAAGTATGCTCACACGTTTTCAATGCTGTACAACATACATACAATTTTCATATTTTGGATTAACGTGTTACTGTTTGCAAGCTATATCTTATGCATGTGTTTCTTTGTGGTTCTTTAATCACAACTATTTAACTCCGGTGTTGGAGCCGACGGACAGATATTGATAGTACTATTGGGTTGACACCCCACCCATATATGTTAGTATACTAGTTGAGACTGACTGTGGTTATGATCGACCCTTGGATGAATATGTTCCGACAATGGCTGTGTGGTTCGTCATAGGTTTAGTTGTGATGCTCATGTGATATTACTTGTGCTAAACTATATACACTTATGATCCATAAACTCATGCACAGCAACAAGTTTTCAATTTATGTTTAAACCTGTGAAATCACCAACAATATATTGACCTTCTGAGCATATCTTTTCAGGTAACAATCTTTGAGGATAGCTAGGGATGCTGCCTTAGCGACGACTTTAGGATTGCACTACTAGACTCATTGGATGTCTGTGACAGTTGCTAGATTTTCATTATTCACTTATGTTCATTTGTTTCCCGGGTTGAGGGACTTATATTTATTTGGTTTGTATGACTATGTTTGTCGTGGAATTGACTAACTGCGACACAACTCTCCATTTGTGTCGGGTGACGTCATGACACGTTGATTTTCTTCATTTAATACATCTCTATTAACTTAACAATGTGTTATGACGATCCCGTCCGTTACATCCTCGTGTTTCCGCTATAAGCGGGGGTGTGACATCCCATAGCGGCCGTGGACAGGAGAAATTCCTGGTTCATAAGGAATGTTTGGCCTCTAATATCAACAACGTGTTTTGGGCGTATTGGCTGTGGATGAGAGGAGAACTCCACAGTTAAGCGTGCTCAGGTGGGAGCAATCCAGGGATGGGTGACCTCCCTGGGAAGTTTTCACCCGAGCAACCAAAAGCAAATCCGTAAGCTCCTCGTGGGCGAAGCGGGCAATATTGTTGGTGTGAGAGGCCGGGTGTTACATGTATCTCGTATAAGGTTATGATGTGAATTTGAATTATGAGAGTTATATATATTGGACATCTTAGAATTTGTTGCCAGTGTGCCACAACTATAAAGCAGCCTTTATAAACTTGAATTTTTTTAATATATGTTAGAAAAAGTCGATTATTATTATTATACCGAAAGAGTTAAAAGCTTTAGTCGATCTTAACAATCTCCCTAATATAATAAAAGGATAGTTATGAGGGACACATCCCAACTCAAGCCATTCATTTTCACCAAAATTTTCACGATTCTTTTTTTATTAAATAATCATATTAATTAGTAATAATATTATTTGATTCTTTTTTAGATTAAAATAGTGTTTTAATAAATTAAGAAATATATCTTTTTAATAATTTTATTTCTAAAGAAATAAATTTTATATAATTAAGGAGATTTTTTAATGATGTCTTGCTATCGATATGGCTTTTTGTATACTGTATGCTATGTGTTGTATGATTTATTGTATGTGGTCTTGCTATCAGTATGGCTTTTGCTATCGAGTCGGGGGTCTCTTTGGAAGCGGTCTCTCCACCTAACAAGATAGAGGAAAGACTCGCCTACAAAATAGTTTAAAATTGATGTTTTTAACAAGTTAAATTTTTATAAAAAATAATTAAAATTAGGATTTATAATAAGAAAAAATTTTAAAGCTGTATTTTTTAAACGTTTGTTTTAAAATAAAATTTTCATTTTATTTACAAAAGCAAGATTTTAGTCATTTCTTATTTGTTCACCAGTGTAATACACGAGTTTACTAAAACTAGTAACTTTATGATAGTAGCTTGTCACTTAATCATTATTCTTAATCGATGTAACCTCTACGTTGGAGCCATCCACTTGAACTTATAGATGTAATTTGAGCTATTTAAAGACCAATAAATTGTTTGTTATCCTCACTTGTTTAAAAGATATTTGTTAAAATTATCAATTCAATTCCTAGAATTACTGTGATTTATTCCTTATTTGAATGCTTGTTTAATATTTTTATTTATCTTGTTTTATGAGGTCTGACTATGTTCAGGAACAAAAGATTCTAGAAGAGTTAAATGAAAGAAGTTGTTATGGGTACAGCTCATACACGCGTATTCCTTCACCTATTTCAATGGTGCTTCATCTTGGGTTCATTATCAATCAAAAAAAAAAAAAAGAAACATCTTTTCTACTTTTGATCTTTGCTCTGCTGCTGCTGATAAAAGAATTTGGGGCTTGGGTTCATACATTGCCTAATCATACTTGCTTTGCTCAATCAGTGACCACAACACCATCGTTGAATCAACCGGTGACGACGACATTGTTAATCCACCGGTGACCAAGACATTGTTGCTGTAACGTGTTCACAACAAATTAAAGCAATAAGGTTTTGTTATCATTTCTGTATTTTTCGTTTTTTCGGTGATTTAAAACTAAAACTTTTGAGTAAATAAAGTGTTTAATTTCTTGACAATATTAAAAACAAAAATAACATTGTAGGCATGTAAATGCTTAAAAATTGGATGGAGTGTTTCGATCCTGAGTTGGTCCCATTGACAAAAAAAAAAAACAGAGACGGAGAAATTAGTAACAATGAAAAAAGAATTACATAGTATGCTACTTACCCAATACGTACGCCCCGATGTAGATAAATTACCAAACAAATAAATATTAATGTGTAACATCACTTGTGCTTATATATTTAATTTAACCAACTCAATTCTCAAACTTGTTGAATGTTGACATGTTAAAAAATTAGTTACTTTCTTGAGAATGTGACATCCCCTTTTTAATGTTAGCATTACGCGTCCATGGATTCTTTGTGGCATTTTTTGATGTGACAATAAAAATAAAATATATATTATAATAATTAAAATTTAAACTAGTTTATTAATAACGATTACAATTTATGATTTATTGTTGAAGAGATTTAAGAACACAACTTGGATGCTCATCACGAGTTCGTATATAGCTGCCGCCATAATCACCACCCATCATCTACCATCACTGTGGCCTACAGTATACAGCCATCACCCACCATCCACTGCCATCATCATCCACTGTCCACTCATCATCCGCTAGTAAACGGAGATGAAAAAGAAAAAGAAAAAAAAAAAAGAAAATTGTATTATTTTTGTATAGTTTATAGGTAGATAAACTTAAAACTTTGAAGACGAAAAATCAATAATAGTTAAATCAAATGAATGAAAATGATGGATAATCTAACATTATTTTTGGTTTATTGTAAATTTGTAATTATCCTTCTCTTGTTTCTTTCTATTATTACGAAAGAATATGGAATAACATAATTAGGATCTCGCATATACATTTTCACACTCCTTTTTATAACATAAACTACTATTAGGATCTAGTGTACTCGGCCAGTAGCATTTAATTGTGTCTGATAATCCGTTAATAACGGTTGTATATTTTCAAATGTGGATACGACGAGTGTGTTCAAATTGGTAACTAGTAATGATTTGCTAATTTAATCGGTGGTAACTAAATATAAATAAAAGTCATACATTTTAAAGTCTTCAAGAAAACTGTAATATAAAAAATATGAAAAAAATCAATATTAAGTAAAAGGAAAAAAGAAAAAAATATAAAATAAAACACAAAAAAACCTTAAAAAGGATCATTAAAAATCAGATGGATAGAATTGAAGCCGGGTCATTTGACAAGGGCGAGCGCCCAACTAGCCCACCCAACCACTTGTTAATAAAGTTGAAAGTTTATAATTTCATTTATTCATATATTAAAAAAGTAATTTAAGAAAATATCTATCTATACTATATAATATAAGAGTAACTAATATGACACGTGACACTCTCATGTTACTCGTCAAAAAAAATTTCCCGTCTAAACTAATATATTATTTTAGTCAAGTTTTTTATTTTAAGAAACTCAATTAATAGTAATTCATTTTGTTTTAAATTTAATTTTATATTATCAACTTAATTGTGTAATCATATTGTTTTGAATTATACATATTTTTATAGCTAAATAAGATTCAATTAAAAAAACTAAAAAGAAAAAAATATTTATTGATATATTTATATATTTTAGATTCGTGTGATTTTAACACAACTGGTTTTAATTTTTATGAGTCAATTATTTATTATATTATTCAAAAAAGTATTTGAATATTTATAATTTATAAATGTAACTTTTTATTTTTTATTTTTATAGTAATACGTAACTTAATCATATGAAATATTTATACATTTATGAATTATATTGTTTTCATATTTTCAACCCGTGTATTACACGGGTTTAGTAAAACTAGTATATATATATATATATATATATACTAGTAGGTAACCCGCGCGATGCGGCGGTAGCGACGATTTATTCATGGGACTCGTTTTCTGTTAATTATCAATCATTTCATGATATACCGTATAGTATTTCTGTAATTATTTTCATAACATTAGTGTGGTCTATCGATACTATGAGCGTCAAGGATCTAAGTTAAATAATAACTAACATTCAAATAAAAAATATCAGGCATAAACATAGTAATTTATAAAAAACAAAAAATCTGACCAGACCAATAAGAAAATACCAATCATAACCATAATCTTAAAAAAAATTACGTGTCAACTCCATGCTTCAACCACCATAAAGCTAAATCGGACTCACTTGTTCATGTTGTAGTGAAGTGGACCAAGAAATTGACAAATTCCATGATAATTAAAAATTACCTAATAAGTAGAAATTATTGATGAAATTTTGATGAGTTTTAATAAACAAAGTACATCTCGTTTAGTGTTACTATACACCTATAATCTTAATTTTTAGAGTAAATTACCATTTGCATCCTTGTGGTTTGATGATTTTGATCATTTGCATCCTTACAGTTTAAAAATCCTCATATACACCCTAACGTTTCATTTTTGTTCCTATTTGCATCCAAATGAATAACGACGTTAAATAATTCAGTTAATATTTTATAAAATGACGAAATTACCCCTGACTCTAATCCCGACTTTATCTCTCTCTCCCTTCACACACACTCCCTATTCTCTCTCTCTATATCTCTCTCTCTAAAACCCTTCATTTTCTCTCTCTAAAACCACCATTTTTAACATGCTTTCAAGAGCTAACAGCCCATTTGGATAGCTGAAGAAACAAAGAATCAAACAAACAGTAACAGATATCAAACAAACAGTAACAGAAAGAGGAGGGAGAGAGAGGACGGCGGCGGCGATGGTAGTGGTTGGATCTGATGTTGTCTGGGAACAACAAGAGAGATGACAAGAGCGATGGTGGTGTTGGATCTGGTGTTGCCAGAGAACAAGAAAAGAGAGAAAGACGACGACACAAGATTGCCGGATGCAGTGATGGTGGCCGGCGTTGGCGGGGTTGAACGAGTGCGATTGGGAAAGAAAAGCAGTTGCGATGGGGTATGTCCACTTCTATTGTATATATAACCGTTGGATGATTTTGCTCCCACCGGAAATTCGCCGCCATCACCACCACCGCCGCTACCCCATCACCACAAGCGCAGCCCCCATCACCACCATCACGACCCCCGATGCCCCACACCACTATCGCGGCCGCCATCACCACCACTGTCGCCACCCCATCACCATCATTGTCGCCCTCATCACCACCACCGCAGCCCCCCATCACCACCATCACGACCCCCATCACCACCATCACGACCCCCATCACCACCATCGCGACCCTATCACCACCATCGCGACCCCCATCACTACCAGCGCAACCACCCCATCACCACCATCGCGACCCTATCACCACCAAACCTTAAAAAAATCACGACACCCATTAACAATGCTCGAGATCCACGACGGAGATGATGTGGTGGTACGGTCACCGCCACCGCACTGTTGCCGAAGATTTGAATCGGATTCACTTAGATCCGAAACCCAATCAACTGACTTCCGATTTCTAGATCTGGGTGATGTGGGTGATGTGGGCGATGTGGGTGATGTGGGTGATGTGGGTGATGTGGGTGATGTGGGTGATGTGGGGAGATTCAGGATCCGAAACCCAAACCTTAAAGAAGGTGGTGTGGGTGGGTCTGTTTTTTAAATTTTAAGGGCATTTTCATAATTTAACAAGAGAGTTAAGGGAATACTTTAACGGTGTTAGTGTTTTGGATTCAAATGGGAACAAATGAAACGTTAAGGGGCATATGAGGATTTTTAAACTGTAGGGATGCAAATGGTTAAAATCACCAAACCTCAAGGATGCAAATGGTAATTTACTCTAATTTTTATCAAACAAAGATTTTAAATTTGTTTGAAGATTTTATGATCCATTAAGAATATCTAATTCAAAAAAAATATTTTATTATAAAGGCAATATACCTTTCCAATATGAAGACCCATCATCCACATATACATATACAATTTTCAACTAATAATAAAGAAAATCCTCCAAAACCATAACACTTTTCAAATGAGCCACTATATTGTAACATTTATCTTAAGATTGCTTGTTGTGATAACACAAGCCTCGGTTTTTCAAGCATGAAATAAAGAAAATTATAGAGTTGTACATCTTTCAAACCACAGATTTAATAAGGATTGAAATAGAACTGTACATTAACAAAGCTACAAACAAAAATAATGCAAGAACGTAGCACAACATATTTTGTTTACTAAATCTGTATTCACATCATAATAAATGTTCCAGAATGAACTTTATGTGACATTTTGAGTCGTGTATATTCAGACCATATATAAGAAGAAAAAACTTACCTGAGGGCTCGATCGATTTTACGTACACAAACAATGTGTGAAGTGAATCTTACGTACCTTCAAACCACATGAGTTTGGTGCTTTGCATTATCAAAATTACGTAATTGAAACATCAAGCCCTCTTTGAAAATATCATCATAAATTTAGGTTTCTTATGGTGTGCATCTTTGACTTTACTCTTGAGTTCCTTTGATCATATGTGGATATGCCTGTTTCACTATTCAGTCAGAATAACAACAAATATCAACACAAAAATCAAATTTCAAGGCCTAAAAGTTTGATTAAGATTGATAAAAACTGAGTACCTGGTGACCATACTTATCTAAATAGTTCTCATTAATAAGTCTTTTACTTAACACCTAAAGGTAAGTGACTTTTAAGTGGCATGTATGGATTTGTAAAGTATGATTTTTTTGTACTTCTAGGTTTTGCTTGTACTGAATTTTTTTTGGCTTTTTTTATGCCTCAGCATTAGTTTTTTTATATGGGTCAAAATAACAAAGTCTTTTATCAAAATTGAAACTAATTCCAGTTCTAAAATCACACCAATTTCGTAGATTTGCATTATGTTGTTTGCAAGAATATATCTTGTTTTTTTCTATCCTAAAAGCATAGGCTTCGGATGTTTTCAAAATAGTTAAAAATGTGATCTCATTTCTTACTTGACACATGATACAAACACCTATATCTATGGGTAACATATAATATTTACAATTAAAGATTTTTAGTTATTATTCGATGCCAGCTATAAATTTCTAAAAGTTAACCCTACTAGCCTAACTAATATGACCTAACTTGCAGCAACAATGAGCGACAACAAAAGACTCCATTACCCATATTAGGCGATCTAAAATGCACAAATACAGACATTCAGACAAGTTGCAGTAATTTAATAGAACATAGCTACCTGCTTCAGATAGGATTCTATTTTGTCTAAAGTCATAGTCCGGAGCAGCTCATGTAAATACTTTTGAAGCCATGTTTAGTATAAACAAAACTTTTTTTTGTATGTAACTTCTGAAGTCATGTTCCATATAAACAAAACTTTTTTTATGTATGGAATGAAAATGCAAGAAAAGGCACTTAAAATAAGAGCACAAGTTGCAATCACAGGGAACCAAACACGCCCATCCCCCGCGTAGCGCAGAATATAAGTCTACTTAATAATAAATTAAAAAATATATAATCAAACGAATATTACAGTCTACTTTAGCAAACAACCAAATATGTTCATGCTTATGAATTGCTAAAATTAACAAAGCATTAATGTTAGTTTAACTCATCAAAGACTTGTATATTGAGTAAGTGTATGCACTAACTATTTTTTCTGGATACGTGCACTGGAAGCTTAAAAGTGCACTTACCTCAAAGCACCCAATTGCTTCTACCATTGCTTCAAAGATTAAAAGTGCACTGCAAGCTTGCCAAACAAGCATCTCAGCCCATGAAAAAATTTATACAATTGACTCTTACCACCGATAATCGAAGCCCGAAACCACGTTCTGTTAAGGCATCCATCTAATACTCTGCTACATTTTCTTTTGTGATTGAGAAATCTAATACTCTTATCTTGGTCCCCTCTTCTTATAAGTAACTCATTACAGAGAACATGAGTCATTATTCATATAATTGCAATAAGTAGATTTTTTAAATTTACAGATTCATATCACAAGAAGCTTTCATAGGACTATCTTATTGTATTTTTCTGAAGGATTTTTCTCCACTGTAAAACATACTTTCATACCATTTCTGCACGATTCTGCAGTCATTATTACATCAGCACCAAACCCGCGACAGCATTCTGCAATCTTTTCATCATCTGTTGCCACAACTACAACACGAACAATATTTGAATTAACTACAAAATTTGATTATCAATCGATTTATCACATGGAAAGCTTAGGAAGAGCCTATGCAGCTAAGTATTGGATTTACTAACATAATTCATTGCAAACTGGAAACATATCGCGTGTTACATCTATGAATTTTCTAAACAAACACTATAGAAAGGGCAAATTCTAGCCAAACAGCAAGCCAATTCTTTCATTCAATGACCCATATCAAATTGATTACAAACATTAAACATTTTATCCCCAAATCACATAAAGAGAAAAAGATTATCAAGAACGAACAAGAACCAAATTCAAAAACTAAATTCAAAAACATATCCCAAGTTCTCTGTTAAAAGCAGATGAAAACCCAAAACTGTGAGCTAACCAATCACCATTTTCGTCACATCTAAGTAATTAGCATCAGATACGATACAGATTTGTTGATAATAGACGAAAATACTCTGAAAATTTAATAATAATAGAAGCTTATATACTCAAAATCAGTATCCCAACACTACAATTAGTCAATTAGACACTAAATTCTGATCAATGTGACCGTAATTGAACAAAATCAAATTGTAAAGAGTCGGACATAGCATTTAATTAGCATCAATTATGATACAGACATGTTGATATCATACGAAAATCCTCTGAAAAATCTGTAAGAACTGAAACTCGTGAACTCAAATTCAGCATCTCAACACTCCAATCAGGCAATTAGACACTAAATTCTAATCAATTTGACCGATAATTGAACAACAGTGATTCAAAAACATATTTTGAACTTAAACCCACTTGGATCATGGGTTTGCATATTTAACTGAACACATAATCTTTATGCATATTTAACTCATGTATGTTAGTAAGTTATGAAGATGATTAACCTGTTATCAGACAACAAGTTTGCAGAGGGCTCCGGTGAGCCAATCTCCGGCGACCCATCACCGGTGAGCCAATCTCCGCTAGATTCAAGTCAAACACATAAAAAATCACATAAACCCCAACTTAAACAAGCAAAAACATCCTTCAATAGTTCAGCAAATAAAAAATCACAAAAGATTACATCACCAACAAACATAAATCACAACACTTACCAATATACCTTCTGAACAAACAAGCTCCAAAGACAGATCTTGACTCAGATCCAAACGCGAGTGCAAACATTTAAAAAAACTTATAGTGAGATCGAAGATGACAGCAACAAAAATCAGAACCAAATGGCATCCTCCAACTCCACCGCCTCCGCCTCCGCCGCCCCTCCCGCCACCACCACCGCCTGAAAAGTTCCTCGGAGAACCGGGGTTGCCAGATCGACCGGATCTTCTATAGTGTGGGGGCTCGTTTCTATCAGATTTTACAAAGATATCAAGATTAGACCCGAATTTGATGAACGGAGGGTTTTTTTCACCGCAGTCGAAGAAGAGGCTCATGAGGCAGCATAAGTTTCATCTAAACCCTAAGATGTATAATAAGTAGAGATTAGAGAAACTTAACGTTCATTTCCTCCGATACTCACTTCAGCTGGAAACCGCAATTTATCTGCGGCACGGCGGACGACGACCAGTGCTCTACACAAATTTTTAGGGTTTATGGTGACTTACCTTGAGAGCGCTCCGATCTACAAAGTCGTTACCATAACGAATGCCACTTTTCCGTTCAATTAGGGCCCTTCAAAGCTTACCGAGCAAGAATGGAAACCGGACAGAGAAAGAAAGCCGTCGTCAAGGGTGTGGAGAAGAATCAGTAGCGATAGCGGCTCCACCACCATCGTCTCCCATCAAACCATCACAACACCGCCGCCGTCTCCACCACCTGGTCTCTTTCTCTCACTGCCTCCACCACCACGGTTCCCACACCGGCACACCACAGCTCTCTCTCTCTCTCTATCTCTCTGCTGTTGGTGAGTGTGTGTGTAGTGTGTGTGTTTGAATTGTTCTAAAGTATAAATGGCCACCTGCTTATATGCTTTACAACCTTGTAAACCTGATCAGAACCCTAAAAGGCTAAATATGCTTTACAAGCTTGTACATGAAGCATGACATGTTGTAAAACTCTTAATTTTAAGAGATTGTGTAAAATGACATGCTTGCCCTCCTCAAATGAATATATATATAGTATAGACTAGCAGGGAACCCGCGCGATGCGGCGGGAGTGACAATTTACATCGCAGTACCCAATCTCTATTAGTTTATCAATCTTCTCGTGACATATTATATAGCACTTTTGTTTGTTTTCTTTTTTGTAGTATAAGTGTAATCTATCTACTCTTAATTTTGATGAAGAAAAGTAAAGTAGTCATACATCAATGGCTCCAAAAAAACATATATTAAAGATGCAAAATTTGAAACAAATATAACCCACTTTATCATATACTTCAAGATTCAACTCAACAAAAACCAAGCTAAAATGTTGAAACCATAATGAATATCATAAAACACTAAATAACAAAGAAGTCGATAAGAATTGAAAACAAACCCTAGAATCATTTCAAACATATCAGTGTATACCCAAGTCACAAATCACTATAAGAAACCTGCTATAGCTAAACATACCTGATGAAACTGAAGTTGTCCAAGAACAATAGTCAAGAGGAGACCAAGAAAGCAAACAGGAAACAAACCTAAAAACAAAATAAAAATAACCATATGAGTATACCTTGGTTTCAAAAATTCATTTAATGTAATAAGAGCAGTCTTACCTTGTTGTGTGCCTGCTGAAATGAGGGAGATTGAGAGGTGTTGTGTGGCTAAAATGAGGGAATGGTATCTTTAAAATAGATGGTCCAACTTGTCGAGTCAAATCAATTTTTGTGAGGTCATTTTGGTCAAATGACTATTTTGTCCTTCTCATTTGCTTATATATATAGTATAGATCATGAAAATTTGAAACATAGAAACATTAACACTATATAATAGTTCTGGAAATTAAATGGTTAGAGTATATAATGTGCATGTCTTGATAGTTGATTACAAGTATGTAGTTTTATAAATGTTATAAAAACAAAAAACAATGCAAGTAACGCATTCATTGTAGGAAAAAATTAAATGGCCAGAGTATATAATGTGCATGTCTTAAATATATGGATTTTTTCTCTTACAGCATTAATAATCAAGTCCCTGTCAGCAGGATCCTTTCTGTAAGGACTCTTTAAACAATATGTTGATGGGGCAGTTCTTTCGAAAAGCTTTGTATCTCTAGATAATGCAGCAGCAATTGAGGCCTCTGGTGTTTTGCTTGTCGTAAGATCCATAAGCCCAGATTTCTACCAAAAAAATAAGTTTAAATTAAATATGATGATAAAAACAGAAACTCGGTCAACAATCTAAACTTACCTGGATTTTTTCAGCAACATCTAATATTGAAAGACCCCTGCTGCCCTCAAGTGAAAGAACATGAAATGCCGCATATTTGACCGTCCCTGGGGTCAACCGATGTCTAGATTTTCTATTGGAGAAACCCTGCTCCCGCATGATAGCCAATGCATTTTCAGCAGCCACCCCACTGCGTAAATTTGAAATAATATCTCCACCATTGAAACCCTGCACTTCTCAAAGGACCGAAATGATCATAAGAGAAAACAGAAATATAAAAGCAGAAAAAGACAATTTACAAGAGGTTCACTCGAAGAAAAGCACAAGACCGCTGGAGACCGCCGCTGGAGACCGCCGCCACCACCGCTGGAGACCGCCGTTGTCGTCCCTCTACCCGTTTCTCTCTATCTTTTGATTTTGAGATTAGAGGCGGGTTTTTGCCAAACAAACAAAATCAAACTCATGAAATTCCAAAAGTCTAGAACAAAATGATCAGTTTTGCCAAGCAAAATCCATAGATTGTAATTTTAGCTACAAAGCACTAAGCACAACTTTTGCATCTCAATGGTGTCATTAGGGTCCTCGAGCGTATAAGAACCTACTCTTCCTTTATGTAGGCATCTCATGTTTACTGGTGTGTCTACCTGCACCAACTGTAAAACACAATGCACATGTTACACTTTAATGTGCTTCAAGTTGTATCAGATACATGGTTACCTTAAGCAAGTCATCACATAATTAGTTCGATAATTATCTTGAAACCATAGCGTACCCTACAACGCGAGTCAAAATTCCATAAAGGGGTAGGGATGCAAGTCAAGTAATGGCACCAAGAGCAGTAGTCGTTTCCATTAACCCCGCGATATAGCAGAATCAAACCAATTGTAAATCTGCAGTTATATGAACTGATATGAATCAAACCTTGATTTCTAGAAACCATAATGCATAATTGTGAATATATGAATTAGATTAGATGAAAAAGAAACTTACCCTACAAGTAAAGCTATTAGGGAGATAATCAAAAGTATGTACTGATAACTTTTGTATTTGGTTTGAGTTGTGGGAGCTATGTAACCAGGAGGAACATGTTTTTGTTTAATCCATTTGAACTGTGGATGAACTAATATGACAAATCCTAGGAAAAAGCCAGTGAAAAATCCTCCAATGTGCGCATAGTTGTCTACGTGTGGAAAAACTCCAACAGCAATGTTAATGAGAATTATGATGACGAGAGTCGATAGGGTAGCAAACTGACAATATTTGAAAATGAAAATATGATAATGAGTTCTAATTTAGCTTTTATAAAAACATTCCAATGTAGAAGATGTGTGTTAGACTCACAACATTGGCATAAATAGTCCAATTTGTAATAAGTTCTGAGAGCATTCCTCCTAGCAGGCCAAATAAAGCTCCAGAAGCACCAACTGAGACGAATGTTCTCACAAACAATGATGATAGAATACTGCCACCAATGCTCGATAAAATGTAAAGCACCTCGATTCTCACTGCAAAAGCAATGTACCATAACTCAAGTAGCTAGAAGTCTCTTGGAACATGTCTCCTGAAAGATGAATTTTGTTTGACGAATGTCAGATTGAACGATAACAACAACATACATATTTAATCAAAAGAGAAAAAGAAGAGGATAAGGTATTTGAAATATGAGATCTACAGATCTAGAAATCTAATCAAAAGAGAAACATACTCTTTTTGCAAGAACAAACGCTTTGAATGATCTGTAACTCCACCGAATGTTCATACCAAAGATTGCTGCTAGCCGCCTTACCACCGCAACTCCACCGAAACCATGGCCTTTTCAACAGCTTCTTGATGGTAGGTAGATCCACGGGAGTTAGGTTTAGAGAAGAAAGAGCGGCCATGAAAGAACAGGGTAGGGAGAATGAGAAAGGTTAGGGTTTACACACCCATAGAAGGATCCGGTTATGATATGGTTCATGCATGTGAGAGTGTACATAAAGCTTTAAGAGTTGTACAACTTTTAATTTTAAGAGATTTTGATCAAATGACCATTTTGTCCTTCTCATTTGCTTATATAGTATAGATAAGCAGCAGCCTTCCTAGTGATGAGCCCTGATTGGTCTGGCATCCAAGCCAACGAATCATGTTTTTTCATAGATCATCCCTGTTGTAAAAGTATTATAAGTTAAACTTTAAACTCATTTTGCTCATTCAATAATAAAATTCAATAATAAAAGTATATAAGTTAAACTTTAAACCCATTTTGCTCATTCAATAATAAAAGTATATAAGTTAAACTTTAAACCCATTTTGCTCACTCAATAATACTTAAGTAAATTAGTTAAATAGCACATCTAGTTCATTAAAGGTAATACTTTAATTTTAAAGAAACTATTAGTGTAAAATCTATACTTGACATTTTGTAAAACCTTGAGGGGTTTAACATTAATTTCATTCAAAAATTATGTTAATCTCTTCTAAAATGACAATTTGTCATTTTGACAATACATGAACTATTTACATAAATAATTTACTTAAAAATAAAAGTAAAAAAAGAAATAAATGCCCCATCACCACCACTATAGTACTACACCTAGGCCTCTTCTCATTACATTTTCTGTAAGATCTAAAATGTTCCAGTCACCGTGAACCAACTTCTGAAATTACTTTAATCTCGTATTCAGTATTCATCTATCTCCACATCACACACACTCTTCATTATTCATGCTCCACTTTTCGACAACCCTCTTTGATTGAACACCAACCACACCCAAGGCATCTTCAACCATCAATGTTTACAACATTCGCAGGTCACCGACGCGCCACCGGCCACTAATGAAATGTCAGCACCTAGATCTATTTTGATTGATAGTTTCATTTGCAGTTTATGTAACAATTACAAATCATCTCGTGTCATGCATATTGTTAGTCATGGTTAGTATTGTTTAGACAATTGAGGGGGTGTTTTGCATATTAGCTGATAGTTGAGGGGCTCAATTGTAATTGTTGAATAGAATGTAACGAACTTAACGGTTCTAATAAAAAGGGTTGAGCTAACCGATGGTAGTTAGCTCGGATTGTGTTCTTTCTTCTCCGTTAATCTTTCTCCCCCCTAACAGATATACATTATACCGTGGCATAAATTATTTAAAATTGTCTTTAGATGCTTTAAAATTTTCAAGTCTTTCATTAGAAAGAAGGGGTGGCACGCGAAGGCAGTGACATGGGGTTGGGCGGAAGTTGGACAACATTTAGACTTACGTAAAGCAAGGTTTGATGGGATCAGTCGAGTTCGCTAGCGGTGAATTCGGCAAGGTTGGCGACGTTCAAGGGGTGCAATGTGAGTTTCTTTAATCATTTTCTTGGTAAATTAGTGATATCTAATATATAACTTATTCATAGTTAGACCCTAAATGTGTTGCTTATTTTAAAAACACACTATTTATGTAATTAATTTATACATTTTCTTAAACCAGTGAATTATTAATAACCATATTTTTCCTCATATAGCCAATATTCATACAACGAATATTATGATCAGGACAAAGACATAAAGATAACATATTCTCTAATTGAATTGAGATACTTCTGAAAGCTTTTTCAAGATTACCGAAGATTGCTTTTATATCTGATCACCAGGTTAATACCCATGTATTACATAGATTAAATAAATAAATATTAAATAATTAATAACAAAATTTTATTAATTAAAATGACATTTTGATATAGGTTACGATTAAAATTACTTATGAGTAAGAATAATAAGTAATAAAATAATTTCTTTATTTTTTAGAGAAAAATTCAAACATTTTATTCCAAAACAAACCATTTTAAAAAAGTGTCATTAAAAAACTTACTATAACTCTGAATTTTAATTATTTTAGTTTATAGTAATTTTATTATTTGAAAAAAAACATTAATTTTTAACTATTTTTTATTTTTTAAAAATTTGATGTTTTAGAAAAATTTATTATCTTAACAAATGTTCCCTTAGAAATTACATTTATAAAAAAACTATTTTTTTAAATTAGTAAAAACTATATTTAATCTAAAAAGAAATAAATAATATTATTTGTAATAAATGTAATTATATATATGTTACCAGCGGTGAGTGTAACCGCTGGTAAAATTGATCTAGACCATTGAAACATGTTGAAATTAAATCTGGACCGTTTAAATTCGACGGTTACGTTGGTTACAAGGTGGTTTCCGGTGGTTACCTTTGTTCTCGGAGCAGTTATCAGCGGTTCATCTTCTTGGTGGTTTTTCGTCCGTGTGGCCTTTATTATCGGGAAGCATTGAGCAATTTCTCCCGGGTTAGACGCGATCTCTACTCCGCATGTCGCCATAATCATGCCTATAAAAAGCCCCTCCCTCATTTCTCTACAAGTCGGCAACAATTTTCCTCCTATTTTTTGATTTGGTCTGCTAGAAATTACAGAGGTCCGACAAGGCGGTTCTATTTTTGATTTGTTCTCCACATCGCCATTAAAAGAGATATTCAGGTATGATTTCTAGCTTTCATCATATTCGTTTCTCGATCTCTGTGAACTATCTCTTAAATTGATTTTCACCAATAGATTTGGATTATGAAGCAAATTTAATCAATGCAGCAACATATTCTCAATCGATTCTACCATTGTATTCGGCTATCAAGTATCAAATCAAAAACATCAAGTTTAATCGCAATGCACATGTATCTATCTATCTTTCACTCTCATTATTCATTTTCAAGAAGTGCCCTTAAAACTTTTTAGGACTACGACAAAGGTGGTGATGGATTTAGTTCAGGAGATATTAGACATTTGGAAGGGATGTCATCAAAACTTAGGCCGAATAATATGGTATTCTATTTTCCTTCAATTGTACAGTACAAAATCATTAAGAATCAATTGTGTTTTTGTTATTAATACTAATGTTAAGTGTTTGTACTAAGTTATCTACTTTGCGAAATGAATCCACAAAATAGCACCAGAGAAGAAACTAGGGATGAGCTTCGATTCAATCAATCTCTCAATCATTTCTCCCCTTTTATATGAATTTTTATTCTCATAATATAGCGTGTGATTAATTTTGTGGTTCAATTGCTTATAATTTTGGTGAAGTTGTTAATTTAGATCTTCTAAAACATGGTGTTGTGTGTAACTTTTATTCGTGAATTCTCAATTGGTAAATATGGTTTTGGTAAAACGAGTGTGTAAGGCCCCGTTCCCGGTGACCTTACAATCGGACAATCATCGCATTATTATATAAAACAATACACATCTCATATGATTAAGCAGCGGAATTACATTAACAAAAACCATTCATTTCATTGATAATTACTTTTGTTTAGCAATACAATATTGTTTAAGTTACAAAAGCATCTTTTAATTGAATTACAAAACAACAATTGTATTATACGTGAATGGATGTCAGTTTTGTCCTGCCGAGTAGCTTCACCCTTATGCCATCCTCAGCAAAATTACCAGCCAACTGAAAATGCGTAAAAGTCAGCGTTGTTGATTGAGTTCTAGTTTTAAATTGTTGAAATACTTTATACAGTATGTATAAAAATACTCTTTTTCAATAAAATACTTTCTTTACTTTCATACGTGGGCATTCATCGTACATACAACAAGGTATAACCTTATTCATCATTCATTATCGCACGTATTCGTTCTTTTTGTATTTTATCATTATATTTCACTGTTTTTAGATCCTGTCATAACTTTACCCCCATCGTTGGGCACGCAGCCACCTCATTCCCAGCACACAGCCGCCTCATTCCTGGGGTAAAGTGACAAGGATCCCATTTCATACTATGGATCAGTCACCAAGACTGATCCTCCTATGTATGAACCTTCATGGGTTAGCCAAAATCGCACGCTATATTACACATATTGAGCTAGCAACTCTCAATGAGTTGTGAACCTCCTTTTACTTTGCTTGCAAGACTTTTCATTTGTTCATTATTTATGTTTCATTGTCATTATCATTAATCTTACACTTTCATTATCATAATACTTTACATATACAAGCATAAACACACCACGTAAAGTCATATGATAATATATAATATGGAACCTAAAAACAAACCATAAACATTCATAAAATGAACAAATATAAACCTCAAGTCAAACTAGGATCAAACCATAAATTTCCCAAAATTTTAGAAATTTTTCTAAGTGTTCTAGGCGTATGAGAACTATGCAGGCGTATGAGCCCTGCTTAGGCACAACAACACTATTCGGGCGCATGAACTCTATACTTGGATATTTTCAGCCTAACTTTTGAGCGCATGAATTGTTCAGGCGCATAGGCATGTAGTAGACACCTTAGGAAAGTTTGGGCGCATGACCGACCACTTAGGCGTCTGGGCAATATGTCTGGGCGTATGAACTACTAACCAGGTGCATAAGCCTACTTAATCTTTCTATGGCAATATTCTTAGGCGTATAAGGTACTGTTTGGGCACATGAAGTTTACTTGGTCATTCCAAGTCAATATACTAGACGCATGAGGTACTGTTTGGACGTATGACCACCTATTTAATATGTTCCTAAGTTATATTTAGTCCCTAAACATCATCCTAATGTGTTCTTGACTTATATTTACCATACTAAGCATCAACTTATCATAAACATCCAAAAAACACTAACATACATACACAAGTACATACGGGTAACACACATAAGAATTAAAAAAAATTTCACATGCATTTTCAGTCCCAAAGAAGTTTAAAAACATATAAAACTGGGGCCTAGAACTCACCTTGACTGCTTCCAAACACCACTCCTTCAAATTTGGGAAGTTTTGATGTTTCTAACACCTAGACACTAAGAATACAAGAACACAAGAACCCGAACATACATAAACACAAAAGAACATGTAAAACTCGGTTTCATGGTCGAAGACCAAACAAAACCGAACCAATTATGCAAGAATTACTTACGTAGGCCAAGATCAGTTGCTTTCTCTCTCTAAAACCGAAGATCTCTGCTTCTTTTTCTTTTCCTTCTCTTTTGGTCGAAAAGCAGATGTGATAAGTTGATATGGGCGGCCATACTCCATTGATTTCTCTAATGTTTTTTGAGGTATGAGACATGTGCCGATATTTCCTTTGTATATTATGACTTATCTTTTGTAACACAACTGTAACTTTTGTGTAATTAAGTCTGATACTGTTGTAAATAATTTTTTTTATTGGTGTAACATATATTAAAAACACGACATGTATATGAACCGATCAACCAATATAGCTCTCCCAACTACATGTAACATCAGCCTTGGTGGATTTTGTGATTTACTTTTATATTTCTCATGCAAATAAAATAAAAACAAATTTTACTTTATTTGAGCTGCTGCTAATCACTAATTGAGTTTTTTAAATATTGCTTTTTGATTATTTTAATATTAGTTACTACTTAGGGTGTTGGGTGTGGTCTCGGCAAGAAGAAATTGGTGTACTTGTATGGAAGATGCGGTTGTGAGACAGAGATGCTGTTTGTTTCTGAAGAGGTAAAACGTCTGCGGTCTGCGGACCACATCTGCAGACATCTGCAGGAGAAAAGATGGACCAAACGTCTGCAGTCTGTAATAAGAAGACTGTTTGTTTTTTAAAATCTGCAAACTATTAAAACCCTTGTTTCACACCCTTTATTAACAATTTAATTTAATATTTATATATATATATATATATATATATATATATATATATATATGTTAAAAACGACCAACCCCAACCCACCCCTTAACTCTCTTTCTTCTTCCCTGTTTCTTCCCTATCCAAACCAACCGACGGTGACCGGCCGACCACCATTGCCATCAGACCACCATCTCACCGACAAGAGCATCGTCGCCGCTAAAGTACAACTCACCACCGCTACCACCATACTCCATCATCGTCAAATAACCACTGAAAGTCCATAATCTCTCTCGCTCTCTTATGTGACCACTGCTGCCACCTCCAGCCACCACCGTCGCAACCTCTGGCTACCTCCGATTTACATCTTTCTATACTCGATAGCCGTGTTTCCGGAAGGTCGGCGACTGAAGGGTTATGGAGGGTTGTGTAGGTGTGATTAGTCGGCGGTTGCGATTGGTGGTAAGCGACGGTGATGGGTGCTGGAGAGCTTGTTTAGTGGTGGATGACAAGGGAGATGGTGGTGGCTGGAGGTGGGAAGAAGAGGTGGGAAGATTTCTGAAGACTTTAGTCCACCTCTTCTTGGAGAAGAGGTCACGCAGACCTTTTTTAATGAAATGTCTTCAGAAAAACAAACACTCTGCAGACCATAAACGTCTGCCCGCCTCTTTTTGACGCAGACAAAAGAGCTTCAGAAGCTCTTTTTCAGAAAAACAAACATCACCAGAGTGAAGTGGAAGAGTGTGATGACAGAGTCCGGATAAAAGGTGACGTGGCATAACAATAGGAACGAGAACACGTTCCCTTTCATCGGCTAATAAGTGGAAGGAATGATATATAGGACTCCTTTCACCTTAGGGATTGAGTTATTTATACGTAATTTACAGGTAATATGCAACCATAATTCTAGGGGATAATTCAGATCTATCTTCCACATTCAAACCTCTCTTGGCTCAATCTTATCCTCTCTTTTATATCAACATCTCAATTTAACATTTATCTTAACTAATAGACATAAGTGATTGTTTATTTTATTTTTCCTTATGCCAAAATACTAGGTGTTACAAGATGGTAGTCGACTATATTATAGACATAGAATGAAAAAGATGATAGGTGGTTTTAGAAAGAATACTTGTGGTCCTTGTGGATGAGGTTTCTGGTTGGAACCACTTAATGCTATACAGATAAAAAGAATATTGCATAGATGGTCCACCTGGTTTAATCAAAATTGTATGTTTGGTTTTTAAATTTAACAAATTGCAAAAGTTAGTTCACACTTTTATGTATTATTGTATATTTGATCTCTAGCACTAAATATTCATTTATTTTTTATACATTTTATAAAATTTAAACTAACTTTTAAATTTAATTTTAAAGATTAAAAATACAACACCCATATAAAATTTTGGACTGACTTTGCGATTATTAAAGATTGAGGACCAAAATTACAATAATTATACAAAAGTTTAGACTAACTTTGCACTTTTAAAATCTGAGGACTAAATGTGAAATCTTATCAAATCATATGAACTATGTATGTAAAGTTCTCTAGAGATAAATGAAATAAATGTTAAGACAATGACAACATAATCCTTCTCGTCATTCTTAAGAAACATTTTAGTATTTTTGATACAATAAATGCTCTTAAAAACCTTGTGTACCATTTTGAGTGTAGTTGAAATATATAATCAACTACTTTTTCTAAGCTAGTAACATGTTTTCTCATCCTTAAAAGAAAAAAAAACACCAATATTCTAGATCTCTTAGGCCAACATTGTTCCCTACATACCTGTTAAATTTTTTATATATAGTTAGTTATCAATTCAATTCTAATGGATGTTATGTGTTGGTTGTTATAAAGGTCTGTTTTGTTATTCTCTAAAGACTTGAGGTATGCTGATGGACTTTCTTGGAAGCTCAAGGGCTGTTGATGTACTTCTTGAAACTTCAAGGGTTAAAGCTGTTGATGGCAGATTGTTGCTGACTATATAAAGGGTGGAAGACTCCAGAATGAGTCAGTCGTCTTCTTCAGATCTCTTAGTTAGGGTTCCAGTTGTACACCTTAGTCTCTTGTGTTTGTATATTCGCTCTGTTTCATCTTGTACTTGTATTGTCTTGCAACTTATCGTTGCAAGTCTAGATTGCGAATAGTTTGTTTGTTAAGAGTTGGTGTGATTGTATCCAGAGATTGAGAGATTGTATTTCATCTCTTTCATAATCTAGATCTTGTTCATGTTATGAAACTTTACATGGTATCAGAGCGCAAGGCTCGATATCTTCGTGAAAGGTTTTGGATCTAGGGTTTCTTGTTGATAACAATCGATTCGTGAGACGGCTCTCTTGGATCTGTGGTGCTCTGAAAAGGTGAAGAGTCAACTCATGTGCTGAATCTGGTAGTCCTCTCTTCGTTTAAACAAAAGGGTGTTTTCCACCTAAAATCGTTGTAAGTCTTTCTTAACTCTCTCTTTGCTGCTGGAGTACTCTGTAAGAAACTCTCATCTCTACTCTTTAGTTTCTTGCAGTTCTTTAACTCCTTGACTGTCTTTGGTTGTGGTTATTAACTTCAGTGTTGATTCATTTCTGTTGTATTGTTTGTTTCCGCTGTGCTTGTGTGGTTGTTACCCGGACTGCTCCCTCTCTTCACACCTGGCCAGTCATTATATTAACCGGGTATCTGGTTCTTGGAGAGGTCAGCAGCGTGTATGCTTGAAAAAGTGCTTGGGTGATTTCTGTGTATAATCTGTTTGATCTAAGATGTCTGGTAAAGAAGTTGTTGATACCAGTAACTTGATGAGCAATCTTGATTTTGGCAATCCACTGTATCTGCATGCCTCAGACACAAACAATCTTACCATTGTTAGTGTTAAGCTAAAAGGTACTGAGAATTACATTGTCTGGTCCAATGCTATGGAGTTATCTTTAAATGTTAAAAATAAATTTGGATTTGTGGATAGAAGTTGCTCTAGACCTAAAGACAATGAAAATCTTGAAAGACAATGGGATAGATGTAATTCTGTGGTTTTATCGTGGATTCTTAATTCTATCTCTGAAGAACTATTTGTTGGCCAAATTTTTTCAAAATGTGCTGCTGATGTTTAGGATGAACTTAAAGAAACGTACTCTAAAGTAGATGGGTCAGTTGTTTTTAGTCTGCATCAAAAAATTGCCTTAATTAAACAAAATGGCTCCCTTATCTCAGACTATTATCATAAGCTCACATCTATGTGAAGACAATTTGACTCTCTGGCCAAACTACCTCAGTGTACATGTGATGCATCTAAGTCAGTTAGTAGCTTTAATCAAAACATTAGACTGATGCAGTTCTTAATGGGTCTAGATGATATATATCACCCTGTGAGATCCTCCATCTTAACAAAGGACCCCTTACCATCAGTTAAGGCTACCTTTGCAATTATTTCAAGTGAAGAATCTCATAGAGGGATAACTGTTTTGAATAAGGTTCAACCTGCAGCATTTGTCTCTAAAACCAACAATACTAAAAAATCTGGTAAAGGGTCTTTTCTGAAGTGTACACATTGTAATAAAAATGGACATACTGTTGATAGATGCTTTGAGTTAATAGGTTACCCACCTAACTTCAAAGGAAAAACTAATAACACTAAACCAACAAGTAATAATGTGAGTGTGATAACACTAAACCTGATGAGGTACCTTGTCAGTTGACTGCAGATCAATATACAAAGCTTATGTTATTACTTAAAGAACCTGCCTCAACGGACCAAGGTACTTCGAATATGGCAGGTACATGTCATCCTGGTTTTGATGATATGTTCTTTTCTTGTGTGTCTCACTCTGATCAGGATTATTGGTGTGGTTGGGTAATAGATACAGGTGCAAACTAACATATGGTTTCATTTGAAAAAAATATGTTTGATTTAATCAATGTGTCAGATTATAAAATGATTATGGGTCATCCAAATGGAACTAAAGCCTTGATAAAATACATAGGAAAGCTTAAGTTGGCTAGTAACATTGTTTTGTCTGATGTTCTTGTTGTGCCTGAGTATTGTGTTAATCTTCTATCTGTATATAAGTTAGCTAAGGATAACCATCTTGGGTGTTGGTTTGATGAACATAAATACTTGATTCAGGACCTGTCTCGTACCAAGACGTTGCTGATTGGTAAACAGGTCAATGGCCTGTATTACTTTGGAGACATTTCTCCAGGTACTTTTGTGTGTGATAGTAGTTCTAGTTGTGGCCCTTCCAAAAATACTGTGATGCTGTGGCACTCTAGGTTGGGTCATCCATCATTTCAAGTTTTAAAAACACTAAAATCTGATCTTGAGTTAAAAGGGGAAAACTTATTCTTTCCATGTGAAGTGTGTCATAAATCCAAACAAACTAGGAACTCCTTTCCTATTAGTGATCATAAAACACATCATGTAGACCTTAACGGCGAAAACGTCGAAGTGTGAGAGTTAAGATCGTTCACAGCCACATAACGCTATTATTAAATCCAAATATATTAATCATAAGTTTTAATTACAACGTTACAAGCATAAGTCTCAAACAAAGATAACATCATGTATAAAAGTTAAATATGACAAGTTCATCAATTTATTTCTCTAGGTCTAATCCTAGATGTGATAAGCTTCAAAGAGTAGTAATCATACTTGAGCATTTCCTGAAACATGTTAAAAAATAAAAGGTCAACAATAATGTTGGTGAGATTCCCATAGTTTCCAATACATAAGCATATAAAAGATGGCAATTCATGTTGTAAGTTAGAGAACAAAGTAACTAGGGATGTAAGACAGAATGCACAATAAAACCTTGACAAAGTTTTACAAGTCTCAAACGTTTACAAGTATATACGATTAGCTAAGTGTACTTGGATCAACCAAGCAGGCTTGTCAGGCCCATAGATCTATGACGTCGCCAGGCTAGCAATAGTTAATGATTATACATATATTCGACATTACATGGTAGCTACAAAGGTCAACTAATCAAAACATACAGGTGAAATGCCATAAGTTTATAAGAATCAAACGTGTTTACAAGTGCAATGTTTATAAAGTAACATGTTTTACCCCAAAGTGTAAAAATAATAAAAGGGGTATAGAAATACTCACATGGAAATTAGTATAAGTTTGACGACTAATAAGAACAATAATAGGCGTCGTTCCAACGTGTATCGTCACAAGGCACCTAAATATGTATATATATTCACAAGGTTAAAGTTTTAATAATAAGTTTAATGTTTTAACGTGAACTAGGGTTTTAGGTGGAATTTGGAGTTTTAACAAGTAACCAAATTTATATAATGAGATTGTTTATATTTTGATTTAACGAAAAGAGTTATACCATTTAAATGTCTTAGTATAGAAAAGAAATTAGATATACTAGTTGATGCGGTTTAAATATAAAATGTAAATAAAATTTTATAATATTTTGGAATAAAAATGATTCAACAATGATTAAAATAGCGTATTAACTAATAATAACTTATTAACTTAGGTTATTATTTAAAGTATATTTTATAAGAAAATAACATAAAATGACTTTTGTAAATAATCTGTGAAACTATAAAATATATGTAATTGCAATTATCTTGAATAATTCATAATTAAAGGTAATATAGAGCCCAATAATAATTTAATAATTTAAATTATTAATAAAATTTCACTTTTTATAGAAATAACTTTATAACACTTGTAATATTTTATTTATAACCTTTAAAAGAAATAAAAATGAATTTTCAGAAAATAGCTTTTTATAACTTTTATAACATTTAAAAATAATACTTTATAAAGAAAAATTAAGGTTTTTAAAGAAATAATTTTTCAGAAAATAATTAGATAACATTTGGAACAAACGAAGTTTATAAAACTGATTTTTATAATTTTTAGAAAATTTTTATAATGTGTTAAGGGCTAAAAAGCATTTTAAAAAAAATAATGGGGGTGCTCGGGCCCGGGACCTCCAAGTTGACATGTAGTGACTTAATCGGTGAACTAAGGCTTACAGTCACGATATAACCCGGTTCCAAATTCTTTTAAGCTAAGTTAACAAAGTGCCCCCAAATTCAAGAACCCTAGATTCGGTTGAATTCCAATTGAGTACCAAATCGACATTGTTAACGAAATTGATCTTGGGGCTTTTAATCCTCGAGTAAAAATGAGTTTATAGAGGTCTTGATTACCTGGTTAAATGATGTAATCGATGGGTTTGAGTTCGAGTTAGGTCGCGGCTATGGTATCTTGATTTCACGAGATATAGACGATTAACACAAATTCGTTCCACCAGAAGCTCCTAATGATGATGATAATCAAAAACCCTTTGTCAATTTGGGATTAGAACGTGCCTAAGTTGGAGTTCGAGTAAGTTGCAGGTCCGAGTAGAGACGATGATCGAAATCGAGTTGCGTGTGTGTTTTAATTGAAATTGAGGTTGCATGTAGTTCAAACGAGTTGATTAGAATCTTTTCCCTTGATTAAATGGATACAATTTGATCAGTTTCTGGTCGAACGAATTCACTCCTTGATTACAAGTTTTGGTTTCAAGTTCTCGACCATAATAATCAAATGAATTCAATTAAAAGTGATATAATGGTCGAAAACTGGTGTACCCTAGTTAAAGTTCGGTTTAATTTCATTTACTTGCGCGTTTCGGTGTGTTTAAGGAGTGGTCGGAGCTCGGCCGGAGCTCCTGCCAGATTTACGAGGGTGAGGGAGGGTTGGTTTGGGTTTTATTTCGAATTTACACCATTAGTCCCTGTGTTTTGACCTTTGTTCATTTTCCACCCAATGTTTAGGTTTTAGTTTTTAAATAAATTACACTTTAGTCCCTTCAGTTTAACTGTTAATATTTTATGTACAAAACTTATTATTTACAAGTTTTTAGTTTATATAACTTATTTGTTTTCATTTATTACAAGATTAAACACTAATCAAGCTTATTATTATTATTATTATCATTATTATTATTATCTTTACTAATTATTTTCCTTGTTCATATTATTATTATTTTTATTGTTATAACTTAATGTTGAGTTTCATATTAATATATAAAAGTCATAATTACCATTGTTATTGTTATTATTTAATTTATTGACCTTTAAGTTAAAATAAAAACAAGTATAAACGAGCCCTCAAATTATTAAATAATAGAAAGGTCATTATAAGAACATAACGAAGTTAACTTTTAATTAACGAAAATCCAAAAGGTTACAAATTGGTTCACTTAGATGTATGGGGACCTTTTAAGATAAGGAGTAGAGAAGGATATAGATATTTTTTAACTATAGTTGATGACTACTCTAGAGCTGTTTGGGTGTACCTACTGAAGGCAAAGGATGAAGTATTCCACAATGTTCAATGTTTTTTAAAACTGTTACAAAATCAGTTTAATAAAACTGTTAAGTGTTTTAGGACTGATAATGGTTCTGAGTTTGTGAATACTATGTTTGAAGGGTTTCTAAATGATAATGGAATACGTCATCAGACTTCTTGTGTTTATACCCCACAGCAAAATGGTATAGTTGAAAGGAAGCATAGGCACTTGTTAAATGTAGCTAGGTCTTTGTTGTTTCAAAGTGGCATTCCATTGAATATGTGGACTGAGTGCATTCTAACTGCTACATATCTTATTAACAGGACTCCCACTTCTATGTTAAATGGCAAATGTCCATATGAGTTACTAGTAAAAAGAAAACCTTCCCTGATTCACCTTAGATCTTTTGGTTGCTTGTGTTTTGCTACAAATTTAAATCCAAAGGATAAGTTTGATTGTAAAGCATCAAAGTGTGTATTAATTGGGTACTCTTTTAACAAAAAAGGCTATAAAATGTATTCACTTGATGATAAGTCTGTGTTTTATTCTCGAGATGTAAAGTTTTATGAAAATTGTTTTCCTTTGAGTCAACATGTTAAAGAATCTATTTTTGAAAATGGTGTTGATCATTCATACTTATTTGATAATGTTTCTGAAATCAATGGATCTATAAGTGAAAATATTTTGCCCGATGATGAAGGGAGGTGTCTAAGGAGGGTGATAGTGTGTTTAAGAAGTCAGATACTTCTGATTATGGACCTAAGTCTGATTCTAGTTATCCGAGTTGTGTTAGTTGACCTAGACCTATGCATAGTGGTGATTCTGGTCTCACTGATTTGGCTGGTCATGATACCAGTGGTCAAACTCCTCAGGATGCAACCAGGGACAGACATATGTCTGATACTGGTAAGGCACCTGTGAGAGAGTCAGAACTTGACTCAGAGTCACTTGTGGATAGGGCTGTTCAAACCGCTAGACGCTCGCTCGAAGTTCGTTCGGAATTTGCTCGAAAAATGCTCGTTCGAATTTTTGCTCGGTTGTAAACGAGCCGATCGGCTCGGATCGGTTTGTAAACGAGCCAAGCACGAGCAAAGGTCCGCTCGGTTCGGTTCGGATCGAATTAATATATATATATAGTTTATACGTAGTGCTCTAGTAGATTTGACCCATTATATACAAATATATAATTTTATTTATACATATTTGATCAATCAACCTAATAAAATAATTCTATACTTAATATAAAAGTGAAATCCTAAGCCATTAAAAGATATTTTTTTCGATCATCTCACTCTCACCGTCACCGTTATCTTCAATATGCTCTCAGCCTTATCAGCTACAGACTTAGCTGGCTTCATCGTCAGGCACAACGTGTTATCATTCATGAAAGTATTATGTAATAAAATGTGGCTGATATTTAAGTTATTAAACCTTATTCGCTGCAGTATAAATTGTATGACACACAAGATAGTTGGGTTGTATAATTATTTGCCGCTCGTTTGCGCTCGCTCGATGTTCGCTCGAAAATTTAACGCTCGAAAATTTAACGCTCGAAAAATGCTCGTTTGATTTTCCGCTCGGTTGTAAACGAGCCGATCGGCTCGGTTCGGTTTGGAAACGAGCCAAGCACGAGCAAAGGCCTGCTCGGTTTGGCTCGGCTCGTGAACAGCCCTACTTGTGGAGGATAATCAAAGAGCTGACACGCTTAACACCAGTTTCCCCTCTGATGAGGATACAACTATTGCTGATTTCCCTGAGGGTACATCTGATAAACCTGAATCTAGTTCTCTGAGATCTGGTCGTGTCGGTGCTTTACCTAGAAAATACTCTGATTATGTTATTGAAAGCAAAGTTAAGTATGGGATTAAGAAATATGTTAATTACTCAAATCTGAATTCTGAACATATGTGTTTCTTATCTTTGCTTGATAAAAGTTTTGAGCCAAAGTCTTTTAAAGAAGCTTCTAAAGATATTAATTGGGTGAATGCAATGAATGATGAAATGTCTGCTTTAAACAGAAATCAAACATGGATCATTACTGATCTTCCTCCTAATAGAAAACCAATAGGTTGTAAATGGTTGTATAAGATTAAATATAAATCAACTGGTGAGATAGAGAGATATAAGGCTAGGCTTGTTGCCAAATGGTATAGTCAAAGAAAGGGATCAGATTTTGATGAAACTTTTTCTCCAGTTGTAAAAATTGTTACTATACGTATGCTTCTTGCATTGTCTGTCCAAATGATTGGTCTGTGTTTCAATTGGACGTTAATAATGCATTTCTATATGGTGATTTAGAGGAAGATGTATATATGATAATTCCTGAAGGATATGGTAATGAGTCTGATCTTAAAAATGGTAAGGTTTGTAAATTAGTTAAGTCTCTTTATGGATTAAAGCAAGCTCCTAGGAAATGGAATGAAAAGTTGACTGCTACTTTGATTGATATTGGTTTTATTCAAAGTAAAAATGATTTTTCTTTGTTTATTAAGTCTGGTAATGATTATGTTGTGTTCTTATTAGTATATGTGGATGATATAATTGTAACTCGGAACAATGTTCTTGAAATTAACAAAGTTAAACAAAAAATAAGTCAAGCTTTTCGTATAAAAGATCTGGGAGAACTTAAGTATTTTCTTGGTATTGAAGTTTTGATAACTCCAACTGGTTTATGTTTATCTCAACGCAAATACTGTTTAGAGTTATTAGATGAGTTTGGATTGTTAGGATCCAAACCAGTTGGTAATCCTTTAGAACAGAATATTACTTTGACTGATTCGTTGAATATGTCTAAAGGAGATTTTGAATTAAAAAATATTACTCAATATCAAGTGTTGATAGGTAAATTGATTTACTTAACATTAACTAGACCTGATATATCATATGTTGTTCAGTGTTTGAGTCAGTATATGCATAAACCATTAAATTCTCATTTTCAAATTGTTTTGAGGTTGTTAATGTATCTTAAAACTGCACCTGGTAAGGGTCTATTGTTTAAAAAATCTGATCAGTTTACTGTTAAAGCTTTTTCCGATTCAGATTGGGCTAGATGTTTGAGTACTCGTAGGTGTGTTACTGGATACTGTATATTTTTAGGTAATTGTTTAGTTTCTTGGAAAAGTAAAAAACAAGCTACTGTGTCGAGATCCTCTACAAGTTTTGAGAACTCCAATTGGTTTATATTTATCTCAGCGCAAATACTGTTTAGAGTTGTTAGATGAGTTTGGATTGTTAAGATCCAAACCAGTTGGTAATCCTTTAGAACAGAATATTACTTTGACTGATTCGTTGAATATGTCTAAAGGAGATTTTGAATTAAAAAATATTACTCAATATCAAGTGTTGATAGGTAAACTGATTTACTTAACATTAACTAGACCTGATATATCATATGTTGTTCAGTGCTTGAGTCAGTATATGCATAAACCATTAAATTCTCATTTCCAAATTGCTTTGAGGTTGTTAAGGTATCTTAAAACTGCACCTGGTAAGGGTCTATTGTTTAAAAAATCTGATCAGTTTACTGTTAAAGCTTTTTCTGATTCAGATTGGGGTAGATGTTTGAGTACTCGTAGGTGTGTTACTGGATACTGTATATTTTTGGGTAATTGTTTAGTTTCTTAGAAAAGTAAAAAACAAGCTACTGTGTCGAGATCCTCTGCTGAAGCTGAGTATCGTGCAATGAATATGGCTGGGTGTGAGGTAATATAGATACTTAAATTGTTAGAATATTTGAAGGTTAGTCACTCTCTTCCTGTTTCAATATATTGTGATAATAGTGCTGCTGTTCTTATATCAGCCAATCCAGTTTTTCACGAACGAACTAAGCATTTTGAAATAGACTTATTTTTCTTATGAGAAAAGGTAATGGTTGGTATGTTTAAAATAGAAAAAATAAACACTCTTGAACAACCAGCAGATTTGTTAACTAAAGGTCTTGGTATTGCACAACATGACTATTTGTGTGGAAAACTAGGTCTGTTTGATGTGTTTGGGAATTGAATTGGGAGGGGGTGTTAAAATTTTAATATATAGTTAGTTATCAATTCAATTCTAATGGATGTTATGTGTTGGTTGTTATAAAGGTCTGTTTTGTTATTCTCTAAAGACTTGAGGTATGCTGATGGACTTTCTTGGAAGCTCAAGGGTTGTTACTGTACTTCTTGAAACTTCGAGGGTTAAAGCTGTTGATGGCAGATTGTTGCTGAATATATAAAGGGTGGAAGACTCTAGAATGAGTCAGTCGTCTTCTTCAGATCTCTTAGTTAGGGTTTCAGTTGTACACCTTAGTCTCTTGTGTTTGTATATTCGCTCTGTTTCATCTTGTACTTGTATTGTCTTGCAACTCATCGTTGCAAGTCTAGATTGCGAATAGTTTGTTTGTTAAGAGTTGGTGTGATTGTATTCAGAGATTGAGAGATTGTATTTCATCTCTTTCATAATCTAGATCTTGTTCATGTTATGAAACTTTACATCCTAGCAGAAGTCGGAGTTTTCTTTATAAAAAAAGATTTTTTTTAATAAAGTGAATTAAACCCTCATTGGACTCTGATCGTGTTATCGTGGTTGGATCAAAAACAAATTAATATTAAAGACTTAACTACCTATAACTAGTACGGGTAAGTAAGGTCGTCTCCTCAGGGAATATGTGGAAAGTGTTTAACTAACGTGACTCAATCAACTAAAATACTTAAACTTTATAATAAAAGATTGAAACTTGGAATGGATTAATGAACACAACTGCATAAAGCAACAACTTGATAATTGATTTTAACACTTATGAGAAAAAGGCAACCACTTTCAAGATTCAAGTTCAAAGATCCACACTTGGTTTCATAAGAATTGATTGGGAATCACATAGACATGATTTTGCAAAATCGTTTGATTAAAGTGATAATTATGAAACAAACTTTTAAGACTCGCTCACTCACACAATTACCAACTTACTTATGCAAAGAATTCACATACATGACAAACTGCTCACGATGCAAGGAAACCGAGTGCGAATGAAAGCACACAAATACTTAAACATAAACAAGTCTTTTAACTTTAAACAAACGTACAATTATATTCTTGTGTCAAGAGAACATAACCCAAAACATCAATTCCAACTACCCTAGTGCTTCACTTACAAGAACTCTCCTCCCGAAAGTGATTACGAACAAGATTAGCCGCTCATTGGCATGATTGTATCTTCAATGCTTGATTTGATGTTGTTAAGACTTGATCCGGGTGAAACCGTGGTGACAAAACTTCCAAAATCGTCTTCAAAACCTCTAAAATTCGTCCCAAAAAATATCCCCTTCGAAACCCTAATGATTGGGTTCAAAAAGTGAGAAAATCCTCAAAATCCGGAGGTTGTTAGAGTGACCGGCGTATCATACGGTGACCCCGGCGTATCATACGCCGGTCATGAGGTTTTACGGAGCTCTTTCACTGGAATTTATTCAGGATACGCTGGCTGATACGCTGACCAGCGTATGATACGGTGCCTGATACGGTGCCTGATACGGTGGTCAGAGTATGATACGGCGGTGGATACGGTGACTGATACGGTGGTGCCAGATTGACCGATTTTACTCCATCTTTCGTGTAATAGCACATCCGGTCCTTCCACTTGCTCTAATACTTCCATAAAGCTCTCAAAATAAGTACTTTTGTCTTCTACCACCTGCAAACATTAACACACTCAAAGTACACATGTTCGATACTAATATTCGTATAAAACAAAGCAATTAACCCTTATAAGTATCGAATAAACACCCTACGATCACATCCCCACACTTATTCTTTGATTGACCTCAAGCAAAGCCTTCTTGTAACATTTCAACACTAACCAATCAAAAACATTAAGATCCCTCTTGCACTGTGTGAGTTAAGGTCCCAAAACATACCTAGTTTCAAGATTTACATCATTCAAGATTGTCAACCCAACAAGTATATTTGATTCCTTGTTTTAAACCTAGAATCGCCCAATTAAGTCAACTTGCTTCAAGTTTATAACATACATGCATTCACACCTTCTCACAATCAATCTCTCCTCTCGGTTTGTTTTCTGGACTAGTGATAGTATACTAGTATATCTGTAACACTCAAAACCAATAATGTACATTATCTCATAAGCTCGTATATACATCACATCTCCATCAACAAACACAAAACAATACACAAATCAAGAGGGCTTTTAAGGTTGTAATGGTAGGCTAAGGTGAAGGGTGAGTAAAAGGGATTGAAGTGGCAAAAGTGCATAAAATCCAATTTCGAAAGGCTGAATTCATGACCACATAACCTCACTTGGATGGCATTGACCCGGACACACTATAGTAATTCACTCTATTTTTGGCGCTTTATATTTGGGTCATTCTGACCTTATATATAGCCAACTTTTCTCCTTTTTTTTTTTCTTTTTTTTTTTTTTTTTTTGAATATTATTAACACACTGAAGTAGAGGAACATATAAATAAATAATTTGAGCACTTCCTAAATTTGGATTTCACTGCACGGGTTTAAAAGAAAAGGCTCAAGGTTTATTGGTTTGGTGATATAGGTTCATACAAAAGAAAGGTCTGGGGCTCAACAGGGTTTCTACAGGGAATAAGTTAAGGTGGAGAAATCAAATGAAAAGGCTTAAACAAAAGGCTTATCCTAGTGCCTCCATCATGTTCGTGCACCGTAACGGTTCAAGATCTTGACATGTATAAGATACACGAGTTCTAAAATAAGTGCACATTATGGTAACCACTCAAGAAAAGAAAAGAGCTATTAGATATGATATGAATAATGCTCAAGTAAGCTCAAGTTCTCACGGAAACGGTTGAATAGGCTAAGGATGTGAAGCATGCATATTATCTACCTTCTAGCTTGTTATACTTAATTGAGCAATCCTATTTCCGCTTATAAAAACTACTTGTTGAGAAAACTTTCCTAAGGCTTTCAACTAACCATGTCAAAGGACCTCTACATGTGCACAAGCAAGTAGTAGTTAATGATTTACATCAAAAAATTAGGTTTAATGCACAATTAAGCTCACTTGAGGCTACTTTCAAAAAAAATCATTGAATTTTTCTAAAAATTTTCAATTTTCAATTCCAAAAAAAAAATCATTGAATTTTTCTAAAAATTTTCAATTTTCAATTCCCTTATCCCCTCATCCCCACACTTGAGGTACGTTGTCCTCAATGTATGTTTTGCAATATTATAATGGATTATAGAGATGAGGTTCTCGAGTCACCTAATCATAGACTCCCACTATTAGCCCTTTTCCAATGAATATTAAACCACATAATAGCTTGACAACTACGGAACATTCCCAAACATAGAGTTTCATACTACCATGACACATACATCACCAAATCACAGATACGCAGAACACAATAAAAATATTCAACATGCATAATCATAAGGGAGCACATGGACCTGATCAGTGGCATAGCACCCGATCAGCGAGTGCCTCGACGATTGAGTGTTGGGTCATCATACTATCGCTCATTGCTGAGAAATCACCAAAAGCACCGGCGGTTGTGTCATTGTTGATATGGTTGTTTACTAATGTGTACGCCACCCTTCCGAACACCCGTGCATTGCCCTCATTGCACACAAAGGTCGAAATACATACCTGCTGAGTTCATGGGTTTTCCCCACACTTGACCTTCTGCAACTGGTGAGTAAGAAGAACACGAAAGAAAAACATAAAACGAAAAAAACAAATGAAAAATAGCACTAAAACTCACTTTCGTAGGAATCACGATTGCATTTAGCGTATGCAATAAGCCTTTTAAACCACTCGGTAGACCCGAGTGGACGAGTGGAGTCTCGTGAGGGTTTCTAGTGAACACACCCACAAAGTTCACCGGGTTGCCTCCCGGAGAGCGCTAAGTTTTAGGTCTTCAGCCAGACCAAATACCCGATCATTGTTAGGTGACTTCATTAATTGGATTGCTTACAAAGAAACTCTCTGATTGTAGTTGTGACCCATTGATATCATGAGCTTCCAAATATGGTTTAAGACGATGTCCATTCACTACCTGCCGTATATGATCATCAAAGTCCTCAATCTCCACATCACCAAATTGGCCAACACGTGTAATAAGATACGGACCCGTCCATTTACTTTTTAACTTTCCCGGAAACAGTTTTAGTCGAGAGTTGTATAACCAGACCTTCTGACCAATTTCAAAGTGTTTCAGTCTCAGTTTTGCATCATGAACTTTTTTCATTTTGGCCTTGTAAGCGGAAGCACATTCGAATGCCTCTTCTCGCAATTCTTCTAATTCACATAACTTCAATTTCCGCTCGTTACCTGCAAGATCAACATTCGTGTTAACATTTTTAATGGCCCACAACGCACGATGAACCAACTCAACAGGGAGATGGCACCCTTTGCCATAGACCAATCGGTATGGCGTGGTTCCAATAGGAGTTTTATACGCAGTTCGATATGCCCATAAAGCATCATCCAACTTGGTGGACCAATCCTTACGATCGGTTCGGACGGTTTTCTGCAAAATATCTTTAATTTGCCTATTGGACACCTCAACCTGACCACTTGTTTGAGGGTGGTAAGGTGTTGCAACCCGATGGTCCACTCCATAGCGTTTGAGTAATTTGCCAAAATAAAAGTTTTTAAAATGTGTTCCCCCATCACTGATTATTACACGTGGAATTCCAAATCGTGAAAAAATGTTTGCTTGGACAAACTTACATACAACGCTATGGTCATTTGTTTTGGTGGGAATTGCTTCAACCCATTTAGACACATAATCTACCGCCACCAAGATGTATAAATTGCCAAAAGAATTAGGAAACGGACCCATGAAATCGATTCCCCAGACATCAAATATGTCTACTACCAGAATCGGCTGCATGGGCATCTCGTTACGTTTTGAAATGCTACCCATTTTTTGACAATTTATACAATTCTTTGCAAATTCAAAAGCATCTTTAAAAATAGTGGGCCAATAAAGGCCACATGATAAAACTTTATGTCCTGTCTTTTGGCCACTGAAATGCCCGCCACATGCAGATGCGTGTAGCATGCCTAGGACACTTGGGATCTCGTCATCTGGAATGCATCGTCGAATGATTTGATCGGCTCCAACTTTGAACAAATCAGGCTCATCCCAAATGTAATGTTTTGCTTGAGCCATAAATTGTTGCTTTTTCTTCTTTGTCCAATGGTCCGGAAGTGTACCTGCGGCCAAATAATTTGCAAAGTTAGCATACCATGGAGTGGTGGAAATAACTAATAGCTGTTCATCAGGAAAGTTGTCGTTAATTTCTTGGGATTGATCTTCCTCTACGGATACAATACGTGACAAATGGTCCGCAACGACATTTTCACTTCCTTTCTTGTCACGAATCTCCAAATCAAACTCTTGAAGTAGAAGAATCCATCTGATTAACCTTGGTTTAGCATCTTTTTTCTCCATTAAATATCGAACCGCACTATGATCAGAGTACACTATTACCTTGCTCCCCCAAATGTAAGACCTAAATTTATCAAGAGCATATACAACTGCAAGCAATTCTTTTTCAGTAGTAGTGTAATTCATTTGAGCACCATCTAACGTTCTGCTAGCATAATAAATAACCACCGGTTTTTTATCTACCCGTTGACCCAAAACAGCCCCAATTGCAAAGTCACTTGCATCACACATAATTTCAAATGGTCGTGACCAATCAGGTGCTTGCAGTATTGGGGCCTCAACCAATTTGTCTTTTAACATATTAAAAGCATCCAAACATTCATTATCAAAGTTAAACGGGACATCTTTTAAGAGCAATTTGCATAATGGTTTGGTGATTGTGCTAAAACCTTTAATGAATCTTCTATAAAATCCAGCATGACCCAAAAATGAACGTATACCTTTAACATTTGTGGGAGGAGGCAAAGTAGAAATAACCTTGATTTTAGCATGATCCACCTCAATCCCACGTTTTGAAATCACATGCCCTAAAACAATTCCTTCTTGTACCATAAAATGACTTTTCTCCCAGCTTAAGACAAGATTAGTTTCAACACATCGTTTTAACACTTTGGACAATTGTTCAAGACATGTTTCAAAGGATGGGCCAAAAATTGAAAAATCATCCATGAAAATTTCTAAGCTATCCCCAACCATATCTGAAAAGATACTCATCATGCACCTTTGAAAGGTGGCTGGGGCGTTACACAATCCAAATGGCATTCGTCTAAATGCAAAAGTACCATATGGGCAGGTAAACGTGGTTTTTGTTGGTCATCTGGATGAATAGCGATTTGATTGTACCCTGAGTAACCATCTAAGAAACAATAAAATTTCTGACCTGAAAGTTTCTCGATGATTTGATCAATGAAAGGCAATGGAAAGTGATCCTTAGATGTAGCATTATTTAACTTTCTGTAATCAATACATACTCTCCATCCGGTCACCGGCCGAGTAGCTACTTGGTCACCTTTTTCATCTTTCACGATTTGAATCCCAGCCTTTTTTGGAACAGTCTGGGTTGGACTCACCCAAGTACTATCAGATATTGGATAGATGATCCCGGCATCCAACCATTTGAGCACTTCCTTCTTTACTACTTCCCGCATGTTTGGATTCAATCGTCTTTGCATGTCACGGGTTGGTTTCGCCTCTGGATTAGTGATAATCTTATGCATAACAATCGCAGGACTAATTCCCTTAAGATCCGCTATCGTCCAACCTATGGCTGCCTTATGTTCCATAAGGACCCCCATGAGTGCTTGCTCTTGTTCTTCACTTAAGTTAGCTGCAATAATGACCGGCAAAGTTTTGTTATTTCCCAGAAAAGCATACTTTAAATGTTTAGGAAGCTCTTTCAGTTCTGATTGTGGTGGTTCTTCTAATGATGATTTCAGTTTCGTGTCAATATGCTCCGGTAAGCTCTCTACTTGATGGGTCCAAGTGGGTCGACCTTCTTGCATAGCTTTCACCTCTTCTTGTTGCATTTGGTGCTCCAATGTCTCCTCATTTTCATATAAGTCCCTGTCACACAAATAACACAACTCCGTGGTCTCATCCTCACTTTCGTGGGGATTACACCCATCAATAATGTCCGCCATGAAACATTCATTATTGATTGGAGAGTCAAATGTACGGGAAAAAAATTCAATCTTAACCTTTTGTTTCCAAATGCCATATCGACTGTGCCCGTCATGCAATTAATCAAACATTGAGCAGTTTTCAAAAATGGTCTCCCTAATATGACATTGGGTTGTTTATTACTCAATGGTGTTGCATAATCAAGCACTAAAAAATCACTGGGTAATAGAAATCTTCCACTTTGACTATCACATCAGTTAATAATCCACGAGGAAGCTTAAGGGATAAATCTGCCAATACCACCGTGGTGTCGGCCTTTTGTAAAGGTCCAAAATCATATTGGTCATACAAGCTTCCTGGTAGGATACTAACACTCGCTCCAAGATCCAAAAGTCCCTTATTTATTTTAAAGGTACCAACTTGGATAGAAATTAAGGGTGCTCCTGGGTCTTGGAGTTTTGGTGGAAGAGTCCCTGACAACACTGCATTTACATTATCAACCAAATCAAGTTTCTTTGGGATTTTGTGCTGTCGCTTTTGAGTACACATCTCTTTGATATACTTAGCGTATGCTGGAATTTGTTTAATTGCATCTAGAAATGGTAAATTAATTTTAACTTGTTTTAACACTTCCCAAATTTCATCTTGTTGAGGACCACGTTTTTTAGGAACTGTTTTTGATTGATCAATTAATGCTGAAGGATAGGGAATGGTATTCGCCTCCATTCCCTTCCTTTGAGTGACAGATGTGTGTGGTTGTACAGTTTCTTTTTCCAATTCTTGAAAAGACACTTTTTTAGAAGGTTTGGGAACTGTTACCTCCACATCATTGTCACTCTCATCAGTTTCACCAAGATCTTCGACCACTCCCTCAACAAATGATGGTGGTGGGGAGACTTTATTATTATAAATCTTACCATTTCTAAGGGCACTTACCTGAGCAATGTGCACATTCTTTGAACTTGAAGCTTGATGTTGAGGGTTCTTCGTTGTATCACTTGGAAGCTTCCCCGGTTCCCGTTCTGACAGTTGTTCAGCTAATTGCCCAAGTTGTTTAGCAATAGCTTCATTAGTCTTTTCTTGAACCTCTTTGAATTGTTTGAATTCCTTCATGTCTTTTGCTAAGTCTTGAATTGCTGTTAATATTGCATTTTCATTACCATTCGAAGACCCTTGTTGATTCCTCTGTTGATGAGGACCTCCTTGCTGGTAGTTCCCTTGATTATAGTTGTTCCTTTGATAGCCGCCTTGATTGTAATTTTGTTGTCGACCTTGGTATTGATTATTGCCTTGATTTGGTACCTGAAAAGGAGGATTCAATTGGTTAGTATTATTACCATATCTAAGATTTGGGTGGTTTCGCAAACCAGGATGATAGGTGTTAGAATTCATGTCATATGTCTTCCTTTCTCCTTGGCTTTGGACCTGATGTATTTCTTCACTTTTTCCCAAATTCAAATAACATGTCATCGATGTGTGGCCAATGTCATTGCACATATCACATACTTCATACTCATTAGATATGTGTGCCACACTACTTTTTCCAACTTTTAAGCTTGCAATTTCCCGTTCCAAACTAGCAATTCTGTCCATAGCCCCTTGATCATTGACCATCTTCATATTTGCCCCTCTTGACCTTCGACTTGACTGTGCACGCTTTTTAGATATCACACTCATCCTTTCTAGTATATTCCAGTCGTCATCTTCATGATTTAAGGTAAATGTGCCTGCACTTGTAGAGTTTACATCTCTTGCATCTTCTGGGGAGAGACCATCATAGAATGCTGATATCAGTTCCCATTTAGCTATCCCATGATGTGGACATGTTCTCAGCATTTCCTTGAATCTGTGAAAGGCTTCATGAAACTGTTCCCCCGGTTGTTGTGTAAAGCCTCGAATTGCCCGTCTTGCATCACTTGTTCTTTGAGAAGTGTAGTATTCATCTAAAAATAACTGTTGCATTTGAACCCAAGTATGGATACTTGCAGACGGCAAAGATAAAAACCATTGCTTGGCTTTATCTTTGAGTGTAAATTGGAAAAGTACCAACTTTACTTCCTCGGGCGAGAAACCTTGACCACCTATAGTACTACAAGATGCTTCAAATTCAGATATGTGCAGGTATGGTTCTTCAGTTGCTATTCCATGAAAATGAGGTAGAATGCCTAAACATTGGGGTCGGACTTCAAATGCTCTCCCTCGTTGTGTTGGTGGAACAATGGGAGATGAATTGATGGCAATGGCGGGACGGAAATGACTATCCACGCCATGTGCAGGTACATAATGTTGAACTCCCGGATTAGCTGGTATACCATTGAATAATTGTGCTCCTTGATTGGGGAATTCTGGTGGTTGTGCATAACCATCTCGATCATGGTTTGGTTGACGGTTCCGATAACCTGGTTGATTTCTATAATTTTCAAAATTTTGTTGAACCGGACCATCCATATCTTCTTGATCCTCAATCCATTCGTCCACATAATCAGTATGATGACTACCTTCCATCGAAAACCTCTCATCATGACTATGATGGCTACCTTCCCCATTATGCTGAAAATTTGGATTTCGGATCCAAACGTTTGGTATTTGTTGAAAATTTGCAGGGGGAGGTTGGTGTTGTACTCCTTGATTAGCAGGGATCGGCCCCTGAGGTTGAGGTTGCACAGGTGGTGCTTGATGTGGAGGATCATCAGGTGGCGGGAACACAGGTAATGGGATGTCACCCAAAGGTTGGTTGACTGGTGGCCCTCCTTGGTTTTCTGGGTTATTCATCCCTCTAGATGGATTACTTTCTGGTGTCCTTGAAAGTCGATTTAAAATCCGATGAGCTGTTGCCGATGATGTACCTTCCTCTGATCTTGTTTGGCCACGAATCTGAGAAGTTCTTGAAGTTGATGTTTTCTGAAATACTCGATTTTCTCTTGCAGTCTTCTCGATTTCTGGATCAAAGTGCAAAGGTGATGTCCTGCCTGAAAATCTTGTATGCATGAACGTAAGGGTTGTCTGCAAACAAGAAAACACAAGAATACCTCGCGTAATACTGAACAAGAAAAACAATTAAAAAGAAAAAAAAAAAAACAGAACAGTAAAATATTTTTTTTTTTTTTTTGTTTATGAATTTACGAAGAAAACAAATAAAAGCAATTAAACACTAAGCGCACTAATTCCCCGGCAACGGCGCCATTTTGATCGTGTTATCGTGGTTGGATCAAAAACAAATTAATATTAAAGACTTAACTACCTATAACTAGTACGGGTAAGTAAGGTCGTCTCCTCAGGGAATATGTGGAAAGTGTTTAACTAACGTGACTCAATCAACTAAAATACTTAAACTTTATAATAAAAGATTGAAACTTGGAATGGATTAATGAACACAACTGCATAAAGCAACAACTTGATAATTGATTTTAACACTTATGAGAAAAAGGCAACCACTTTCAAGATTCAAGTTCAAAGATCCACACTTGGTTTCATAAGAATTGATTGGGAATCACATAGACATGATTTTGCAAAATCGTTTGATTAAAGTGATAATTATGAAACAAACTTTTAAGACTCGCTCACTCACACAATTACCAACTTACTTATGCAAAGAATTCACATACATGACAAACTGCTCACGATGCAAGGAAACCGAGTGCGAATGAAAGCACACAAATACTTAAACATAAACAAGTCTTTTAACTTTAAACAAACGTACAATTATATTCTTGTGTCAAGAGAACATAACCCAAAACATCAATTCCAACTACCCTAGTGCTTCACTTACAAGAATCTCCTCCCGAAAGTGATTACGAACAAGATTAGCCGCTCATTGGCATGATTGTATCTTCAATGCTTGATTTGATGTTGTTAAGACTTGATCCGGGTGAAACCGTGGTGACAAAACTTCCAAAATCGTCTTCAAAACCTCTAAAATTCGTCCCAAAAAAATATCCCCTTCGAAACCCTAATGATTGGGTTCAAAAAAGTGAGAAAATCCTCAAAATCCGGAGGTTGTTAGAGTGACCGGCGTATCATACGGTGACCCCGGCGTATCATACGCCGGTCATGAGGTTTTACGGAGCTCTTTCACTGGAATTTATTCAGGATACGCTGGCTGATACGCTGACCAGCGTATGATACGGTGCCTGATACGGTGCATGATACGGTGGTCAGAGTATGATACGGCGGTGGATACGGTGACTGATACGGTGGTGCCAGATTGACCCGATTTTACTCCATCTTTCGTGTAATAGCACATCCGGTCCTTCCACTTGCTCTAATACTTCCATAAAGCTCTCAAAATAAGTACTTTTGTCTTCTACCACCTGCAAACATTAACACACTCAAAGTACACATGTTCGATACTAATATTCGTATAAAACAAAGCAATTAACCCTTATAAGTATCGAATAAACACCCTACGATCAGACTCCTTGAAGATGTGACATAAACATAACCAAACTATCTCGCAGACATCCAGAGCCATAACACGAAATTTAAAATCTGTACGGGATCAAGAGACAACATCTTATATATTTTTTTTTATTTTCCATGAAATTCGGAGTGTTTTCCTAAAAACTACCAGAACCTCAACAAATATTAGCAAAAAGCAAGCACTTTTGACAAGGTATTAGTGTTTCCTTTTCGTACCACCATTTTGTTGAGCAATGTCAATTAGTACGAAACACTACTATATGGTATCACCAGATGCATGTAACTAGGTATGAATGCATTAGAGGTGTCTTAAACCCCTAGTCACACTGAAGCACTTAATCACAACTATATGCATTGTCTTACCAAAAAATATACAGTTGTTGTATTTGTAAAGAAATCAAACGTGTGTTTCATCAGATTATTCTGATTATAACAAGTAACATCTATAAATGAGAGATAGTAACTTGAGCCAACCTATAAGAATACCATGGATGGACTCCACACATCATAATGCACAAGATCAAAAGAACAAGAGACACTTTTAGTAAACGACAAAACATAAAATTTGCAAATTCACAAATGCTACATTGAGGAATACTATAAGTATTTAAATGACCTAAAACGCCGGCAGAGGCTAAAAAATTGTAACCTTGACGCTAATACATATCCCAAAAAAGACGTCTAAAGATAAAAACTAAAAGATAAAGACTCAAATGAAAAGAAGACAAATCAACACTAGAGGCAACAATATCATATTCATTAAGTGCCTCCAAAACATATAGTTTCATTAGCTTATTGTTGATCCTAGTGTTCCTCCGAGAGTGTGAGTCATTTACACAACAAATAAAATCTAAAAAGAACACCAAATGACCAGATCCACATAACTGGCTGACCGAAGCATATTTAAAGCAAGTTTGGAAGTGTAATATACTTATGTGAGAGATATGTGAGTGGTAAAAATAGAATCAACACCTCTACTTGCATTTATGTAGAACTAAAAGACATAATGGAGACATGTGAACCAAGAGATGAAAAAACTACAAATGACAAATGAGGTGACATATGATGAGACACACTAGAGTCTATAATCCATATGATGAGACACACTAGAGTCTATAAGGTTAAAGGGATATCTAATTAATCTAACTATCTAAGGTATTGGCTGAATACATACCTAAATAATATGTGAATGCTATCATAGCAAAAAGAGGAGTAGAAGCAAAAAACTATACAATCTGCTTAAAAACCTGAGTATCTAAAACAAACGGTGGCATGATGGTAACATGTTGATTAGTATTTACTGAGGATGTAGCAACAATGGTTGAAAAGTTGGCGAAAATGGTCCAGTAGATAAGCGTTCCTGCAAAGGTCGTTGTCACTGTTTTGTTCTGTTAAGTAACAATGAGCATTGAGACTTTGATGGTTTTCTATTTACAAAAATACATCTATTTAAAAGCAACTATATGAGCAGGTCTAGACTGAACGTAGTCGAGTAACTCTTCTTCAATTGTAGTCTGTATTAAAAACGAAATGAAACGCTGCTCTTACCTCCTAGCAATGTATGGTCTGAGAACTTTAAATTCGGCATATTTTTAAGAGACAACTAATTCCATAACTTAGACATATCAACATACATGTCATAAGTACTTGTTAAAATTATATATGTCAATTTTATTATATTTCTTTTTTATTTGTTTCTAATATGTTTTTGTTTTGTGTTTATGGGCTTATGCTGCTGGGCTTGCATGCTGCTGCTGTTTGTGGGCTTTTGCTGATGGGCTCGCGTGCTGCTGCTGAGATCGCTTGCATATATGGAGCTGGTGGTTGTTTCTTCGATGTGATTCGAGAAATATCTTCTCTCGTACGCTCTCTCTCTCTCACACGCTCTCATATTAGGGTTTTCTCAAATCTCTGAAGATCTTGATCATCTGGGTTATCTGGTTGATAATCCAAGCTCTGTATTTGTGTTCATTCATTCTGATTCACCATTATTGTGAATCTCAGTTTTGTTCGACTGTTGATTTCTAGTCTGAGTTTTATTCGAGAGTTTGTTGTGGTTATTGTATGATCTGATACCATTGTTGACATGGTATCAGAGCTCTGAAGGTTGAGCTCTTGATTCTGGTGATTTCGACGCTTAAATCATCGACTGTGGCTAGGGTTTCTGTCATCTCTGAAACCCGTGGTTCGTCTCTGCTTCCGCATCTGGTTCCTGATACGCGACGGTGCATTGGTCCCTGATTTCATCGCAACCCTAGTTGGAGGCAAGATCGGGCTCTCAAGCATCGCTGGTGATTCTTGCAACCCTAGAAGGTTGCGTGGTGAGGTCATCGCCTCGCTGATCTGCACTTTGTTGGTATTCTGTCAGTAACTACAACCCTCGAAGGTTGTTAGTTACTTGACCTGCTTTGGAGTACCCTTTATTTTGGGTAGCTTGCGCTGTGAGAACATCTCTTCCCTGTTTTCTTATTATCTCTATCTGTTTAGTTCTTTAAGCACGTTTGGCTGGGTTAGGGGTACCAGCATCTGGTTGTTACAGGGGGCTTAACTCCCTGTGTTGTGTGATATTATCTGTTTCTGTGTGCATCACTTGCGTGTCTTGCGGTGTGCTGCATCTCACACACTTGGTTAATCCTTGATCTGCCACTATAGTGGTGTGAAAACCTGGCTCTGACCTTGTTGTGTTTCTGTGCGTGTGTGACGTGTGCTGCATTCTTTTCTTGTTGGTTCTATGGCTGAGAGTTCATCCCTATCTGTCACTGATAATTTTGTCAGCAAACTGGACTCTAGTAATCCATTGTATCTTCACCCGAGTGAGTCCAGTTGTCTGACCATTATTACTATAAAACTAAAAGGAACCGAGAACTACACCATCTGGGCCAATTCTATGAAACTTGGTCTTCAAGCCAAAAATAAATTAGGATTTATAGATGGAACATGTAAAAGGCCCAAGGATGATGAAGTTCTCAGTTCTCAATGGGATCGCTGTAATTCTGTTGTGCTAACCTGGATTCTTAATTCTATATGTGAAGAACTCTATGTTGGTCAAGTCTATTCCAAACTTGCATCCGAAGTTTGGACAGACTTGAAAGAAACATACGACAAAGTTGATGGGTCAGTTGTGTTCAATCTGTTTCAAAAAATTAACTCTGTCTCTCAAAATGGTTTATCTGTTGCTGAATATTATCATAAGCTAAACACTCTGTGGAAACAATTTGATGCAATGGTGCAACTACCCACTTGTAGTTGTTCTGCATCTAAAGAGTTTAATGACTTTAATCAAATGATAAAATTAATGCAATTTCTGATGGGATTGGATGATATTTACCAACCTGTCAGAACAAACTTATTAACCAGAGAACCTCTACCCACTATTAAAACTGCTTTCTCAATTATCTCTAGGGAAGAGTCACATAGAACATCTAGCAATAGTTCTAAAACTCAAAATGTTGGATTTGCATCCAAACTAAATCAATCTAATGATAATAAAAGAAGGAGTGGTAGAGGTCCAAACCCAAACCTGAAATGCAGCCATTGTAACAAAATTGGACACACTGTGGAAAGATGCTTTGAGATTGTGGGTTACCCACAAGGAAATAAACCAAGAAATAATCCTGTTTCAAAAAATCCGTCGTCTCACAACTCAAAAATGGAAAAAACTGACCCCAACTCCAGTAGTGTGTCTTCTCCAAACTCTGTGTCTTTAACCCCTGAGCAGGTTACTCAGCTGTTGGGTCTTCTGAACATTTCATCAAATGACAAATCTCAAACACCTAATTTTGGAGGTAATAAAATCAACATATGCAACACTAGTTTCAATAATCTCAATTGTTTCTCATCCAACATATGGAATGGATGGATTATTGATTCAGGGGCAAATCAACACATGGTAATTTCAGAAAACAAACTAACTAACCTTGTAGATGTTTCAAATCTGAATATTACAGTAAAGCACCCAAATGGTACAAATGCATTAGTCACAAAAATTGGAAACCTTAAACTAAGTGAGGGCATTACTCTTTCTGATGTGCTTGTAGTCCCTGAATACAATGTTAATTTGATCTCTATTCATAAACTTGTCAAGTACAACAATGTATGTGTCATGTTTGATGAGTCAAAATGCTATATTCAGGATTTGATCACCAAGAAACTCCTGGTGACTGGTAATCAAGTTGATGGCCTTTATTTGTGTGATAACTCCCCCAATCCTGATAAGGTGTGTCTCAACAGTTCCCTTTCTATCACCCTATGGCATTCTAGATTGGGTCACCCATCTGACCATGTCTTAAAAATACTTAATCTACCCTTTAAACTTAAGGACAATCAACTGGAACCCTGTGAAGTTTGTCATAAGGCTAAACAACATAGAGAACCATTTCCTCTAAGTGAACATAAAACCAAGCATGTGGGAGAATTAATTCATCTAGATGTTTGGGGTCCTTATAAAATTCAAAGTAGAGAAGGGTATAAGTTCTTTCTAACCATAGTAGATGATTTTTAAGAACTGTTTGGGTCTACTTATTAAAACATAAAGATGAGACTGTTCTCAACTTTGAAAACTTCTATAATATGATAAAGACTCAATTTGGGCATTCTATAAAGGCTATAAGAACAGACAATGGTACTGAATTCACAAATCAATATATGTCTAAACTAATTCACCAACATGGCATAATTCATCAAACCACTTGTACTTATACCCCTCAACAAAATGGAATTGTCGAGAGAAAACATAGACATCTATTAAATGTGGCCAGAACTCTATTATTTGAAGCTGGAATTCCTATTCGTTTTTGGTCTGATTGCATTCTAACGGCTGCCTACTTAATTAACAGGACTCCCTCATCCATCTTAAATGGTAAGTCCCCATATGAGATCATGTTTGGCTTTGCTCCCTCCATTAACCACCTTAGAGTATTTGGTTGTCTTTGCTTTTGCACTATCTTAAATAATCACAATAAATTTGGAAATAATGCTGAAAAATGTGTTTTTTGGGATATTCTCCATTTAAAAAGGGGTATAAAGTATGGAGTCTTGATTCTCAAACAATTTTCTTCTCTAGAGATGTAAAATTTTATGAGTCCATTTTTCTTTTAAAATTAATTCCACGTCTGATATTAGTAATGTTGAGTCTTCTTCAAATCAGTTTAATTTCTTTGAAGTGTTTGAGCAAAATCAACCTGATATTCCCACTCATAATGGGGAGATTCCCAATGATGAAGGGGGAGATTTGATAGACACACAAAAATCGAATCAAACCCAACAAACTGAATCACAGGATTCAGAAGGTGTGCAAGGAACTCAGCAGCCTCCCAACCCAATAATGGGTGCAAGGGAAAGTGAGGCTGAGTCTATGCAACCTCATCCTGGTGAACGCAGTATGGCTGAGCTAAATTCTGAAAAAAGTGTGAATGATAATAACATCTCTCCTGAGGGAATCAATGATCCATCTGTAGGACCTAGAAGATCTGTTAGGAATAGGTCTATGCCAAAAATCTTGATGACTTTATAATTGACGGAAAAGTAAAATTTGGAATGGAGCATGTTGTTAATTACTCTAAGTTGTCAGCTGAAAATAAATGTTTTGTCACTGCTTTAAACAAGTCTAGGGAACCTAAGCACTACCATGAAGCCAAACATGATATTAATTGGGTCAACGCAATGAATGAGGAAATGAATGCCTTAAACCATAATCACACATGGGATCTGGTTGAATTACCCCCTAACAGAAAACCTATTGGCTGTCGATGGTTATATAAAATTAAATATAAGTCATCAGGAGAAATAGAAAGGTATAAGGCTCGGTTAGTTGCCAAAGGTTATAGTCAAAAGGAAGGGATTGACTTCGATGAAACCTTTGCTCCAGTTGTAAAAATGGTTACGGTGCGTTGTGTCATTACTTTAGCTGTTCAAAATAATTGGACCTTGTTTCAATTGGACATCAATAATGCGTTTCTATATGGTGACCTTAATGAAGATGTTTACATGCAATTACCTGATGGGTATTTTTCGGAAAATGAATCTAGAGTGTGTAAACTAAACAAAGCGTTATACGGTCTAAAACAAGCTCCTAGAATGTGGAATGAAAAACTTGTTGGTGTGCTTTTAGACATTGGTTTTGTTCAAAGCAGATGTGATTATTCTCTATTTGTCAAATCTGAGAAATCTATCTTTATTGCTCTTCTTGTATATGTTGATGATATAATTGTCACTGGAAATAATGTTCAGGAAATTAATCGTGTTAAAAATCTTTTGAAATCAAATTTTTGATTAAAGATCTTGGAGAACTCAAATATTTCCTGGGTATTGAAGTTGTTAAAATTAATAATGGTATTTGCTTGTCTCAACGCAAATACTGTATGGAATTATTGGTTGAATATGGGCTAAGTGGCTGTAAGCCTGTTTTAACCCCTCTTGAACCTCACTATGTGCTTATGAATATGTGTTCTAAGGATGATTCTAAACTTAAAAATATTACTGCATATCAGAAAATTGTTGGTAAACTAATTTATCTGTCTCATACAAGACCTGATATATGTTATGCAGTTCAGTTTTTGAGTCAATACATGCACTGTCCTTCAAACACTCATTTTCAGATTGCTTTACGTGTTCTGCGGTATCTTAAATATGCCCCTGGAAAGGGTATTCTAATTAGCAAGAGTGACAGGCTTAACCTGTCAGTCTTTGCTGATTCTGATTGGGGAAAATGTCTCATATCTCGAAAGTCTGTTACGGGTTTCTGTATTTTCATGGGTAACAATGTGGTATCCTGGAAGAGTAAGAAGCAGAATACTGTTTCTCGCTCTTCTGCTGAAGCTGAATATCGGCAATGTGTGCTGCAACGTGTGAAGCCATTTGGCTTGTTAATCTGATGTCTGGGCTAAATGTTCAGCTTTCTCTGCCTATCCCTTTGTGGTGTGATAACAATGCAGCCATTTCGATAGCTGCTAACCCGGTGTTTCATGATCGCACTAAACATTTCGAGCTGGATTTATATTTTTTGCGTGAAAAAATTGCAAACGGGTTTATTAAAACTATGTCTACTAAATCTGCTGATCAATGTGCGGATATTTTTACAAAAGGCTTAATGGTAAAACAGCATAGCATTTTAATTGACCATCTTCATATGTTTGATCCTTTTGGAAAATAAAATTGAGGGGGGTGTTAAAATTATATATGTCAATTTTATTATATTTCTTTTTTATTTGTTTCTAATATGTTTTTGTTTTGTGTTTATGGGCTTATGCTGCTGGGCTTGCATGCTGCTGCTGTTTGTGGGCTTTTGCTGATGGGCTCGCGTGCTGCTGCTGAGATCGCTTGCATATATGGAGCTGGTGTTGTTTCTTCGATGTGATTCGAGAAATATCTTCTCTCGTACGCTCTCTCTCTCTCTCACACGCTCTCATATTAGGGTTTTCTCAAATCTCTGAAGATCTTGATCATCTGGGTTATCTGGTTGATAATCCAAGCTCTGTATTTGTGTTCATTCATTCTGATTCACCATTATTGTGAATCTCAGTTTTGTTCGACTGTTGATTTCTAGTTTGAGTTTTATTCGAGAGTTTGTTGTGGTTATTGTATGATCTGATACCATTGTTGACAGTACTCATATTATTCCCGTTGGAGGCTCAAATATCTTATTCAACTACTACTGTCTAGCAATGTAAGATTGACGGTATAATTCAGTAAAGTGAGACCAAACTTCTTTTGTGGTGTGATACATAGCCAAGTAAATGTCAATTGACTGAATTACAAGTATGAACCCAACGATAAAAATAAGTACTAACGAAAGCGAAAAACTACTAATAAACTGGTGGCTACTATAGACTCTCCAAGGGTCGAAAAAAGCTCTAATACCATGTAAATTCATGACACATATAGAGAGAAAATGAGTAGGGTTTTAGTATAGATGACAATGCCAATATAAAGAAATACAAACTAGAACATAAATAAATTGCAATATAAGGGTTACTAGCTAAAAAGGCTAAAAAAGCCCATTACAACTAAGAAGTTCTAGTTTCCAAATCAATGACAAAAGACCGAGCATTATGTGGCTCTATATCAATCATACAATCGTAGAGCTTCATTTTCACATAGTACACCATTTAACCCATAAAAATATTAAAATATAAGTATTTTAATATAAGTACACTATTTAATTACCCATAAAAAGGTTCTTCCTCTTGTGACTTCTTCTGGCATTTAGAGTTTTTCATCAAGAACAAGCCACATGAAAAGGGTGGACCACAGTGTGAGTGCAATTGCCGCTACTGCATAAGTCCAAAGCATAATGACAGAACACTCACTTTCACCCACCTCAAATAATTGTGTAATCGTACCTGACAATTTAATCAAACTAATACTACAGTACTTTTAGATGTTACATTTTACGCAATAATATATATTAATGATCTAACAATTGAGATATGAAAAATCCAAAAGGCATATTCGAACTAAAGGTTATTGGTCATGACACAAAACACATTTTGAAGTAATATCCAGCTTGTTTGACCCACTCATATTGATACAAAGATGATTCCATGACTAACTAGACAGAGAGAAACATTGTAAGAAACGCGTGAACATCACAAGCACATAACTTGGCCTACAAGTGGGTTACGAGGGCCATAAACAGTGGACTGAAAGATTTGACAAGTGAGATCATGCGCAAAATGGCCTACAATGATTTGATCAATTGTCGGACCCAAATTCCATCAATTAAGGATCTAATTTGGTCATTGAAAATTTCTCCTAAATTCTACCATTTTAATCTTTATTTAATTTGAAACGAGTAAATGTCTGAACGCGCGTCTTGACTTGCATGTTAATATATGTCCTTCTGATTTCATACATTTGATAGTACTTGCCAAATTTAGAATTCTTCTAAATTTAGAATTCTTCTAAATTAATGAGGTATTGATGAATCATTTAGTCATTGAATAATATACTACCTTTTAGAACGTACTCTTTGTGTTTATTCTGTTGCTTGCACTCTCCCTCACATATTGCTAGTGTCACATCTAGTTATTTTTATGGATTATATCTTTATCATGTAGAATATCGTTGTTTTTCTTGTAGCAAAGATGTTTTATATCATACCAATAGCCATCGCGGGTGGAAGAGAGTACTGGATCAAAAGAATGAACCGGTATAATGGATCAGATCCCACGAATCCAAAATGGTATGCGAGTTTCACGATGCCGATGCCCAAAAGTGGCAAAGCAACATACCGAATGACTAGCACTCCTATCACGAGCCACAAGCCTAGACTGGATTTCTTCAAACCTTAATATAAAATGAAAAGGATTAGCCAAAATGTACGTTCGATCTATCGAATCATGAAAAAAATGAGTGAAATACCCCTTAAAAGATTAGCTCCCACTACCAGTGTCATGGCTGGAGTTGTTGCCTCACTGTTATTTGATCAAAGATTTGAAAAACATAATACACACAAAAAACTGAAATCTTACTTAGAAATTAGACTCAAGGAAGAATGCATAGATACCCCACTAAACTTGTAAATTGTATATTTTTAAAATGCATAACGTACAATGTTTTACATAAGAAATATACAAGTTTAGAAGGGATATATGCAATCACCACTAACGATTAGAAATAAGTGATGTGTGTACCCGAGAAGACTTGCAGAACTATCAAAGACACGAAGGGGAGCGGTGTCGCCGATCATCAGCTTTCTAATCGGAGAGACCACTCCTATCAGAAGCCCAACGATCTGACCGAAAAGAATTCATATATGCAAATATATCTTACATTCTTGCCAAAGTGGTTCGGATTTTCCCAAAAATAAAATATGTTACAACATCATACCGTAGCGATGGTGGTTGGTGTCATCCACATTTTGAGGTTGATTTTGTCAGCAAAAGCATCAAATACCCTTTAATCTTTGTGAAAACAGTCACCTGTTTAAATTCATCATTTCATCATCACAGAATATCATTAAAAATATTGTATATGTGTTTGAGTTAGCTCTCGTTTTAATCGTAAACAGAACATGATCATATTATTACCTTTTTTTCTTCCTCATTTTCATGTACTATGTCCTGTTCCTGCACTTCCGCGTATTCGTCATCAGGAGCCTCACAATCATTGAAACTCGAGTGCCGAGATTGTATCAAGGCCTCCGTATAATTCTCCGTGAACATATCCAAAGTTTTACCCGAACAATCAATGCTAATAGTCGATGCTTTCGCGAGGTCTTTGCTACTCAAGTTCCCATATGCTTGTATGATTGTGTAAACATACGACCATATATAAACCGCACCGATCTGAAACCCAAAGAAAATAAACCATTTGCATCAAACTCCAACCAGAACGCGAAACTAAATAAACACGCAGTCGATTTCTAGACATTTACCGCTAAAGATAGTGACACCAAACCTTCCCCGTTAGCCGAGCAAGCCGCTTTGTCCCCAAACGGGCTGTTACTCTCTTCGCAAACCGCAGGAATGATGATCAGAAGCAAGTTCCCGAGGTTTCCTGTAGAAGCAAGAATCATAAGTAAGTGTAAACGAATCAATTTGTTGAAAATCAGAGGTGAGAAACACAAGCACCCACCCGCGGCACATGATCCGATTACTAGACCGTGCAAGTGTTCCGGAGTCCTGGTGATCTTACAAAGTGCCCATCCGAGTCCCGACCCGATTATGAATGTGAGAAGGATGTTCACCGGCATGAACCATCTGCATTTAACCAATTCGTAAAAGTTACATCTAAACCGAAACAGACGTGATGTTTTCATGAACTAATTAATCAGCGGTCTTCGGTCCAAAGGACATGTAGTCATGTAGATCAACGATATTAATAATGTGTTGGTGCTGGAGTTATAGACAAATGGTCTAGATTTAAAAAATAACGTTGAATATTATTTTAAGAAAAGTTATCCTGTTAAAGCCCAACCGTGACCGATAAAGTATGCAAAAATAGTTAGACGTACAGAGTAACAATAGAGGAAGCTGTGACGGTATCCGCGAGGCTACCGCCCACAAGTGCTGGAATGAAGACATAGTACACAACCTGAACTCAAGAAACATGATCAGCTATTATAACCAGTGACATTAACGTGATTAAGTTCGACTTACGTTGTTGAGATGGTGTCGCGCGGCGTCGCCCAAGATATTAATACGCGGTACCGCGAGGAGCAAGCCGATGGCCGTGATCAGAAGCGTCTTAAGGACAGGAATCAGAGCCACAACGAACAAATCTATGACTGCCATCGGGCCACCGGTGTACTTCAACTAATTTTAAGAAAATTATATATATAAAAAAAAAGTGAAGGAAATGAAGCTATGCACAATTGTGAGGATAAGTTTAAAAAGAATATACGAATAACCTGCTTATAAATGGAAAAATGTTATAAGAAAAAAGATGAATTTGAAGAAGATGATGAAGAAATGGGAGAAAGAAAACGAAAGAGGGTGATTGGATTCCAAAAGGCCATGTGGAGAATTAAATGAATTATTATACATGTAGGCATTTTGATTTTTAAAGCCATAAAGTTGGAGGGTATTCTGGATGCATCCACATGTATGGGACCGCAAACTTAAAACTCAGATTCCATTTTTGAAATAAATATTTGCTACATGTTATTATGATTTAACTTATTTAGAAATTTGTTGTGTTATGCTAAAGTTAGGAAGGAAGTGTCTTTTAGTTTGTTTATAGGAATAATATTATTATTTGTATACAAACAAAATATTAGATATTATTCTGTATACAGCCAAAGTGGTATTAGAGAAATTTCGAATAAAATTTGCTCACGTAAGTAAGACATAAGTCATAACACAACCTGGAGATCCTATCTCTAATCCATTCAATGACTTTTTAGGAGAAATATTATGTTATGGCATTAGCTGTATATATTCACGAATACAATAAGAACTAGAAACACAGAGAGTTGTTCATAAAACGTATCGATAACATTTAACAATAGCGATGCAGTCAACATCAAAAATAATTTTCTGTCGAGTTACACCACAACTTTCTACCGAAATTTTTAATGGAACAGTTTCTACCTAACTAGTAAGTAAATTGGGTGGTAAGGGCATTTTGGGTTTTTCAATGTTTAATCATGCTTTGGTTAGTTAGATGGTAGTTAATAGTTGTTAGAAAGTGGTTAGGGTAGAGCTTTTAGTTACTTCTTTGTTCTTTCGTTCCTTTTGTGTTTAGAGTGATCAATATCATATTTCACTTTTAACAATTGGCATCAAATTCTAGTTATCTAAAAAAAACGTTATTGTGATTTGATCCAGATTCAAGAATGGTATAAACGAAGCTTGAATCGGAGAAATTCGATAGTATAAACCATTTTGTTTGATGAAGAGTTAAGATGATAGCCATATTTAGGGTTGTTCAAAAAGCTCGACGCTCGAAACTCGCTCGAACTCGTTCGAAAAATGCTCGGAATTTTGCTCGTTCGATTTTCCGCTCGGTTATAACGAACCGAGCGGCTCGGTTCGGTTTGAAAACGAACCGAGCACGAGCAAATGTACGCTCGCTCGTCGCTCGCTCGGTTTCGCTCGAATTATTTTTTAGTTTAGTTTTTATATATTTTATATATGTTAATTTAAAAAATTATTTATCAATTATATATATTTTATTTTCTAGTCAAAAATCAAACAACCTAATTACTAAAACCCTAATTCTCTAATCACTCCATACATTCAAAAATCAAAACAACCCTTTACCCTACCTCACTCCTCCAGTCCTCCATCGGTCCATCCACAGATCCACTGCCTACCTCCGTCCTCCAAGCTCCAATACTCCATCCACGATTCCACGCCACCATCCACCGCCTCCAGCTCCGGCCTCCATCCACGCCTCCATCCACGCCTCCATCCCTGCGGCCTCCAACCAATCGACCACAGCCCCTGCGGCCTCCAACTGTCGGCGACAGTAGCGGCTACCAGCCGTCGACCAGCCGTCAGCCGTTGACCCCTTGCGCTCGTCAGTCGTCGACCAGCCGTCGACCAGCCGTCGACCAGCGGCCTCCAACCGTCGGCGACATGTATATCCTCTTGTTCTATAGCTTTTTGGTTTCAGTAGGTTTTCAGTAGCTTGATTATTATGACTAGGAAGATTTTGGTGGCTTGATTTCAGTAGGTAATTATAGAAGTTTGATTTTGGTGGCTTGTTCTATAGAACTTTGGATTTCTAACACAAAATCGAACAAAACCGAGCGAAACCGAGCGCTCGGTTTAAAACCGAACCGAGTTCAAGCATGAAGTTTGCGCTCGAATTTGTAAATCCGAACCGAACCGAGCCGCTCGGTTTGAAACCGAACCGAGTTCGAGCGGAGCTGCGTTCGGTTCGGTTCGGTTCGTGAACAGCCCTAGCCATATTGGTGCATGAGGGCTTGGTAGATGTGGAATATGGAGAGGCGAGTTTAGCTGTGACACTCATATAATGAGGAGAAGAATGACAACTAGTTTATAGAAAGCTTATAAGTGCCTTTATTTTGTGTGGTGGAGATTGAGTGCTAAGAAAGGTGTCGAAGGAGATGTTGGGTGGCGGAGTTTAGTCAAAATTGGAATGTCTGTATATGACCAAATCCTTGACAAATTGATTGTACCTCAAGACTTGATTATACACATCTCAAATTGCGCGTGGTACTAGTGAATTCAGGAATATATTCTTATGGAGTCAATATTTTTTTAACTACTCCAATTTTATAGATGTGAACATAAAAACACTCAGGTCGATTCGGGTTGGACCAAGTATGTCATATAATTAAAGTACGATTCAATAAAAAAAATTATATATAAAAAGGTAATAGGCACATTTTTATTGGGTATTTAGTGGGTGTTAGGAGTGGGCTTAACTTAATCTAATTATAACTTGAGCTTTAAGGGCATTGGTTTTTAGTCGGAGTGCTCTTATTTAATTATTTAATTAACTAACTCGTGAACTTTTTCAAAGTTTAGCTTTATATTTTTCTATAACCAATGGAGTCACCAACCATAAAAACATTTGTGTCACTTGAAAAACTTATACATCTATTTACATAATTCACGAAAATATCATTGTATTCCGGTAACTCTAGTAATTACATACTAGTTCGCCCCTGTGGTGGTAACTTTCTCGAAGACCACACTTATGAATTTAATAAATTATTGCTAGATCTTAAAAATATTGAAGTAACTTTGGATGAAGATGACCAGGTAATCATCTTCTTAACTTCATTGCCTCCATCATATAAACATTTTGTTGATACTCTTATTTATGGCAAAGAAAATGTTTATCAATGGAAGAGGTTTTATAACCTTGAATTTAAAAGAATTAAAAGCAAGGGTAGATGTTAAGAAGAACATGGTGATGGTTGTATGTAAGAGGGAGAACTGAACAGAATACTTTTAAAGTAAAGTTTTCTTCCCGGTCTAAATCAAAGTTCATGTGATATCATAAGGAATGTTCTGCATTTGATATCACCAACACATTTTGGGCGTGTTGACTGTAGATGAGAAGAAACTCTACAGTTAAACGTGCTCAGGTAACAACAATTCAATGATGAGTGATCTCACTAGAAAGTTTTCACCCGGACAACAAAAAACAAATCCGTGGATCATCATGAATAAAGCGAACAATATTTGTGGTGTAAGGGAACAGATGTTACAGTTCAGGAGAATGGATTTTGTTTGTAATTAAAAGAACATCTCAATAGAGATTGTCACGGAGAAAGAAGAGATGGTGAATCCAGCACATAGCAATTTGTAATGTGACAGCTTATTTGAAGGCTATGAATGATGTCTTAATGATCATAAAGAATGGAGTTAAAGTTGAATGGATTATGGACTCAAAATGCCTTTATTATATAACTTCTAATAAAGAAGTTTTAAAAAATTAAATACGAAAGTTGTTAGATATTTTAATGTAATTATATTGACTTGTTGATTGATGTAAATCATAATTTTATTCCAAACAAGTAAGGAGGTATATTATGTTTTTTAGTATTTTCAACCTCATTTATTCATATGGTCGAAGCTCTTAAGCAATAGGGTATTAAAGGGGCTACACCCCCTTGGCGGGGATAATACCCTTGGTAAGGGTGTTAAAAAACTGAAATCCAAAAAAAAACCTTAATTAAATCCATATCTGAAAGCAAAAAAAACGATTTGAATTCTTATTCAGATCGAATCTCGTCCAGATCCAAATTTTTTATTTTGATTACGGATATCGATTTTTTTATTCAGGATTATTCAGATATCCAATTAAACCGAATAAAAAAACTCATTATGTTTGTAGCCCAATACTTATTATCAAACTAACCATTATGTTTTCAGCCTAATACTTCAAGTGTCTTGACATTTTTGAGTCCTTTGATCCTAACAACTACAAAATAATCGATTGTTGTTATAAATTAGAGACTCTAATTGGTCCTAAACATTACTCATTATATTTAATTTCGAATTTGTGTTCAAAACTAACTTGCATCTTCTGCTTTTATATGTTTTATTATAATTTTAAACTAGTAAAATGTTAAGAATAAAAATATAGCAAAAACTAGCCAAAAAAGGGGATCGAAACATTGTTAGGGAAATATTAAATAAAAAGCAATCAAAACTAAAAAGTATAAGAAGTAATCTCAATCATCAATCTCCTTGATCATGGTTGAGATTAAGTTATAAAAAAAAGGTTTGTTAGATGTGTATTTTAATAATAGTCACTTTTATTGACATTTTACAAGTTCCCCCATTTTTCTAAATGGTCATAACTTTATGTACGAAAATAATTTTTGGCTAAAAAATACATCATAAGAACAAGTGATTTTTATATTGACATGTGTACAGTATTGTTATATAAAAAAGACAATAATTTTTTATGTTTTTTAGTTCATATTTCGTTATTATGTATTTAGTACTGTTCATTGTATCTTTTTGTTAGTTGTTCTGTTTTACTAAAATGATAAATTCTAAAAAAAGTATAAATGATGGAATAACATTGTTGTGTATGTTTAGTATGTAAAATATAATAATAAATTAACAACTATTTAATCTAATACATTAAAAGCAATGATAAAATAACACAATGTCTCATTATATTTTTTGATCGTCATCGTGTATTCTTGAGCAGTATGAATTTGAAAAATACATTTGTGTTGTGTACTTCTAATTGTAAAATACAATGATAGATAACAACAAGTTTTTATAAACAATTAAAAATAACACATTATATTATCCTCAACACCATGAGTTTTAAAAAATATATTAATAAAAGTATGTCATTCTACAGTTTTAATTATAAAATATAATGATAGATAATAAGTTTATATAATTTATAGAAACAATAATAAAAATAACACAAAATGATCTGAAATGTAAAATAAATGATGAATACATATAACAAATGATGTAAAATATATAATACAATAAACTGATATTTGACTTAACGTATAAGATACAATGACATAACATATTTGACACAATATCTAAAATGTCATCATCTTTAAAATAGTAAAAAAACATGTGCCAAGCTCACAATCCTTCTATTGTTTTAAAGAACATGACATTTTGATCATTGTTTTAACTCGTTAAATGATGTCATCGTTTTTTATTGATTATATGAACTTGTTATTATCTATCATTGTATTTCACAAATAAAATATACAATCATGTTATTTCATCAGTGTATTTTAAAAACACGTAGTATTCATGATAACACAATGAAGATAAAAAAACACAATGATTTATTGTGTTATTTTGTTATTGTTTTTAAGGTAGTAGATTAATTAGTTGCTGATTTATTATTGTGTTTTATATATTAGAGATATATAACTCTTCCATCATAATGTTTTTTTAAAATTTATCATTTTAGAAAAATACAATATTATTTATAATAACGCATTAAGTAAAAAACACAATGAACTGTATTAAAGACACAATGATGCGATATGAGCTTCAAAGCGTAAAAAACTTTATTATCTTTTATATAACAATATTGTACTCATTTTAAAGATAAAAAAGCGCTTGTTTTTATATGTAACTTTTATAAAAAATAATGTTGTACATAAAGTTATGAACATTTAAAAAATAAGAAAACTTGCAAAAGTCAACAAAATTAGCTATTTTTAAAATACATGTCTAACAACTTATTTTTTTTTAATTTGATCTCAACAATTAATTATGAATATTGATGATTGATGTTACTTTTTATACTTTTTTGTTTTAAAGATAATTTATTTGAATCTTTTCCTATCCTAGGTTATTGGTGTGCGCATAACATCAACCAATTGGTATCAAAGCTTTAAACCTAAGTTTTATAAGAATATGTAAAGGTAGATGGACACTTCGATCATATCAAATTATCAATTCATGGAAGATACATATGGAAAATTACTAATATAATAAGAAAACGCATGAGTCGTCTTAGATGGGTTAAATTGAAGAAATGGACAAAACCGAGTGGATTCTTTTGGTAACAAGTAACATTGGTGTTTTTTGATATCTCATATAATATTTTTTCTCAGAAAAAACACAATCATCAGATGTTTGAGGGCTACGTGACATGTATGAGAAGTTATATGCTTCAAATAAGGTATGTTCAATTCTAAGTTTGTCGATAGAAATATGAAAGGAGGTACATGATTCGAATCAAACGGTTAATTAGGCCACCGTTCCGAGGTAGTGATGTTGTTTGGCTACAAATGTTTTAGAACTGTCGCTACTGATTGTGTATTATTGAGTGCTGTTGTTAACGATGATAGTTTTAATAATGTCACTATCAACTTAATTATCCTTTTAGAAGGTTGCAATTAGTAAATCTTCCTACTCTAATAAAAGGGTAATTATGTTTGCCACATGTCATTTTTTAGACTCATTTAATGCCACGTGTCAGCACCATATTCGATCTAATCAAATTTTTCCCGCTTCTCTCTCCTATTAAATAACCACATTAATTACTAATAATATTACCTATTTATTTTTACATTATAATTAGTTTTTTAATAAATTAAGAAAGATAAATTTTTATTAATATTATTTCTATAGAAATAGTTTTTTATAAAAAGATTTTTTCTAAAAATAAAATTATTTTTACGTAATATTTTAAATTGTTTTTTAAAGTAATTTTTTTAATAAAACAAAAATAATTAAAATAGGGATTTATAGTATGGAAATTTTAAAAAAATTAAACGTTTTAAAATAAAATACCTATTTATCTTTGAAAAAATAAAAAAAAACTAAAAAGTTCATATTATTATTTATTACTTATAACTATTACTTATACATAATTTCAATCATATCATGTTTTATTTTTTTATAATTAATAGTTTTTATTCAATTTAATATTTTGTTTATTAACCCGTGTATTACACGGGTTTACTAAAGCTAGTTTTGAATATAGAATCACAAAACTGAAACAAATGTCTTTAAAGCGTATAGCGACTCTTTCAAAGTATCACCATTTCTCAATATGTACAATCTAATGTGTTAATAATCCTTAGCCTAGGTGGTAAACATGAGGTACGCAAAACATTTAAAAATGAGAAGATCTTGAGTTCAAATCTCACTCAGAGCAAATATGTTGAGTCGAGCCAGAGGGTTTTCCTACTTTTTTGAGGCAATCTTTATACACCAACGCCTTTAAAGATTACATATTATTTTATTGTTTTCTTAATATCTTTTGGGGCGTTTATATAAACCGCCTCAAAAGTTAAATATCAATATTTATTTTTACGCTCTTTTGAGGCTAATATATTTACGCCTCTAAAAATATATTGAGGCTATCTAAACGTCTTCCACAAACAAAATACCCGATATTCTCTCTTTTAAATTATCTTTTATCTTTATTACTTAATCAAAATAACCTATTCTTCTTAACTTCATCATTCACACGTCTTCTCACCATAACTCACTTTCTCTCTATAACTCGTTTGTATCTCAAGAATCTCCATTAATCTCTTATCAATCTCTCTTATACTCTAGGTATTGTTAAGATATATTTTTATTAACTTCTTTTAGTCAATGAATGTGTATAATTTTATGTTTTTGTTTTTAGTGATTAAAGTATAACCGGCTCTTATTCAGATCCAACATCATATCAAAGATCTACAAAGGTTGGTACTTTTAATTTGGTCACGCATAAATTATTAAGTCTCATATAATGGTTTTTGTATATGTATGTATATATGGTTATTGATTGATTAATGCATATTATGATATTTTTATGTATAAAGTATGTGTGTAGGTTTATATAGTTGTATTCATATTCACTTTGTATACCTTTTAGAATACCCGTCTTAAATTTATCTAATAGAGATAAATTTAGGATTGTCCCTTGTTTGGGACTGCTTTTTGAATATTCTATCTCATTAGGATGTGTATATATTTTAACGGGTTGACATTTAAGAAAAAATTGATTGTTATTTCTCTTTACTCTTCCGAGTTTGTGGTTTACACGCATACTTGGGGAGTTAAGGGAAATACTGTCAATTTTTTCTTAAATGATCAACTTGTTAAAATATGTACATATTAGATAGAATATTCAAAAAGTGAGTTAGGAGCCACCATCTTAGAGAACTAATTAAATCACGTGTGTATATATATACATATATATATATATAATTATTTGTTTATTTTATTTTTCAGATGGATCGTAAAGGTTGGATGTACGACACTGCACGTACTAGCTTGACATATATGAATGGAGTTCAAAGTTTTCTTAAGTTTGCCGAAGCTAATAGAGTGAATAGTGGAGGTCAAAAGATTTGGTGTCCTTATATGAATTGTAAAAATTTTAAGAGATTCGATAATGTTAAGGATATAGAGTTCCATTTGATAAGATAGAGTTTTATACCTAGATACACATGTTGGTCAATGCATGGGGAATCATTTGTTGATCGTGGAACGACGTCTATTAATTCAGGCGATAACGATATAGACAGTTTAAATGACATCAATAACGAGTTTAAATGAAGTTAATGACAATTTAAACGACATGTTTAATGATGTAGGCACTAATGCCGCTGATACTGATCAAGAAAAATTGAAACACTATTCAATGATTCAGAAAAACCATTATATACTGGTTGTGAGAAATTTTTAAAATTAAGTGCCGTGTTAAAGTTATTTAATTTAAATCAAGTAACGGATGGAGTGATAAAAGTTTCACAGATCTTTTAGTGGTATTACATGATATGCTTCCGGAAGGTAATGAATTGCCAGTTTCGCTATGTCACAGATCTTTTAGTAGTATTACATGATATGCTTCCGGAAGGTAATGAATTGCCAGTTTCGCTATGTCAGGCAAAAAAATTAATGTGTCCGATGAGATTAAAAGTTAAAAGAATACATTCATGTCCAAATGATTGTCTGTTATATAGGAAGGAGTTTAAAAACGATCATAAATGTTTTAAATGTGGCGAGTCAAGGTATAAACGTAAAACCAGATCGGATGAAGTTGACGATAATGTGACGAAAAATGGACCACCGGCTAAACTGTTGTGGTATTTCCCGATTATACCAAGACTAAAACGCTTATTCTCAAATGAGAAAGAAGTTAAATTATTACGTTGGCATACAGATGAACGTATAAAAGATGAAAAATTAAGGCATGTAGCAGATTCACCTCAATGGAGAAATATTGATATCAAGAATTTGGTAAGGAGATTAGAAACATAAGGTTTGGACTTAGTTCAGATGGAATCAACCCTTTCAGAAACATGAGTAGTCGTCATAGTACGTGGCCGGTTCTTACGTGGCCGGTTCTTTTATGCATCTGCAATCTTCCCTCATGGTTATGCATGAAAAGAAAGTCCATAATGATGTCGTTGTTGATTCAAGGTCCCAAACAACCTGGTAATGATATTGATGTTTATTTGTCTTCTTTGATTGATGATCTAAAAACTTTATGGAGTACAGGTGTAGAAGTATATGATGCTTAAAAGAAGGAATATTTTAATTTGAGAGCTATGATTTTTTGCACCATAAGTGATTTTCCAGCATACGGCAATTTGTCAGGATATAGTACAAAAGGTAAGTTCGCTTGTCCCATTTGTGAAAATGTGTAAGGCCCCATTCCGGGCACCTCATAGTTGGTCATTCATCGCACATAAAACGTTGTAAAACACATATTTACTTTGCAGCGGAATTTAAAACTTCTATTAATAATTAAAACATGTCATTTTAGTACAATACAGCATTCTTTTTCATTTCAAAATGCAATGACATGTCGAAATATGGATGCCGGCCTCAATAACTGAGTAGTCGCCCTATGCCATCCTCAGCAACATACCTGCCAACTGGAAAATACATAAAACGTCAGCGTTGCTGAGTGAGTTCTAGTTTTTATAATAACATACTTTTCTTTTGTTAAAACCGTTCTTTACTTCTTTCGAAAACATACTATACTTTCGTAGATGAACACACATCATACGTACATACACATAGATAATATCGTTATTATCTTCATCATTCATTCATTAGCTTTCGTTCGTGCGTTTCTTACTTTCACTCATACGTTCGTTACATTCGTCTTTACGTACGTTACGTTCATTCTTACGTTCATTTCATTTATTAGTACGTTCATTACTTTCATGCATCCTCTATCGTTCACTTTTATCTAGGTCCAGTCAAACTTTACCCTCTTCATGGCACACAGCCATGATTACTGAGGTCAAGTGACATGGATCCCATTTCATACGTTATCATTGTGTTCCTCCGTTCATTTCTATCATTCGTTCGTTCTTTAACGTTCATTCGTTAAGCATGCAAATCTCTAAGGGTCACCTCCCTTCTCTGCCCTCGTGGTTCATACCCACGAGCCGACAAGGCATGCTCTAACATACTGGTGCCCCTATGGCTCTCAGTCCATAGACCGACACCTGGTGCCCCTATGGCTCTCAGTCCATAGACCGACACTCGATTACCCCTAGACCATGCAAGACTTTCTCTCATATTTCTCATTCTCATCTAGATCTTGTCTCATGCAATATCCCCGACTCATGTCCGAAGACTAGCACAGCACCGGGATACGCGACAAAGATCCCGTACGAGTCAATCACAGAGATTGAACTCCATCCGAGTCTGTTGCAACACAAAGTCGCTCACCTCATAACTATGTTTGGCCTTATGCCACACCCCCGAAGTTAAACATAACTCGGGTAACAACACCCCCACCGAAATAGGTAACATCACCCCCACCGAAGTGGGTAGCTACACCCCCACCGAAATGGGTAACATCACCCCCACCGAAGTGGGTAACTACACCCCCACCGAAGTGGGTAACATCACCCCCACCGAAGTGGGTAACTACACCCCCACCGAAGTGGGTAACATCACCCTCACCGAAGTGGGTAACCTGACATACTACACCCCCACTATGTGGGTAACTACACCCCCACCGAAGTGGGTAACCTGACATACTACACCCCCACTATATGGGTAACTACACCCCCACCGAAGTGGGTAACTTGACATACTACACCCCCACTATGTGGGTAACTACACCCCCACCGAAGTGGGTAACCTGACATACTACACCCCCACTATGTGGTAACTACACCCCCACCGAAGTGGGTAACCTGACATACTACACCCCCACTATGTGGGTAACTACACCCCCACCGAAGTGGGTAACTTGACATACTACACCCCCACTATGTGGGTAACTACACCCCCACCGAAGTGGGTAACCTGACATACTACACCCCCACTATGTGGGTAACTACACCCCCACCGAAGTGGGTAACTTGACATACTACACCCCCACTATGTGGGTAACTACACCCCACCGAAGTGGGTAACTGTAACATTCTACACCCCCACCATGTGGGTACCTACTATACACCATGTACCTCCCAGAAGGTCAGTCCCAAGACTGGAACCTCTACGTGCACTCTTAAAGATTAGCCGAACCTCACGCGGTTGGGCTTGTGGCATTTAAGACCGTGCACTTTGGTACACTACGCTTGCAAATCTCTCACGTTTTCATTCGTTTATTAAGGATTTATTCAATCATAGTATTTCTCCTTTATTATCTTTTGCTTTACAATACATAATACTTTCGTTACATTCACTTACGCTCCACTTCTCTTTATCATTAATCTTTCATTTTATTAATGATAATACTTCTTCGTTAAATCCTTAAACATTCTTCGTCATGTCATGTCATACTTAACAATATTTTATTAATGATATTGTTAACAATAATAATTCACTGATAATAATCAGTAATAATAAGGGCTAATCATTAATCATCATTACATGCATAAAACATCATATCAATTAACCCTAATCAACTCTGGTCAAAGCCTCGAAATTCGGATTTCCAGGGAATTTCTAAAAAAAAATTCTAAGTGTTGGGCGCATGAGCCCTGTTAGGCGTATGAGCCCTGTTGGGCGTTTGATCCTGTTGGGCGTATGAGCCCTGTTGGACTTCTGAGCTTACACTTAGAAAAATTCTCGGGTCTGGGCGTATGAGCACTGCTGGGCGTATGACCCCTGTTGGTCGTATTAGCCCTGTTGGTCGTACCATCCCATACTTAGAAAATATTTTCTGGTTATACGACCAGAATTCAAACTTTTCACCCTTTACTTAGTTTTCAGACTCATGGGTACTGTGGGACTCATGAGTCCTGTTGGGCGTATAAGCACTATTGGACTCATCAACACACTTAGAAAAAAATTATTTGGTCATACGACCACCCTGTTGGACGTATTAGCAACCTGGACAGGTATCTAATTCATATTCCAAATACCACACATCAAAATGCCTAGTTCTAAGCATGCACACATGGTTTCCAGGCATAAATTTAACATAAACATAGACATACATACATTCACATCATACGGGTATTATACCCAAATTTATAAAAACATATATACATGCATTTTCCAGCCCCAAAACATTTAAAACAGGTAAAAAGGGGGTCTAGAAACTCACCTTTGCTGCTTCCAATCTTAACACTCTTCACCCGAGCTTCTTCACACGATTCCAACCCTTAGAATCCTTCTTAACTCGTATTTGCACACATAGAAACACACATAAACATTCAACCGAGACTAATCTAGCCAAGAACAACTTAAAAACATAATTCTTACTTTGAATCCGATTTCTTTTTCTTGTTCTTCAAAAACCCGAGAGTTTCTCTGCTTTCTCTCTCTAAAATCTGAACAAGAAAAGTGTGCAGATGGTTATGGGCGACCACATCGCCTTTTACACCCACTTTTCAAGATTTTTATCATCTTTTTCACTTTTGGTCCCTCAACTTTGGGGTTGACTTCTTTTTTCCCCCTTTTTCTTTCTCTTTTATTCCTTTGTTTCTTTAAAAGAAAAATACGGGTGTTACAAGTCCACCCCCCTTATATAGGTTTCGTCCCCGAAACCTGTTATTCCTTAAACCCTTGTGAGCAATACTATTTCACCTCTTCTTCCAGTCTCTCATCTGGAATTCAATCGCTCTACATCATTTATCGACATCCGATTTCTGGTCTATCTTTGACTATTCTGCATTGGCAACCCATGCATACTGATCAATGATTATTTGACCAGCACCTGCGACATCAAACATGCCATGTAGAGTGCGGTCACTACGATTAAAAGAATCATCACAATATCCGAGCAAAGTCTCGGCGTCATAATCATTGAGCTTCAGAGCATCACTGAGACCCTTCAGCTTTAATGCTTTGAAAAAACACGGCCATCAACTTGCGTATAGTTGCTAGCCCTTATTTGATGTTCTTTATGTATGAATAATGACCCTTTGGCAACCCAACACTGACAAGAAAGACAATTCGGCTTATTTGGTGACTCAATCCAAATTTAGCTCTTTCCTTTACTCCCAACCTCCCATTCTACTTGTTTGTTACAACGTCGAAACTATCGTACGTTGCCGTTCAATAAGCCACTCACAGGCTGAAATTGTTCCTCAGACAACGGGTGACATAACTTTCTTAGTTGCATCACGCAATCCTCTAGGGCATCAGGTAACCTAGTGAATCCACTAATAGTAATCTCTACATTGAAGGGCTCATCGATGTTCCTTCTCCTTTTGTTTCCGTTCTCTTCCGATCGTCGTATATCTTCTCGGTGAAGCCTCCATCATAATCCATTGTCGCAGATCGGCACCGAACTTTTATCGGGCACCACCAATCAATCCATCTCTTTTGCAGCACTTGGTGCTTGCCTCATAAGTTACTATTCGATTCACTCGGAGGTGTACGTCTATCCACCTACGTCTATCAGGGATGGTCTAACAGAAAAACAAGCGCTCTCTCAAATCTATTGCGGGGTCCTTTAGCGCACTGGGTAATCTAGTAGACTTACCTATAGTAGCTCCTAAGTCGAATGACATATCTTTCTATTCCTAACATGCAACTTATCACAAAAGGCAGCCGGAATGAAACCAGAGCCATAATCAAACTACACAAATGCTAAAGGTCAATTGACTAGAAACATACCTGACGTAACATCGGAGTTCACCCTAGCCTCCTCCCGCGTCATCGTGTAGTTGCTGCGTTTGCCCTCCGTCCTTCTCTTCCAGCCTTCTTCACTCCCGAACCTTCTTCCCTTGACTTCTCACAATCCCTGCTCATGTGACCTTCCTCCCCATAAGAATAACACCTCCCCATACCGCAGTTCTTCGCCACATGTCCGGTCCTACCACAACGGAAACAGACATTGGTCCCCAGTCTACATTCCCCGGGGTGCTTGTGTCCACACTTGTCACACCTTTCCGACCCCGTCTCAGTTATGACTATACGCTGATCATCCACCCGTGCACCTTTGTTACTTGGAGCGACTTCGCCACGTTCCAATCGCTTCCCGTTCCAATCCCGATTGCCTTCTCCTTTCTTGCTAGCTTCTGTCACCACCATCGATCTTTCATCGTATAACCTTCCCGCCAAATCTACCGTCGACCTAAACGTACTCGATCGGGCAGCGATCATGTGCCTGCGAATATCTGCTGGCAAACCCTGAATATACCGCTTTATCTTTCGGGATAGAGGAGTCACCTGATCCGGCACCAGACGTGCCATCTCGTTAAACTTTGTGGTGTACTGTTGATGCGTCATCGTCCCCGCTTCTATCTGCAGAAATTCCCTTTCTACCTTGTCCATCTCACGGTGAGGACAGAACTCCTCAATCACTAACCTCTTCAACTCTGGCCATCTCATCCTTCCGATAGCCCGACTACCCTCAACTTGGACTATGTTGTCCCACCAGCACAAAGCTGAGTCCACGAAAGAATGAGTGGCAAACTTAACTTTCTGATCTTCCCGGCACTCACTAATTTCCAGCACCGCTTCCATCTCTCTGACCCAACGATGAGCCGCGGCAGCAGTGCCATTACCATCAAAAGTTGGGGGTTTGCATCGCCGAAACGCCCCATAATCACAGCCTCGTGTCGTCTCCGGCGCAGGCTCTTCTTCCTCTTCGTCATCGAAGAAAACCGTTTCAGTCTCGGGCCGTCTCCTTGAGCCCGATGATCTACCCCTTTCCTGTCTTTCCCCGTCTCTAACAGCCTTTACCACTTCGGTCACTACAGATGGTAGGATCGTCTGCATGACCTGATGCACTTCTTCAACTACCGCCTCTTTCACCGAGGCTCTCAAGTTAGCACTCTCATCACCACCTCCCGTTGAGGTGTTTCGGGTTCCTCGTGAGCCCCCTGCTCCACTCTAGATCGTGCTCTCGTGACTCGTGGTTCAACACCACGTCCGCCACCACCTCCTCCACGTGAAGCCTTAGAAGGTCTACTACCGGCCATTTTCTAACTCGCACTGAAAGATTTAAACACTACACGGTCATTCAAGGGAATAGCTCAGTTTATGTCAAGTATAGTAAGTCCCTAATTACGGTGATCAGTTGTAATTAGCCACTTACTCTACTCTTCACACCCCGAGCATTACCTGTCCTGACTATATTAGCATCTAAATCTAACAGTAACACATAAACACATAACATGCGCACACAATGCTGGTTAACTTTAAGAAAATACCTGATGGCACGTAGCTACTCAGTTTGGCATCCCTCCCCTTTCCGTCCCATTCTCAGTTTAAGTTAAGGTTTATTCTGAAAAATTTTACCCAATTCACTTAAACTTTGGCTCTGATATCAACTTGTAAGGCCCCGTTCCCGGGCACCTCACAGTTGGTCATTCATCGCACATAAAACGTTGTAAAACACATATTTACTTTGCAGCGGAATTTAAAACTTCTATTAATAATTAAAACATGTCATTTTAGTACAATACAGCATTCTTTTTCATTTCAAAATGCAATGACATGTCGAAATATGGATGCCGGCCTCAATAACTGAGTAGTCGCCCTATGCCATCCTCAGCAACATACCTGCCAACTGGAAAATACATAAAACGTCAGCGTTGCTGAGTGAGTTCTAGTTTTATAATAAAACATACTTTTCTTTTGTTAAAACCGTTCTTTACTTCTTTCGAAAACATACTATACTTTCGTAGATGAACACACATCATACGTACATACACATAGATAATATCGTTATTATCTTCATCATTCATTCATTAGCTTTCGTTCGTGCGTTTCTTACTTTCACTCATACGTTCGTTACATTCGTCTTTACGTACGTTACGTTCATTCTTACGTTCATTTCATTTATTAGTACGTTCATTACTTTCATGCATCCTCTATCGTTCACTTTTATCTAGGTCCAGTCAAACTTTACCCTCTTAATGGCACACAGCCATGATTACTGAGGTCAAGTGACATGGATCCCATTTCATACGTTATCATTGTGTTCCTCCGTTCATTTCTATCATTCGTTCGTTCTTTAACGTTCATTCGTTAAGCATGCAAATCTCTAAGGGTCACCTCCCTTCTCTGCCCTCGTGGTTCATACCCACGAGCCGACAAGGCATGCTCTAACATACTCGTGCCCCTATGGCTCTCAGTCCATAGACCGACACTTGGTGCCCCTATGGCTCTCAGTCCATAGACCGACACTCGATTACCCCTAGACCATGCAAGACTTTCTCTCATATTTCTCATTCTCATCTAGATCTTGTCTCATGCAATATCCCCGACTCATGTCCGAAGACTAGCACAGCACCGGGATACGTGACAAAGATCCAGTACGAGTCAATCACAGAGATTGAACTCCATCCGAGTCTGTTGCAACACAAAGTCGCTCACCTCATAACTATGTTTGGCCTTATGCCACACCCCCGAAGTTAAACATAACTCGGGTAACAACAACCCCACCGAAATGGGTAACATCACCCCCACCGAAGTGGGTAGCTACACCCCACCGAAATGGGTAACATCACCCCCACCGAAGTGGGTAACTACACCCCCACCGAAGTGGGTAACATCACCCCCACCGAAGTGGGTAACTACACCCCCACCGAAGTGGGTAACATCACCCTCACCGAAGTGGGTAACCTGACATACTACACCCCCACTATGTGGGTAACTACACCCCCACCGAAGTGGGTAACCTGACATACTACACCCCCACTATGTGGGTAACTACACCCCCACCGAAGTGGGTAACGTGACATACTACACCCCCACTATGTGGGTAACTACACCCCCACCGAAGTGGGTAACCTGACATACTACACCCCCACTATGTGGGTAACTACACCCCCACCGAAGTGGGTAACCTGACATACTACACCCCCACTATGTGGGTAACTACACCCCCACCGAAGTGGGTAACTTGACATACTACACCCCCACTATGTGGGTAACTACACCCCCACCGAAGTGGGTAACCTGACATACTACACCCCCACTATGTGGGTAACTACACCCCCACCGAAGTGGGTAACTTGACATACTACACCCCCACTATGTGGGTAACTACACCCCCACCGAAGTGGGTAACTGTAACATTCTACACCCCCACCATGTGGGTACCTACTATACACCATGTACCTCCCAGAAGGTCAGTCCCAAGACTGGAACCTCTACGTGCACTCTTAAAGATTAGCCGAACCTCACGCGGTTGGGATTGTGGCATTTAAGACCGTGCACTTTGGTACACTACGCTTGCAAATCTCTCACGTTTTCATTCGTTTATTAAGGATTTATTCAATCATAGTATTTCTCCTTTATTATCTTTTGCTTTACAATACATAATACTTTCGTTACATTCACTTACGCTCCACTTCTCTTTATCATTAATCTTTCATTTTATTAATGATAATACTTCTTCGTTAAATCCTTAAACATTCTTCGTCATGTCATGTCATACTTAACAATATTTTATTAATGATATTGTTAACAATAATAATTCACTGATAATAATATCAGTAATAATAAGGGCTAATCATTAATCATCATTACATGCATAAAACATCATATCAATTAACCCTAATCAACTCTGGTCAAAGCCTCGAAATTCGGATTTCCAGGGAATTTCTAAAAAAAAATTCTAAGTGTTGGGCGCATGAGCCCTGTTAGGCGTATGAGCCCTGTTGGGCGTTTGATCCTGTTGGGCGTATGAGCCCTGTTGGACTTTTGAGCTTACACTTAGAAAAATTCTCGGGTCTGGGCGTATGAGCACTGCTGGGCGTATGACCCTGTTGGTCGTATTAGCCCTGTTGGTCGTACAATCCCATACTTAGAAAATATTTTCTGGTTATACGACCAGAATTCAAACTTTTCACCCTTTACTTAGTTTTCAGACTCATGGGTACTGTGGGACTCATGAGTCCTGTTGGACGTATAAGCACTATTGGACTCATCAACACACTTAGAAAAAAAATTATTTGGTCATACGACCACCCTGTTGGACGTATTAGCAACCTGGACAGGTATCTAATTCATATTCCAAATACCACACATCAAAATGCCTAGTTCTAAGCATGCACACATGGTTTCCAGGCATAAATTTAACATAAACATAAACATACATACATTCACATCATACGGGTATTATACCCAAATTTATAAAAACATATATACATGCATTTTCCAGCCCCAAAACGTTTAAAACAGGTAAAAAGGGGGTCTAGAAACTCACCTTTGCTGCTTCCAATCTTAACACTCTTCACCCGAGCTTCTTCACACGATTCCAACCCTTAGAATCCTTCTTAACTCGTATTTGCACACATAGAAACACACATAAACATTCAACCGAGACTAATCTAGCCAAGAACAACTTAAAAACATTAATTCTTACCTTGAATCCGATTTCTTCTTCTTGTTCTTCAAAAACCCGAGAGTTTCTCTGCTTTCTCTCTCTAAAATCTGAACAAGAAAAGTGTGCAGATGGTTATGGGCGACCACATCGCCTTTTACACCCACTTTTCAAGATTTTTATCATCTTTTTCACTTTTGGTCCCTCAACTTTGGGGTTGACTTCTTTTTTCCCCCTTTTTCTTTCTCTTTTATTCCTTTGTTTCTTTAAAAGAAAAATACGGGTGTTACAAAATGAGACATGTTCAATGTGGTTAAATAATTGTAAGAAAACCGTATACATGAGACATCGAAGATTTCTTCCACCTAGTCACAGTTATCGTAAGAAAAAGGACGAGTTTGATGAAAATACTGAGCATCGAACAGTAAGAAAAGGGTTTGATCCGTTTACTTGAGTTGAAAAACTAAATACTGTGTTGGGAAAACGAACTCGTGTTGAAAAAGGAGCCATTTGGAAAAAAAATCAATCTTTTGGGATTTACCTTACTGGGAACATTTACAAGTTAAGCATTGTCTAGATGTTATGCATATAGAGAAAAACGTATGTGATAACTAGCTCCGCTTGTTGTTAAACATTCCCAGGAAAACTAAAGATGGGATTAATGTTCGTAAAGACATGGAAGAAGTGAGAATACGTAAAGAGCTTGCTCCTATTGTGGCGTCCAATGGTATTTATCTACCACCTGCGTGTTATACTATGTCGAAAGATGAAAAAACAAAGTTCTGTAAATGTTTATATGATATTAAAGTTCCATCTACCTATTCTGCAAAAATTAAAAGGTTGGTGTCGTTGAAAGATTGTAAATTGTTGGGAAGACTTGAAGGGGTCAGAGGTGTTGGTATGAAAACAATCATCCCAAGTCATGATCTTTTACAACTTCCACATTTTGAGGTCCTAAAACACATGACTTGTATTGCTTCATATATTAACGAACACATGGAGACATTACGGTCTAAATACCGGGGTAAGAGCCAAATGTGGTGTGAAAAGAAACATAACGAAGAGTTTGCTAGTTGGTTAAAAGAAAAAGTAATGACAACTCATGGCGAAACAAATTTTGATAAAACTGTGGAAATATTGGGGAGGGGTCCAGACATTAGTGTAACATCCTACCAAGGGTACGATATCAATGGTTATACGTTTTACACCAAAGATCAAGATGTAAAAAGTACAATGCGGAATAGTGGAGGTACAGTGATAGTATCAACAAATGAATTTGATAGGATGAATCATGATACGAGGTTAAGAATCGCCAAAGAGTCTTATTATGGCGTCATACAAGAAATTTGGGAGTTGAATTATCATGCTTTCACTATACCCGTGTTTAAATGTAAGTGGGTAAATAATCATACATGTGTTACAATTGATAAATATGGTTTTACACAAGTCGACTTGACAACAAATGGTTATGTATCCGAACCATTTATTCTCGCAAAACATGTTACACAAGTGTTCTTTGTCAATGACCCAAGTAAACCAAGATACCACATAGTATTGCAAGGTAAACGCCGTATTCTTGGTGTTGATAATGTCGTCGACGAGGATGAATACAACCAGTTTGATGATCTACCACCATTTTCTATCGGTGTTCAATCGGTGAATGATGTAATTAATAGCACCACTACATACTTACGATCTGATCACGATGAAGGGATATATGTTGACGCACCACATGGATATAAATCACAAAGGTTTTTCCTATATAATTTAAATTTATATATTATTGTTAAAATTACCCTATTATGAAAAAAGGAAGCGCATGAACAGTATTCTGGGGTAATTTCGGTATTTTGCCCTCACCTTGGTCACTGTGCCTCTGCCTTAAAGATCCAGACTTTAGGCGGTGGCGGAATCTTCCGTTGCTGCTCCTCTGCCTTAGGTGGCAGTTCTCTAATCCTCTCCGCCGATCGTTGGGTGCCGTCTATCGCCCCCTCCTGTGCACGGTGGAGAGGGAAAGGCGGAGATAGGCTCATGTGGATGTTCACAGCCGCCGGTTGCGACGGCAATATGTCGGTTTGGTCTCTTCTTCGAATTTATTTTGAGGTTTTTAGATGCTGCCATACACGCCGCCGCCTCTGTTTTTCTGGCTACGTTCACACCGCCTTGGCCCCAGCCTCGAAATCGGTTGTTCAAAAGGGTATAATAGTGGAGAAAGGGCGGTGCCGATTTCTCCTCGTCGCCGACGTTGCCGGCGGCCTTCGGGTTGCCTGGCTTCGTGCATGGTGGCGGGGTGCTGGTTACTAGTCCATGGAGGTGGCGACCTTCGTGTTGTCCGCCGGTTGCTTTCTGGAAACAAAGCTTAACCCTGGTTTGTCTGTTGCCACCGTCGGCGCTGACGACCTTTCGGTTGACCGGTGGCATGTGTGGTGGGGTGGTTATGGTTTGTCGCCTACCGAGCTTTAGGGTTACACCTAATCCAAATAGTTCGTTGGATTGTGGGATTTCATGCTTCCCTTTTGTTGCTCTGCTGTATGGAGTTTTGTTTTGGGTATACCTGATCTTAACCCTCACCCCTGGAGTTTATGTTTTGTTGTCGGCCTCTGGGTTCTAATTTTTTGTTGATCATGATGGCCAACGCCATCCCGAACCCTAATCCTTTGTTTGTTTGTGGTAATCATTGCTATGATGACTGTGGTGGAGGTGGTTTCTTGGCGTGGCATCCTCTGAGATGGCAAGTGCGTTGTTCTGCACTTGCAACCTGAGTTGCAGCCATATAACCGAATACCCAGATCTGAGCATCATGTTTTGAGTTTTTTGATCTGTTTTCTTACTTGCTTTAGTAACATATGTTCATGTGTTACACTAGATGTGTGTTAACGGATTTATGCCAAACCTGTGAAATTTTTTAACCAAATTTGTAATCACTTTTATTTGGTTTGGTTTAGATGTCTTTAGGTAAATTATGTTCTTTTAACTCTCACGCATCTTCAGTAATGTCTCCGTTTTAAAAAAGGCTATGATGGTAAAAACCTGATGATCATAGAATATGCGTTTATCTGAGCCTCGATTCAAGAAGTATTTAGTTTTGAGTGACGTTTTAGCGATTACATTGTTTCCTATATTAACCTGTGGGTTTGTGATGTGATGAAACAATTGAATTGTGGTTGTGATGATGGTTATCTGGACGTCGGTTTTATCTGTTTTCAGGACGCGCAACGCGCGTCGGGGCATCACACCTAGTTATAGACAATTATCAATAACAATTATATTTTTTTGCAGGAATAATAAAAATTGATAGCACTTTGCTTAAGGAATTGTATTTCTTTTTAATAATGTGGATGTAGTTGAAGATTTTTATTCCTAGTTAGTTCGAATTTCAAATACCTTGTAATTATACTTATCTAATATAGATGATAGATAAATCTTGATTATTAAGGTTAAACGATTTTTTATTTTGTTTATTTCATTGTTTCTATAATAATATAATAATATTCCTAATTATAATATTAATATAAATGGGTTCATGCGTACTGTAGTATTACTAATTCTTCAATAGATGCAATCCAGTTAATTAAATTACAATATTACTAATTATAATGTACTAATTATTCCACCATGCAATCTAATTAATTAAATTACAATTCGAAATCATTTATCCATTTCAAATGGTTTTTATACAACACATAAATACGTAAACCACTTATTCATTTAACCATATCTATTAATACTAATAAAAGAAGGTTTTTGTATGCCACTTGTCCCAATCTAGAGCTACTAAGTTTTATTTTCCCGCTTCTCTCTACTAATAAATATTACATTAACTACAAATGATATTATTTAATTCTTTTCATGTTACAAATATAAATTATTTTAAAAAGAGTTCTTTCTATAAATGCAATTCGTAATAAAAATATTTTTTATAAAATAAGAAACTTTTTTTAAAAAAAACATCAAACTTTTAAAAAATTCAATATATTTTAAAGTCTGTGGCTTTTAAAAATAAAATTCTTATAAAATAAAAGTAATTAATTTCAAGTCATAATAAAAAGATTATTAAAATGACACTTTTTAAAGAACGGTTTGTTTTGAAATAATTTGTTTAAAACCCAACTTTTTCTGAAAAAACAAAAAAATAAAAAAAAAGTTTAAAAAATGATATCATCTTTATCACTCGTACGTAATGTCAATCATATTTTATATTAAAAGATTGTTTTATAACTCATTAATTTTTACTAATGACTATTTAATATTTTTATTTATTCAACTCGTGTAATACACGAGATAATAACCTAGTTAATAATAAATTAGCTCATATATATTTTTTAAACTCAAGTTTATTATTTTTTGAGTTTTCCATTTTTAGTGGCGTTTTTTGTAAATTATTAATTGAGGCGGTTATATTCCACTAAAATATTAATTCCCTCCTTAATATAATTATAAAAATTTCAATTCCCCCCACTATCCCCTTATTCATTTAACCATATGTACCCTAACAACTTTACCCTTTTACTTCTCTCCTCTCTACGTATCTTTTCATCTTCTTCTCCAAAACAACTTTGCAATTTCATGAAGATATGAATTGTATGTGAGTTATCTATTCATACTCTTCAATTTTGAAGTGAAGAAAAATATATCAAAACTTGAAGCTTTCTACCTCAAATTCTAAGAAAAAGGTGATGTTTTTTACTTCAGTTTTTGTTTTTATATCTTTCTAATATATTTTTGGAGTGGCATCATGTGGTCCCGTTTCCTTCATATATTTTTAATTGTGATTCCACTTGTACATGATTTGATTCCACCGTCGATAGACGCATATGAGTTATAATGGCTATGGTAATTGAGTTACAAATATTATTTTTGTTTGTTAGATTGTTTGCTTCCTAATTTTTAATACCTTGATTTCATTTATAAATTTGATAACCATTAAAATCATATACTACCCATTTAGACTTATTTATATACTTGTTAACTAGTATTGGTGTTGATGAATTTGAACCTCATTGACCAATATTAACCCTCATCGAGCTTCATTAACCATGATTGGCTATCATTAAACCATATTGAACAATATTGGCTTGGTTGACCTACTTGATAAATTGTAGTAAGAATCTTTTTAATAAGTCATGTTGGGTAGTAATAAGTATTAACAATTTTGAATTGGTGAATTATGTCAACTGTTGTGTTTGTATATTTCTTTATGTTCACTATCTTGTTCCCTAAATCACATGTCATTTGAATCTAGGGTTTGGAAATTAAATGAAATTAGAACTTAATTTATGCTTACTTGAACCTAGAGTTTAAAATTTTAATGAACTTAAAAAATAGTAATTTACATTCGTTGCCTTATTCAATGAGATCTAGAAGCAACTGAAACAACCACAATCAGTGGCGGATCTAGGATTTTTTTCCAACGGGTTCACTTTTTTAACTATTCTAATTTCATATGACCGAATATAAAAAAATGCGGGTCGGTTCGACGGTTCGGGGTCGGGTAAGGTGTATCGCATAATAAAAGTACGATATAATAACAAGAAAACACAGTCGATAGAAAGTTAAAAATACATAATATATATAAGATAGTTTTTACGAATAAAAAAATTGACCTAAAGTTGTTCCCTACGATTCTTCATCTTTTGAAAACGTTGCATTACATTCTCGACCGAAACTTGTTGTAAGAACTTCTTTTCCGCTAACTACTTGAAGATGATGATTCAACATTTGAATTTGATGGTTGTCTTTTGAAGAAACTTTTAATTTCACTTTGCATCCTACCTAAATATTAAATTAAAGTTTCAAACGATTACAAATACTCAACAAATATAATCTTGAATAAAAGGAAAATAAAATAATCTTCAATAAACAATTAGAAGTTCATTGATCATTACATATTTACATTAATCTAAAGCTATGAATCGTGATACTAAGTAAATTAAAGCAAAAAAACTTAAAAATCAAACAAGCATTTCATCGAGCACCTTGTGTGCACAATCTAAACCTAAAGAAACATGCTCATTTAGTTAAATAATAGTTCAATTCAACATCAAACACAAAGTATAAACAAACAAACAAACAAACATACCAAGTGTATCCGCTGAAGAGCAGGGTCTGGGAGGGGTATATGGTGGCAAGTCTTTCCTCTATCTTGAAAGATAGAGAGACCGCTTCCGAAGAGACCCCCGACTCGTTAACAAAGGCAATAACAATAACAATCATAATACAAAGCATACAACATAAGATAGATATCACATGAAGAATTAGATAATGCGCTCATAAAAAAACGGCATGTAACACCCAAAAAGGGTAGATGAGGAAAACTACACCTAACGTGTGGGGTCCGGCCATATGTCACCGTATACCCTTCCCACCCTCAAAACCCACTAAAAGTCCTTAATTTTAATTCTACGCCTCCACTCACTTCTATCCTCGATCATGTTCTCAGAAAGATGCAAGTCTATCATATCCCTCCTAATAACCTCGTCCCAAGTCAACCTAGGTCTACCTCTACTCCTCCTACCCTCTAAGCTGATGTTCTCTACTGCTCGGACAGGTGCTGCCATCGTTCTCCTCTTCACGTGCCCAAACCATCTTAATCTTCCCTTTCTTATTTTTCTATGATACAAGCCACCTCTAGCCTCTGGCGAAAGACGTCGTTTCTTATCCGATCCAATCTTGTGTGTCCACACATCCACCTCAGCATTCGCATTTCTGCGACCTCTATTTGTTTCTCGTGCGATTTCTTTATGGCACAACAGTCTGTGCCGTATAACATAGCTGGATGTACTGCCACTCTGTATAGTTTTCCCTTTAGTTTTGCTGGGAACCTCTTATCACACAAAATCTCTGATGCTGCTCTCCACTTGCACCATCCTGATTGTACACGGTGTACTACATCGCTGTTATCTCTCCATCTTCCTGTACGTACGAGCCAAGGTATTTGAACCTAGACGTCCGGGGGACCGCCATGCCCTGGATACTGATTTGGGTGTCCTCTTCGGCCTCACCACTAAACTTACAATGCATGTATTCTGTCTTAGAGCGACTTATCCTTAAGCCCCTGCGTTCTAGTGCTGCTCTCCACTGTTCTAATCTCTCGTTAAGCACCGTCTTAGATTCTGATATTAAGACAATATCATCCGCAAACAGCATACACCATAGGACTGGCTCTTGTATAGACTTGGTCATCTCGTCCAACACTACTGTGAAGAGGAATGGGCTCAATGCCGATCCTTGGTGGAGTCCTACTTCTACCAGAAAGAAATTATAAAGTATAAACGAAGAAATTATAACAAATCACAAATTTATACATGTTAAAATTACAATTTCTTACAAAAAATTAAAGAAACAAAGGGATAGAATATTTAGTTTGACATACCTAGCTGCAAAACTCGTCACTCGTGGTGGTGGTGTGGTGGCGGCCGGAGGTGCTGGCGGCTGGAGGTGGTGCGGCCGGAGGTGCTGGGCTGCTGGCGGCCGGAGATGGTGGCTGGGAATTGCAAAACCTAGTTTTTAAATTTAAAACTCCAGATTTAAAAAAAAAGGCTGATAAAAAAATTAATAGGGGAAGATTCGAACCCAGGTCTTTTGGTAGTAGAAATAGAAGCCTAACCATCACACTAACATACACTTTTGATTTAAGGTTCCTACTTTAAAATATTAAAGGGTTCCTTCTAATTTTTTTATTTTTTACCACTATAAATTTGAGACCGAACGGGTTCCCGGGAACCCCTACTTTGCTAATAAATCTGCCCCTGACCACAATTAGTAATTTGTTAATATGATTAGTTTAGTATTAGATTAGTTTAATAATTTGATTACTTTATATATCCAGGTGTATGCTATTTGATTAAATCTTATGATGTTATATATATATATATATATATATATATATTATATTCGAAATAGTTGAATGTATTAATATTATATTTTATAGGTAAATGCTGAAAAAGAGATGGCAGGTGATTCCAACTATAATAAAGGACGGGAAGATCCAATAACTAGATGTATTGGACCTGAGCACGGAGGTCGAGCGCGGACAGTTTCTAACATTAAAGGTAATGACATTAAGTATGTATGTATGAGCTATTTGAATATTTGCATATTATGTGTATGGTTGTATATATATAAGTCATTTCTATTATCCTTTAAAATGAAATGATTAGGTAGAAGACATTAGGGTCAAGTGACCCCATAAAGTTTTTACTTTTATATGTAACTAGAAATTGATGCCGCGCGTTGCGGCGGCCTACCTTAATACGTCGCACGTTGTTGTTGCTCAGCTTCTATTCCTTGAATCGGAGAATCCTTCCAAACCTATCAACATGTACCTCAATTCCTCTGGCGGAGCTGTCACTGCAAGTTTCTGATTTAGCTTATGTTAACTGTTGATGTGTAGAGGATTATTTTGTTCTCAAATAAGGAAGCTAAATAGTAACTTATTAAGTTATCTAGCATGATTCACATCATGCTTTTCATTGAATCTAGTAAGACCCAAAATTGACATAACTAAAATTCTGCGACTGTTAATGATTATTAATGTTAGACGTCTTATGTTTTATAATGCTTACACTAGAAGCATATTAATATAAAAGTAGGCATAGTCTACTTTTGGTGTAAACTAATTACTCACACATGAGATGATAAGAACATTAAAATGCTGGCCATGTGTCCTCTGTTGCTGGGTTTACGATGCGAGTGGTCGGTGGGGCCCCCTAGTCAAAATCCTGGCCCTGTGTCCTTTGTTTTTGGGTTTACATGATTTAAATATTTGTTGATATATAAATGAACATAGTACAGATTAAAAGAAAATTACATTACAATAGCATATGATCTACGACCACATATTTTCTAAACTCTCAAAAAAAGCATTTTTTTGTTATATATTTTATCACTTATCATATTCATTGAATCAATTATTTGTTATAAAATTGGATAAAAGTGTTTTGGCTTAACCCAACCCAACATGATCAGTTACGAGTTACGACCATACCAAAATTCACTCATTCTCCGAATTCCCACCTCCACATTTAAAAAAACACGGCAAATTACTACTTACTGTGAGGCGTCAAATCTAAAAGGTGTCTCTTCCTGATCGATGCTGCCTTTATCACCAAAACTAATCCTACCCGTTCCATTATGTCCAAAACATATTGAGAAAGAATTTGCTATGTAACCTTCTCGTGCTAAGAAGCTAGGAAGTAATATTTTCTCCATACCCAACCCACAAAGACCATTTGGGGCTGCAACATGTAGAAACGAACCACTTTGTACCTGCCCACACCAGCAAATTCGATATATCGTGTTTCTAATGAAGCACCAACATTTAAAACATATTATACACATCTAATAAATATAATCAAGATAATTGAAAATAGTTTTGGCATTACATAATATTGTCATTGGATATTTACCCGAACATGACATATGCATTGACAACTTTTGCATCGCTATCATCTGTTTCCAAGTGCAGAAAATCCTCTATCAAAATACCAGAAGTTGAAGTTTGAGATGAGATGTAAGATGATGAATAAGGGCACGTGCCCATCGTTCCACTTCCAGGGCAGCTAGCAGTACACATCCTGTGGTTGCAAGAAACCTTTTTGCTTGTTGCTGATTCCATTGGATCATATATGCTCATATTAAACTTCTGCATAAAAATATAAAACTTATGATCAAAGATGTAACCTTTTAATACAAAAATATTAAACTTCTGCACAAAAATATTAAGCCTGCATTGACTCATTTGGTATATTTGGAATGCCATTTTTAAGAGCTTCAGCTTTTCTTTAGGCAAAGATAAGTTCACACTGAAATTATACAATTATTCAGTAAAATAAATCCATAAAAGATAAGCTACTTTTAATAAATCCACAAAAGATTTAGCTTTTAAAGATAAGCTAAAATGAATACTACTCACTTCAAGTACACAAACACCAGGAAAACAAAATTCTCGGGAATAAAGCAAACATATAGTAAGAAACTATTTTTCATAATAGCATGCTTGAAAATTCTGATGGACGTTCTAAGCAGATGTTTCATCTGCTATGCTATATATTGTTACTTATTTGACTATCGTAAATTCATAATATTTTTTAGATCACTTGAGTGTTGACCACTGGAGCTCTTTTGGCAAATGTGTGAGTCTGTTTGTGTGTGTGAATGCATATTCCAAATTTCCAATGTCCAGCACGTTTGATATTTCATAATAATAATAAACTTCAGCCATAGTGATTGCGGTTAAGCTACTATCGCTTATAATAGCCTTCTAAACAAAGTGAATAAACCATCTAAGGTCCTAAACATATGAACACTTAGCAGTAACTACACACGGTGTTTGGATTCACATCCAAAGTGTTTGACAGAATGTGATTATGATGATGAATTCTGATTTCTAATTATTTAGGGCCAAAATGATTATATTAGCAAAACTGCGAACATCCTAACTCGCCCTAGGTTTAAGCACGTAAATGTATCTACATTTGATTATCCTATCCGCAAGAACCATCTTAAGTATCAACACCATGGCAATAAAACCAACTAACCCAGTTGAAAAGCCAATCAAAACATTCAACATTCAAATGATAATCCTAAAATAACTACAGTATATGCAGGGGGCTCATCACAACTTTAGCATCCACATCGTTTCCTCAATTTGATTCACTTCCAAACCCTAACATTCATCTGATAGCATAATCACCCTAACTGAATAAAAAGACTCATGAACCACATTTCAACTGCAATCAAGAGCGGTGAACTTATGCTTGACCGGCTTGTCGCGTGCACTAGTCAAAGATAGTATTTGTATAGTTCCTTAGTACCAAAACTATGTAGCAAATGGTAAGAAGGGTGTCGAATCACAGGGAGTATGTGGTTTGTATTTAGACTTGAATTGGACTAACGAGTCAATTATGAAGCTTGCTATTTTGTTTATAAGAGCTTTGATATGTTTACTTGAAATGGTGTTAAGACTTTGTCCAACACAAAGGAATGAGCAAAACAAAAAGGTTGCTTAAAAATGATTAGTAAAACTTGAACAACTTAGAACAATGGTTAACAAAACAAAGTTTAATAACAAGGTTCACCCCCGGTTGATATCATAAGGTTATGGTTCTACCAATCCAACTAACTTGCATCAAAGGTATGATTTATGCTAACGAGTTCATCATTACAAGGTTTAGGTGTCAAGAATCGTCAACGTTAACACGGACAATAATACACTTCATTACACAAGAACATTCAAACTCTACATCTACATAGCACACATGACCAACTCCATTTCTCAAAGACAAATTTCATACTCATTCATTCAATTGGGAATTCAAGTTAAGCTCAAAGTACTAGCATAAATGTTTCAAGCAATCAAATACAAAACACAAGGATGCAATCTAGTTTTCAAATGTTAACAAACCATAGTCTTACAATATGCGAACCGGGGAAAACCCAAAGAAGATTAGCCTCTCATGTTGATTTAGGCTTGGAATTCGGGTGATGATCTTGTATGCAATTCCATAGCACTTTGATTTTGCTTGACTTTAATGATGATGAAAATGAGTTAGAGAAGTAAAGAAGACCTCCAAAATCACCCAAATTCGTCCCTTTTTGCGTCTGCTCCCGATTAGGGTTTTGCCCTAATTCTCCTCCTTAAATGTGGTCAAAATCCAGAGAATTACATCAAATCTGACCATACGACGTAAGTTACGTCCTTAGGGACGTAATTACGTCCTCCCTCATGATTTACGTGGTTAGCCTCTGTCTTACGTCCCAAAAATTGTCATTTTTAGAGAGGACGTAGCTTATGTCCTTTAGGACGTAAGTTACGTCGTATGCTCATTTTGCATCAATTTCTTCATTTTCTTGATCTCTTTTCATCTATATATCATCCAATCTTCGTGCACCCCTTGAATACATCATTTAAGCTTCCCACACCTACAATTCAAACCTAACACAAAGTGATTACGCTCGATATAAAATCACGTTAAACGCATACATTTAAACACTTAAAACATATACAAAACATGAACGCATCACATCTCCACACTTATCTTTTGCTTGTCCTCAAGCAAACTACCATAAAATATTTTTCAAAACATTACAAGACATTTAGAAATTTCTCACATTCTATTAAGTTAAGGTCCAAAGTCATACCCGCCCCTCAAGCTCATAAGTGAATGATATATGTAATAACAAGCCAAGACTTGCCTAACTAATCCTACCATGCTTTAAACTCTTGCACACATGTTTCATGCCCCTCACAATGATACGCTCCTCTCGGCTATTTTATGGACTAGCATGTGATGTGCTAGTATGTTTTTCACTCAAAACCATATGCAATAATGTGAGCATAAGCTTGTAAAGCAATCGTGCCTCCACCGCTTTAATGGAATAATTCCCAGATCAAAGGACTTTTGTGGTTTTTGGGCTTAGGCTTGGGTGAGGAATAAGGCTTTATTTAGTGGCTAATGTGATGAGAAATCCAAAACAATACAAACTACTAATAATGGTACTCGGGTAATTTCTATCCCAACGCTTTTCTTATTCTATTTTTTTCCTTTTCTTGACATCTTTTCTTCAAACACAATGTATATATTCTTTTCATTCAAAATTTTTTTTTCATATATATATAAACTAAAGAACACTAATTTGACTAACACTTGGACAAAATCAATTGGATTCTCATCAAAATTTTCAAGAGGATAACTCTTTGATGCTCGGCTAGTGGGTTGACAAACGAAAGGACAATTTATTACACATACTTGTGTTCGCATTAATAGGCTCAAAATTGGTAACTAGGGGTATAGTTTTGTAATTTTTATGGGTAATAGGGAATAATGGGGGATCCTAATGCCTTTTCATCTCCGTTCACATATTCCTTTGCGGTCTTAACACGTATCAAACCATACAAGTTCTACCAATTAATCGCATAATGATTACACTCAACAAATGAACTTTTATATATATGTAAGTGATCTAGCAATCTAGGTAAGTATGGCTCAAAACTCACATGATGGAGGAGAAATGGGTTGTCAACATGTAGCATGTGTGACTATTTAAAGAATGCTAAAACTAGCTAGGCGTCTCACTTAAAGTTTTCTTTAAAGGCACTTGGTGAGACTATTCGGGGCAACCATGACTAACGACCTTTTACCCAATTTTCTCGGTTTGAAAATCTTTTGATGACAATCTAAGTTGTTTGCATAAAATGAGGACCAAAAAGTATTTGAAAATTTGAAAATTTTTCTAATTTTCCCCATCCCCACACTTAATGTTGACATTGTCCTCAATGTGGGTGAAAATCTTTTCAAAACATAAGGGATGTGATACAAATTTCTTCCCTAAAGGTTTTCCTGGCCTAAAACGACGTTCCACTTATTCAAAATACTAAGATAATCATGCTGAAAGGAACATGTGCACCTGGATTTCTTCACTTTTTCTTGACATTAGCTTTTCAATCCAAGTACCACAAAACCTGCAATTCTAAAAATTGTGTAGAAGCAAGCTTCTCACCTCTTTGACAACCAATCAATTAGCATGAATTGTGGAATCTCAATAACCACTCAACAAAGACAAATACAGAATTAAAAGAAACAGAAAAAAAAACAAACACACACACCATAGATAAAAAATGTAGATATATATACCTATATATATATCACCCCCCGAACACACGTGTATTGTCCCGAATACACACCAGTTGCACGCGCAATGGGATTTTGTGACTCGGATTTGGCTTGGCAACACTAAATGAGGGCTGAAATGGTCTATACTAAACTAAGCAATGCAAAACAACAAATATGTACAAGTTACCTCTCGTGGTTGCCTCCCACGCAGCGCTAAGTTTACCTGTCATTAGCTGGACTTTGCGGTGCTGTGATCAAATCGGTACCTCATCAAGAGTGCTCAACAACAAGCACTCGGATTGTTTGTCCGCCCCATTTATGTCATTTGGGTCAAGATATGGTTTAAGGCGGTGCCCATTCACCGTTTGCCTTAAATGATCATCAAAATCTTCAATCTCTACATCTCCAAAGTCGCCCACCCGAGTGATTAAATATGGACCCGTCCATTTACTCTTTAGCTTTCCGGGAAATAGCTTTAGGCGTGAGTTGTACAACCATACCTTTTGTCCGGGCTTGAACTCCTTCAAACAAAGCTTGGCATCATGAACCCGCTTCATCTTGTCCTTGTATACGGATACGGTTTCATAGGCTTCGTCCCTTATCTCTTCTAACTCATTCAGCGCCAATTGTCTTTGTTTACCTGCACACTCATAGTTCATATTAACAGTTTTAACCGCCCACAAGGCACGATAAGTTAACTCTACAGGTAAATGACAACCCTTTCCATAGACCAACCGGTAGGGAGTGGTTCCAATAGGCGTCTTGTAAGCGGTACGATACGCCCATAAGGCATCATCTAGTTTAGTTGACCAATCCTTGCGATCGGTCGTACCGTTTTTTGCAAAATTTCTTTGATTTGCCTATTAGAAACCTCTACTTGTCCACTTGTTTGTGGATGGTATGGTGTTGCAATCCTATGGTCAACACCATAACGTTTTAGAAGTTTGCCAAAGTTGAAGTTTTTAAAATGTGATCCCCCATCGCTTATTATCACGCGAGGGATACCAAATCTTGAAAAAATGTTGTTTTGGACAAACTTGCATACTACCTTATGGTCATTGGTCTTGGTGGCGATTGCTTCTACCCATTTATAGACATAATCGACCGCCACCAAGATATAGAGGTTACCAAAAGAGTTTGGAAAAGGGCCCATGAAGTCAATGCCCCAAACATCAAAGATTTCCACCACCAAAATTGGTTGCATAGGCATTTCATCCCTTCTTGTCATACTCCCCATTTGTTGGCATCTTATGCAACTCTTGGCAAATTCATGGGAGTCTTTGAAGATGGTAGGCCAATAAAAACCACAAGAAAGGACTTTGTGACCCGTCTTTTGTCCACTGAAATGTCCCCACATGCCGATTCGTGAAGCATGCTCAACACACATGGGATCTCCTCATCCGGTAGGTGATTTGGTCAGCTCCATTTGAAAAGACCGGTTCATCCCAAATGAATGTTTTGCTTGAGCCTTCTTTCTTCTACTCCATCCTTCCGGCAATGTAAGCCAAATAGTTTGCAAAATTACATTATATAGACATCATCGGGAATTGTTCATTATCTCTGGCGTGGTATCTTCTTCCACCGGTTGAATTCTTGACAAATGATCCGCTACTACATTTTCACTTCCTTTCTTGTCTCGGATCTCAAGATTGAATTCTTGCAATAACAAAATCCAACGAATCAACCATGGCTTCGCGTCCTTTTTCTCCATGAGGTACCTAACAGCAGAATGATCAGAATAGACAATAACCTTGCTACCCCATATATAGGACCGAAATTTATCTAAAGCATATACCACCGCAAGTAATTCCTTCTCAGTTGTTGTATAATTCAATTGGGCATCTGAGAGGGTTTTACTTGCATAGTATATGGCAACGGGTTTCTTATCAACCCGTTGACCCAAGACAGCCCCAACAGCATAGTCACTCGCATCACATATTATTTCAAAAGGCAATTTCCAATCAGGTGATTGCAGGATTGGAGCTTCAATTAATTTTGCTTCAAGATGTTAAAGGCTTTTACACATTCTTCATTAAACTCAAATGGGGTATCTTTTAACAATAGATTACACAATGGTTTGGTTATGACACTAAATCCCTTTATGAATCTTCTATAAAAATCGGCATGCCCCAAGAATGACCTAATGCCCTTAACATTAGTGGGGTGAGGTAAAGTGGAAATAACCTTCACTTTAGCATGGTCTACTTCTATCCCACGGCTAGACACAACATGACCCAATACTATCCCCTCTTGAACCATAAAATGGCTCTTTCCCAACTTAGGACCAAATTGGTTTCAACACATCTTTTTAAAACTTTTTAATAATTGAAGCAAACATAATTCAAAGATGTGCCAAAAATTGAGAAATCATCCATAAAGATTTCTAATGACTCCCCCACCATATCTGAATAGATACTCATCATACACCTTTGAAAGGTGGCGGGGGCATTACATACCCAAAGGGCATTCGCCTAAATGCAAACGTGCCATAAGGGCAAGTAAATGTAGTCTTTTCCTGATCTTCAGGATGAATAGCTATTTGGTTATAACCTAAATAACCATCTAGAAAGCAATAAAATTTCTGACCTGATAGTTTCTCAACAATTTGATCAATGAATGGTAAGGGGAAATGATCTTTTGAGGTAGCAGCATTCATTTCCTGTAATCAATACAAATTCTCCACCCGGTTACTGGCCGGGTAGCTACCTCATTACCTGAGTCATCTTTAACAATTTGGATGCCTGCTTTTTTGGTACAGTTTGTGTAGGGCTCACCCAAGTACTGTCAGAGATTGCAAAGATGATACCTGCATCTAGCCACTTCAATACCTCCTTCTTGACTACCTCTCTCATGTTTGGGTTCAACCTTCGTTGGGCATCATGTGATGGTTTGACTTCCGGATCCGTGATGATTTTGTGCATAACAATTGAGGGGCTAATTCCTTTTAGATCCGCAATGGTCCATCAATTGCCTCCTTGTTAGCAATCAACACCTCCATCAAACGCCTTCCTGTCAATGGATAGATTAGAAGCAATAATAACAGGTAAAGTTTCATTCTTACCAAGGAAAGCATATTTAAATGCTTTGGTAATTCTTTCAATTCAACTTGTGGTGGTTCTTGCAATGAAGGTTTCAACCCGGTGTCGATCTTCTCGGGTAGTGGCTCCACTTGAACCGACCATGGTGGTCGTTCACTCCTCATGGCCGCAATCATTAGCTCCCTTTCTTCCTCCTCTAGTTGCTTTTAGTTTCCACTCTCAACCTGTCAAACATGAAACAATCCTCCATTGTGTTTTCCTCATCAACGACCATGTCGCATAAGGTATACACTCATCAATAATGTCGGCTATGTAGCATTCATCATTAATAGGAGGGTTAGTCATACCTGAAAATACATTAAGCCTCAACCTATGGTTACCAAATGTCATGTCAACCGTTCCCGTTTTGCAATTGATTTGGGCATTTGAAGTTGCCAAAAATGGTCTACCCAAGATAACCGTAGGTTGTTTGGTTTGATCTATGGAAACATAATCAAGTACTAAAAAGTCCACCGGATAATAAAAATCCTCAACTTTTACTATCACATCGGTAATTATCCCACGGGAAGCTTGGGTGTTAAATCGGCTAATACCACGGTGGTCTTAGCTTCTTGAAGCGGACCAAAGTCGTATTGATCATACAAGCTACCCGGTAAAATACTTACACTAGCACCAAGATCCAAGAGTGCCCTTGTCATTTTGAATTCTCCCACTTGAAGAGATATAATGGGCGCTCCCGGGTCTTGTAGCTTAGGTGGAAGGGCACCCGAAAGAATAGAGCTCACATTTTCAGTCAAATCAAGCTTTTTAGGGAATTTGTGAGCTCTCTTTTGGGTACATAGTTCTTTTAAGTACTTAGCATATGAAGGAACTTGCTTGATTGCATCTAAAAGTGGCAAATTAATTTTCACTTGTTTAAAAATTTCCCACATTTCATCTTGTTGTGGGCCTCTTCTTTACCACTTTTTACAAGGGTGCCTTAAGAGCTTCGGGAAAAGGGACGGTATTACCCTCCACCACCTTTTCCTTAGCCTTAGGAGTTTGTGTAACCTCAACGGGTTTGGTTTTAGATTTTTCAGAAAAATTTTCATTTTGACCGTTTGGTACTTTCACCCTCATCGTCACTTTCATCAGTAACATCTTCCACCACCCCTTCAACAAATTGGGGGTGGTGGTGGTTTAACACCATTGTCAACTATCTTACCACTACGCAAAGTAAGTTTATTGATTGATACCTCGCGTGTGTTTTTAGAATTTGAGCCTTGATGTTGTGGATTCACGGTTGTATCACTTGGCAATCTTCCACCGCTTCCCTTAAGTCGGCCCAAATCTTCGGCTAGTTGACCAACTTGCCTTGTGAGAGCTTCATGTGATTTGTCTCTTACTTCATTTGCTCTCTTCATCTCCTTGATGTCATTGTTAGATTCTTTCACCATGTTCATAAGAGCATCTAACTTTGCATTCAACGAGTCATCTCCACCACCTTGGCTTCCCGATGGTCCACCTTGATTATTGTGTAATTTCTTTGGAAGTTACCATCCCGATTGTAGCCTTGATTACCTCCTTGATTGTAGTTGTTCTTTGGTAGCCACCTTGGTTGTAATTTCCCCTTGATTGTTCCCTTGGCGGTTTTGATAGCCTTGTCCACCTTGGTTTACGGTTGGAAGTTTGGGTTCATTTGGTTTGAAGGATTACCATACCTAAGGTTGGGATGGTTCCTCAAACCCGGATGGTAAGTGTTGGAGTTCATGTCAAAAGGCTTCCGGTCTCCATAAACTTGATTCACCTCTTCGGTCCTTGAGCCATGTTTACTTGACAACTATCGCTCTATGACCAATGTCCCCACATTCTTCAAAAACGCGAATTGAACCGCATTTACATCTTTCTTCTTCATGCGAGCTAACTCCCTTTCCAACGCGGCTATTCGATCCTTTGCACTTGAGTCAATGTCGGAGGTGGATTTTGGAATAGGGTGCTTTGCTTTCCTATCCGCGGATTCTTCGGCTCTTGAGTCTTACTCATCCTTTCAAGGAACTCCCATCCTCTTCCTCGGGGTTATTCAACAAGGTTCCATTGCTAGTAGACTTGAGGTATTTTCTTCTTCTTTGTCAATCCGTTCACAAAACTCTTCACTAGCTCCCAAAGCTAATTTGGTGATGTGGACACTTTCTTATCAACTCTTTGAACGAGTAAAAGCTTCATGAAGTGGCTCTCCGGATTGTTGGAATGTCCGGATCTCGTCCCTCATTTCATCCGTTTTGGCCATTGAATAGTATTCGTCAAGGAAGACTTGTGCATTTCTCCCCACGTTCGAATACTATTAGCGGCAAGGTTAAAACCATTGCTTTGCCTTGTCCTTCAATGAAAATTGGAACAATCTTAAACGCACCTCATCTTGTGAGAAGTGTGTCCTCCAATTGTGCCACATATGTCGGAGAATTCGGATATATGTGTGTAAGGCTCCTCCGTTGACATGCCATGAAAATGAGGTAAGATGTTGATGTAGTTAGGCTTGCAATCAAATGAACGCTTCCGGAGTCGGTGGAACAATAGGAGAGACATTGTCCGATATGATGGGTCGAAACCTACCATTCACACCTGTGTTCTAGCTCGTTGAGGTGTTGGCGTGGAGGACCATTCACTTCTTGATGCATTGGGTCTTCTTTGTGGTCCTTGATTAGCTACACCGACAAACTGAGGAATTTGGTTTGGGTTGGCATCATGTTTGGATTCCTAAATTGGTTTTGTCTATGTTGACGGTTGTAGTTGTAGTTCTCATTCTCCATATACCCATGGTCCATTCATCATAATTATCACCTTGGTAGCCATAATCACCAGCATACCCCCTTCATTGTAGAACTCCCCATTGCCTTCATTGTCATACTCATAATCATCACTATCACCCGTGTGATAGGTGTGAACACTCACCCGTTCGGGTGATTGGTAAGATGGAACACTAAATGGTTCATCGTCATGAATGGCATTTCTTAGCTCATCTAAGTTTGGTGGGCCAAAGTGACCCATGGGGTTTTGGTTCACATGTTCAAAAAGGGGTTACTATGGCTATGAGTTCGTCTACGGTTTGGGTTGGGGTTACGCTCATTAGTGGGTAGTGGTGGTGGATTTTGTGGAATGTTGTGTTGTGGTGGGGGTCGGTTGTTACTACCTCCTCCATTTGGTTGGTTCGGTTCCTTCTTGCAAAGCATTCAATTTCTGGTTCAAACACCAACGGAGAGGTTCTTCCGGATGCTCTAGTATGCATGCACTACCTGTGATCTACACAAATAACACATCCAGCATAACAAGGAAAAGGAATGATGTAAAAATAACCAAACACTTAAACAGAAAATCACAAACTAGTCAACACAATTCTACACACAAAGCGCACTACTCCCCGGCAACGGCGCCAAAATTTGACCGGCTTGTCGCGTGCACTAGTCAAAGATAGTATTTGTATAGTTCCTTAGTACCAAAACTATGTAGCAAATGGTAAGAAGGGTGTCGAATCACAGGGAGTATGTGGTTTGTATTTAGACTTGAATTGGACTAACGAGTCAATTATGAAGCTTGCTATTTTGTTTATAAGAGCTTTGATATGTTTACTTGAAATGGTGTTGAGACTTTGTCCAACACAAAGGAATGAGCAAAACAAAAAGGTTGCTTAAAAATGATTAGTAAAACTTGAACAACTTAGAACAATGGTTAACAAAACAAAGTTTAATAACAAGGTTCACCCCCGGTTGATATCATAAGGTTATGGTTCAACCAATCCAACTAACTTGCATCAAAGGTATGATTTATGCTAACGAGTTCATCATTACAAGGTTTAGGTGTCAAGAATCGTCAACGTTAACACGGATAATAATACACTTCATTACACAAGAACATTCAAACTCTACATCTACATAGCACACATGACCAACTCCATTTCTCAAAGACAAATTTCATACTCATTCATTCAATTTGGGAATTCAAGTTAAGCTCAAAGTACTAGCATAAATGTTTCAAGCAATCAAATACAAAAACACAAGGATGCAATCTAGTTTTCAAATGTTAACAAACCATAGTCTTACAATATGCGAACCGGGGGAAAACCCAAAGAAGATTAGCCTCTCATGTTGATTGAGGCTTGGAATTCGGGTGATGATCTTGTATGCAATTCCATAGCACTTTGATTTTGCTTGACTTTGATGATGATGAAAATGAGTTAGAGAAGTAAAGAAGACCTCCAAAATCGCCCAAATCGTCCCTTTTTGCGTCTGCTCCGATTAGGGTGTTTTGCCCTAATTCTCCTCCTTAAATGTGGTCAAAATCCGGGGAATTACATCAAATCTGACCATACGACGTAAGTTACGTCCTTAGGGACGTAAATTACGTCCTCCCTCATGATTTACGTGGTTAGCCTCTGTCTTACGTCCCAAAATTGTCATTTTTAGAGAGGACGTAGCTTATGTCCTTTAGGACGTAAGTTACGTCGTATGCTCATTTTGCACCAATTTCTTCATTTTCTTCATCTCTTTCATCTATATATCATCCAATCTTCGTGCACCCCTTGAATACATCATTTAAGCTTCCCACACCTACAATTCAAACCTAACACAAAGTGATTACGCTCGATATAAAATCACGTTAAACGCATACATTTAAACACTTAAAACATATACAAAACATGAACGCGTCAACGCTATAGTCTCTTGTCCTCCCCTTGAGTCCCAGTAATCACGAAGAATCCGACCGGTTTTCCGGCGAGCTTCTGTTCCCTCAACAAATGCCCTGTGGAATCAAAAAACGCCTTCATATGTGCGGCCATAGCCCCATACCTCATCGGAAAACCAAACAACAATCCATCAACACTTTCCAGCTCATTAACCGACGCCCACCACTGCCGACCTCCGCCTACAGCAACACAGCCACCACCGCCTCCAATAACACAACCACCAAGACGACCTCCGCCTCCAGCAACATAGCCACCACCGCCGACCTCGGCCTCCACCAACGTAGCCACCTCCACCGACCTCCGCCTCCACCAACGCAGCCACCACCGCCGACCTCCGCCTCCCCGACCTCCGCCTCCACCAACACAACCACAACGTCGACCTCCGCCATGTTTATTTCAGTGAGAAGGTCCGATGGATGTGTGGTGGCGGCAGAGGTGGAGCGATGGTGGAGGTGGGTGGTGGTGTGACGATGGAGATGGCCGGGTGTTGGTGGCAGGAGGTGGTGATCGGCCACGTGGAGCTTGTTGAAGGCTTCCGACCACTTCTTCACGGGGTCGGAGAAGCGGTGGTGCATCTTCAGAGTGAAGACGCTTGCATATCAGTGTTTGATGAAATTGTTGCCCCAAATCGCAAGAAAAGTGATGAAGAAGACGAGAAAGATTGCATTTTAGTTTGAGTGGTTGAAGTGGGTGTTGTCATTTTGGTGGAGGAATGATGGGGTTTTGTTCAGATCTGTAAATCGGAGGTTGAAGGAGGACAAAAAAAAGGGAAAAAACCACCACCACCGACCAAATCTTAATATATATTATAATATTTAGTTATCAAATGTCTAGTGACTTCATAAGTTTTTAGAAAATGACCCAATGAAAAATACTAACCAAGAATGAAATAGTGTTTGGTGAGGGCTTCTTATTTACCTAAAAGTTTAAAACTTAATTTGAATTAGTTGTCAAAAATAAAACTTAAAACTTATAGTGAATTTAGATATTTTGTTTGATTTTAGTCTTAGTTTATTGAAACTTTAGTGATAATCATGTTAGGTTGATAAATTGATTGAACACGAGTACACGACCTATATATATATGTTATATATATATTATATATATGTATATATATGTATATATATATATGTATATATATGTATATGTATATGTATATATGTATATATATATATGTATATGTATATATGTATATATATGTGTATATGTATATATGTATGTATCTTGCTAGACTATCTTAATGTAGACACAATCAAATCAATATATATTATTTTTGAATGTTGAGTTTATAGGTTTTACATAAGTTCACGGTGGATTATATAAAGGTAGATGTGAGGGGGTAAACATGAATCGAAAAAGACAAAGGGTAGATGCAAGCCCGGTTTTTGTGGCTCAAGTTATACATCAAATGGATCATATACCCAATATCAAGATATTCAGGTTGTACACACGCATATAAAGAGAGAGATGTCACACACATACACACACACACACACACACACACACACACACACACATATATATATATATATATATATATATATATATATGTTAAGGTACTATAGGTCTATACACGCACATATTGTTTATTAAAATGTGATATGGTTTTGCAGAATATCTGTACATGTCAATTATTATGGCCGTATGATTTGACTTATATTTAAACGATAGCCATAGGGCAGGCATATCCGACTTCTGAGAGAATGTTACATACAAAACGCATATCCGACGGGCTTTTGAAAGTACAAATGTATACCGTCATGCCAGATTTTAAGAGAATGCCTGTCCCAACAGAGACTCGCACCGAAGAAGTATCTGTAATGGAGGATACACTGAATGTGTTTATTCAATGATCAAGATACGCAATAAAGGTATATTTGGTTGATCATAAATTTATATACGACTTAGTTATTTATATTGACTATAATATTTTTGTTTATTTGTAGATTGTGGACGCTGATGCACCCCACACGTCTACAAGTGTGTCAAGAATGGATTAGAGTCATATTGTATCTAGTCAATTACAAACCTCCCCTCAAAGACCCACTTATGACTTTGGGATGAATGGCTATCGACCCAAGGTAGCTTATGTTTCTTTACTTATGACTTATTATGTATTATAATACGATATTTGTTATTTTAGTTTGTAGAGGTGCCAGAAGTTAATGAAGTTGAACAACAAGTGCCGTCAAATTTTCATATGGATACGGATGATTTTGTTAACTCTACGGTAACTAATCGCTTCATTATAAATGTATGTATACATACATACATACATATACATATATTGTAGAATGCGTGTGCATATATATTATAACAATTTTTTTTGTTTTTCAGTTTGGAGGGCCCGAATTCAATAAATTTCATCTGCCTCGGTTTCAATATTATCAACAACAAATACAACATAATGTTCAACCATTGGTGAAACACAATGAAACATCGGATCATGAGAAACAAACTGAAAAAATAAAGAAAGCTTTGAATATAATCAAAAGTAGACCTAAAAAGATTCAAAAGTTGGTTACTTTATTACAAAACAAAATTCCTGATGGTAATGCACGTGTGCCTATCCTTTTTTCTACACTCATGGGATGTTTCCTATTATCGTAGATGATTTTTTTTGAATATGAGGCATTGCTACAAGTATTTGCTAATGGCTGGCTTGATATCACCGTCATGCATTGGTTTGAGACGTAAGTTATTTGTAAATTTCTTTTTCATATAGTAATATTCTTTTTAATATAATTGAAATTCTTAACTTTCTAATATGTATTTTTATTTAAGGTTCTTTTATGATGCGTGTATACGTAGAGGTCGCCCTTGCGGTTTTCTTAGTACGAACTCAATCACGGGTGATATGTGTTTACGTGAACCAAAAGAAGTTAAAAGTCACATACTCAGTGTATACCGTCTTCATAGTGACAAACAATATTTTCTTGCACCATATTTAGCCAAGTAAGATATCTTTTTTGCTTTTTAGACTATTTCAATTATTTTTTATTTATTTTATTAATATAATTTTACTCTAAACTTATATTTAACTTTATTGATAGCAAACATTGGTCGTTATTTATTTTTTCTCCATCAAAGAGGGAGGTATTTATTCTCGATTCATTAAAAGGTGAAAAGAATAAAAACAATTATCTTCTTTCGAAAGTAATTCAAGATTCTTTTAAGAAAACAACATTTACATGGAAGATGGTAGAGGTATGTTTTTAAAATTATAGTTAATTGATATTTTTAAATTTTAAATAACTAACTGTTATTTTATTATAGTGTAAACAACAAAAAGAAGGATGGGAATGCGGTTATATGGTGTTACATTATGTGTTTGAGTTTGTTTTGCGCGCCTTCAAGATTTTTCCAACCATGTAAGTATTTTATATGAAGTTACATTATAATTATATACTTTTATATATTACACTGAATTCAATTTTTTTATATAACTTATTTTCAGATATGGCTAGACCGAAGTTATGCGACACAAGAAGATATTGACGATTTAATGAGTAGTTTAATGCCGCTGTTTTTTTAGAGAAAGTGATTAACGGTAAACAAAAAGTACATTGTTTTGCTTAGGACCCTTCATATTTCAAGGGCCCCAATTTTTTTGATTTTATATTAGATCGTATAATATTTTTTGATTACTTGAATATAAGTTTGTAATTTTTTGTCTTGTGAATATATGAGAAACCGTTGGGATTTGTGTTTTTCATTGTAATTTCTTTACATTTCATAAATTATATATCAATTGTTGGTCTTGCACAAAACACATAATATGGATTTATTGAATCTTGATTCGGATTGCATAATTATAAACACACATATCTATTATGCAATCAATTTTAGGTTTTCACTTTCTTAATAATTATCATAGATAAACTAAAATTTACAAAGTTTGTTAGTAATTAAATATTAGATGTTATTGGTTCTTATAAGGTCTATAGACAACATTGTTACACTTAGATGTTAAGTTTTAGGAGGTGTAAAATTGAAATAAAAAATATTATTCATTTCGTAAAATAGTTTCACTTTTTTACTTTACTTGGAACCTTTGAAATAGTTGAGCCGCTTCTAACAATTTTCTTACTATAATAAAAAGGTAAATGGGGATGCTAAGTGTTATTAAACTTTTTTCGCTTCTCTCTCCTATTAAATAATCACATTAATTACTAATAATATTAATTATTTATTTTACATTATAATTATAATTAGTATTTTAATAAATAAGAAGAGAACTTTTTATTAATGTTATTTCTATAGAGATAGTTGTTATAAATTTTTATTTTTAAATCATACTATTTTTACGTAATATTTAAATTTGTTTTTTAAAGTAATTTTTTATAAAACAAAAATAATCAAAATAGGGAGTCATAGTAAGGAAATTTTTAAAAATGAAAAAATTTTAAAACGTTATTTTAAAATAAAATATTTAATTTATCTTTGAAAAAAACAAAAAAAAATTAAAAAAATTCATATTATTATTTTATTACTTATAGTTATTACTTATACATAATTTCAATATTACCATAACTTAGTCTATCATTTTATAATGAATAAATTTTATTATATTTAATATTTTATTTATTCAATCCTTGTAATACACGAGTTTACTAAAACTAGTTTAGTAATATAAATTAGTAATGTCAAAGCAAGATGTTGTAGTCTTATTGATAGTTTCTTTTGTTTTCCTTCCTATTAATAAAACGCAAGAACTAACGAAACCTAGTGTAGACATATAATTTTTCAAGCAACATATGTAAAACATTGTATCACTTTAGAGGAAATAAAACCTTTTTGTGTCCATCTAAACATACACTTATAGTAAAACTAAATAATATTAAATTGTTAATTATACAACCATAACAGACTAATTAAGACGGGGTAGGTGAGACGTGAGGTGGTGTGATGTTTTGGACCATATGACATAATTACAGACCAGCAATATCGACATGAACGTGTTTCATATCCATCACCGATCTATCACTTCTCAACATCACAATTATTTGTGGTGGTGCACTATGGTGCTTTCTTCAAACGAAAAAATTACTAGCAAAGTGAAAATCTTAAATAGCATTTACCTTTTTCTCAAGAACCGGTTATAAAAAAATCTCAATTATACATTAACACCCATATTTTTATACGGTCGTATAGTCTTATATGCGTTATATAAGGGTTGCATAGTCCTATATAGGGGCGTATAATCCATTGTAAGGCCCCGTTCCCGGGCACCTCACAGCTGATCATCATCACACTTAAAACACCTCATTATATAATCTTTACTAAAATCATGCAGCGGAAACTTTAAAATAACTTTTCATTTCACTATAAATGCTTTTGCCAGTTAATACAACGTTCATCAATTACAAAATATATATTGTTGCATTACATCACAAAAGCATTATAGAAAAGAATGTCATCCCCAAAAGAGCTGAGTAGCGGCCTCGTGCCATCCTCAGCAACCTTACCTGCCAACTGGAAACACATAAAAAGTTAGCGTTGCTGAGTGAGTTCTAGTTTTATAATAAAACATACTTTCTTTTCGTTAAAACAGTTCTTTACACACATGCGATCACGCAATATACGTACACATAGATAATATTATTATTATCTTCATCATTCGTTCGTTAACTTTCGTTCATTTAACGTACATCGTTAACTTTCACATCGTACGTTCATTACATTCATTCCTACGTTCATTACTTCCGATGACATGTAAAATACCCCAAACGTTGTGCACGAAGCGGGTAACTAAGCCTGAGGTGTCTCATAGACCTCGAACATTGGGCACGGAGCTGGCTCCAGTACCTAGGGTAAGTACATTCATCACTTATCTTTCATCTTTCATTTTGGATCAATGCCTTATGCTATACCCCGAACATTGTGCACGAAGCTGATGCTGAACCTGTGGTAATTAAATCACGAACATTGTGCACGAAGCTGATCCAGTCATCCACGGCAAGCGGCAAGGATCCCGTACATATGGTCAATCACAAGGATTGAACCCCAGTGTGCATCTTTTGGGGTAGCTAACCCGCACACCGTTAAGCTAACACCTTCATTGGGTGTGCACCTCCATACATTTGCTTGCAAGCCTTTTCTTACTTTCATTCATTCGTTCGTTAATGCATGTATTCTTTCATTATGTTCCATTTTTCATTATTTTTCACTTTACGTTACCTGATACTTTTCATTCATTCGTTAACGTAACACGTAAAGCCATTAGAAAGATAACATACATCATAAATAGAAACATCAACATACACTATAGCATCATCACACAGGGCATCATCATACATACTTAACATACATCATGCATCAACATGGAACATCATCATCATGCCCTACATACTCTCTAAAGCCTCCAAAGGTCATCTTACTTGTACCTACGGGAACTTTCACGTCAAAACTTACATTTGCACTTTCCCCCGAAATCGTTACTCTAACTGTGCTCCTACTCGGGTACAACAGCCCTATTTGAGCGTATGGACACTCTTCAGTCGCATGGCCTCCCTGCGACTGAACATCATGTGATTGGACCTATACGGATGAATACCAATGCGAATAAACACCCAGTCGTGCGATTGGACCCTCAATCGTGCGAATGAACACTGTGCGAATGGACCTCATGCGAATGAGCACCTATGCGACTGGGCTCTCAGTCGCATGACTCCCCATGCGACTGGACCCCTAGTCGTGCGACTGAACCTCAATCGTGCGACTAGTCGCACGACTGATCCCCAATAGCCCTCCAGTCGGTCGTATGGCCCTAACTGGTGCAGAATGCAGGTCTCCCGAACCCAATCTGCCATTTTCGACCTCCAAGCTCATCCAAACCTATTTTAAGCCCAAATCAACCATCCTAAACTTTAGGAATGCATACTATGACACCATTCAAGCACACACAAGTCCAAGAACATACTCCAAACGCACCACACGCAATCACACCCAAATGGGTCAAACACACACACATACAAAAACGAGTTTACTATGTGTTTCAGCCTCAAATAAGTTGAAAACCATTAAAAGAGGGGTCGTAGAACTCACACAAACGACCACAATGAGAAGAGCTTCGATTTGACTCGCTTCTTAACGGTTTTGCTCACTCGAACCTATTTTTCTTCCTCTTTTCTTCCTTTCTCTCTTCTCTTCTCTCTTTTGGCTGAACTTTTGAAGATATGGGGAGGGTGTGGGCTGCCCTCCCCTCGTATTCTCCTTCTCCTTCAAGTTTTCTCTCGTTTTGGCAAGTTTAGTCCCCCGACTTTAGACTTTATTTTTTTTCTTCTTTCGTCGGCTTCAAAGAAAATATCCGGGTGTTACATCCATCTGACAGTCCCATGAGTTTTTCATTATCGTCAGTGTTGAAATTTATCATACGTTTCATATGACGTCTACATGTACGTGTTGTACAATGGGTCGTAGGGCTATATGAGGTGTGTAGCCCTCTGTCAGCCCCGTTCCCCCTTAAATTTCCCTCGTTCTCAGTGTATACGACGCTATACGTCTCGTATAGTGCTATACAATTCATAGAAGCGGGTGTTGATTTATAATGATGGATGTTTTAATATATATAATGATATTCTTTTAAACAATTACATGTTATTATACTATATATTAAACATCTATGTCGGTGGGTGCAGTTATTTTTTGTGGGTTCCTAAATGAACCACCAAAGTTAAGTGATATACAAAAAAGACCCTGGGCACATGTTAGATAGAGGCTATTGTGTCATTTTCTTTGTATTTGCGATATTTTACCTCTCTCACACATGAAACCAATATGTGTTTACTGTGTGCTTTCCAGAAAAGGGAAAACAATGGAGAGAAAAAATGTAAAGCTAAGGTATTGAGAGAGAGTTTCGATTGCTTCTCCTTTCATGCTTACTTCAATTCCTACTCTCACTTAGATCTTTATTTACCGGTGAGGTTCATCGTTGGTTCATCTCTCAATACATTCGTCGGTAGACACCACACCACCACAATAGTTGTCGTCGACTTGAATCGAGACCAGCGCCTCAGCCTGATCTCACCTTCTGGACTGGTAGCGAAGAGGGGGAAGGAGAGAGGGAGAGAGAAATGGGTGAAGCAAGGAGTTAAAGTCGGGGACTTGCAATGCATCAGACAACCATGAAGACCATCAGCAAAGAGCTGATTTTGGTATTGTGGGCGTAGTGGTTCGTCACATGTTTGCAATCGCCGAAGATGGTTGTGACCTGAGGTTTGATCCATATATGAATAGAGATAAGATGTTGAGAAAAAATGTAATTTTACAGAGAGAGGATATTAGAGAAGAGAAAAAATGAAGGAAAAGAATTTTAGTTTGAGTAGATAGAGAAAGAGAATTATATTTTTAGATTTTCTTTCATTACTCTATTATTAATAGAGAAGTTAAATGAACAGTAAACTTTGAACTTTATGAGTTTGGCCACTGTATGTTATGTTTTTTTTGACATCCTATATTTTGGAGGCTTTATAATTTAATTACTGAACTCTGTAATCATAGCCATCTATTTTTTATCTGGTCTATGTTTTGATGTAAGTTTTGCTTGAAAATAATTCGGATCAAATATAATATGTTTTCATTCGTCGGTATAAATTCAAAGTATGCTACGTTTTGACATAATTTTAGTTTAAAAACGAGTTAGGGAGATCGTACTCTAAACTTTGTTATGCCACATACGACACCACCACACATGCTTACTTTTACCTATGTTTTGAGTTGGTATACGGTTTAGCGGATCCATCCCCTCCCTAGACCCTGCACAAAGCGGGAGTTAAGTCAAGCACCAAGTATGCCCATACGTTTCAACGTAAATTTTATTTGGTCGTGTAAAATATAATATGTGTCCATTTGACGGTATGATTTCCCAATTACTCTACATCTAGACATAATTTCATTCGGAAACAAGTCGAGTCAACCGTAGTTTAGACTTTATCATGCCGCGTATTACACCGCCGCAACGCGCGGCGGGTGAAATAACTAGTTAAAGATAAAAGTGATTGACAATCCCCAATTATCATTTTACCCTCAACTTTGGTTATTATGACTATGATAAGTTGATGTCATCTTAAACGATTTAAAGAGTAAAGTTGACTTTCTGATAACTAAAAGTTATATTATGCAAAGAAAATGTTTAAATACAAAATGTATTTTTGTTACAAAGTATGAGAATACATAATGAGTAAAAAAAATCACAAAAAATTCATATCTCACAATCTAAATCGAATTTTAAAAAGTAATTCCGAACTTTTGTTCCCCTAGCCGTCCTCACTAAGAAAAAAAAATATAAAAAATAAAAAATAAAAAATTAATGTTTTTTCCTTGTGTCGTTTATGAAAGACACAATGATGTCATTGTGTCATATAAAGACACAATGAAATTTTTTTTATTTTTAATTTTTTTCTGAAAGAGGACGACGAGGGGAACATGGACTTCAAAGTACTTTTTTAAAATTCGATTTAGATTGTGAGATATAATTTTTTCCGTGACTCTTTTAACCTCATTGTGTATTCGATCTCACACTTTGTATAAAAATACACTTTGTAGAATAACCACGATCAGATACTTTATATTTTATTTTCTATGCTCGTGGATAATAAAATTAATATTAGGAGAAATAAAATATGAATAAAAATCTTTTTTTTTGTGATCACCATGAGATTCTTCACACTAAAACTTACATGTCCCACCGATGCTGTAGATGTAGAGGTAACGCTTATAATAACAAGACCCATTATGATATAAGATTATAATACTTTTAACATTGAAATAATGGAAAGGAGAAACAATAAGAAAGGAAAAGAGTGGTTGGGGATTGTTATTCAACATGAGTCCATAAAATAAATCGATCGTCTCTTATATATTTGTCTCTCAGGAGCGAAGATTGGAAGCAGTAATAACTTACTCACACAACTCAAATTGCACTTGAAACTTGTAATTATATATTATATTACCAGCGGTGAGTGTAACCGCTGGTAGAACTAATCTTGACCATTAGATCAAGCTGAAATCAAATCCTGATCGTTTAAATTCGACGGTTACAGCAGTTCCAAGGTGGTTTTGAGCGGTTATCATAGACGGTTTTCTTCCCCCACCTCTCCACAATTTTCGTCCCTAATTTCCGATCACTTTCTCAACTGCCTGAGCTCCTCCTTTTAAGACCCGCACAAGTTACAAATCATCACAAGTGAGGATACAATCTAAGGTTTCAGAATTCAAGATCTGCAAATTATCACATAGATTGTTTTCGTCTCTTGAATCCATGCCCATCTTCATCTCGATCAGTATTCAGTCCCTTGATTTTGGTTAGAAAGATATAAATCAAATCCATCTTTTATACTATTTTTAAAGAACATCCATGTATACATATACACGTACATGGGTTGAAGTGCGTTGTTCGCGGGTCAACGATGGTGAGAGGAGGTGACCCCTTGGATCAATAAAGTATCAATGATGGTGGTGTAGAACTTGACCTTTGAATGATGGTGATTATAATGTTCTTTAGTGTGTCACTGGACAGTGATCGGAAAGTTTTCGAGGTAAACACCATACAAATCTTTCATTCTTCCTGATTATTATGCAATATAACTATGATTTTGCTTCTTTTCATTGATAAGTTGTAATGAGGGAAATAGGCCAACGTCTTGAGTATCTGAATTGATTGAGATTACTAAAGATTATTTTGTTTAATATTGTTGTGTCATAACTGGGAAACAGGACAACCTTCATTGTTGCAATGGGTTTGTTGAATTGTAATGGCGTTTTAGTTCATTATATAATTTCACTTCTGTCACCAGTTTGTGGCCTAATTGATTTCACAAACTTTAGTGGCATTTCATGTTATGTTTACTTGACTATTTCTTCTAAATATCACGACCACTTCTGTTGTATGCAGGTCAAGGTGGATAAATATTTATATGTTAATCTTCTTTAGTGTAATTATGGTCATGGATTAATGATTTTAAATTCACTTAGTTAGTCGGTTGATCAACTGTTGTTTGCAGGTATAGGCGCACATATTTATGAAGGGAATGTTCTTCTATAAACCTGACAAACTTCCCAATCTTTGTCACAAAGTTGTAAGTTGAAAATGAAGATTTTCAAAATAGGAGGCCTTCAAAGCCTTTACTTTTATATTATAGGTTATATATGAAGTAAAAAAAACTTCTGTAGATCATAAAAGTTTCATGTATACATTATGCATTTCATTTTTAGTTTTATTCTAATTTCTTGATGAAATAATGTTATGCAGACAACCTGGTGGTGATAATCAACTTTCGGTTGTTGTAACCTTTGCTTTATGTTAAATACATATAATCTTATTATTGAAAGATTTTGCATTCTGTCTTGAACCAAGATAGTGTGCTAAAAAGCTAAAACTTCACATATTTGCAACTGGGATTTTATTATCTTGGTTCCTTTGAATCAGGAGGAATGCATTAATGTAATGATCAATTTGAGAAACATGAAGGTGTGTTTCGGTTCATTTGAGTGATTATATCATACGATGTTTTGCTTACGGTATGCTTTGGTCTAACGACCTATTAAGATGTGTTTTTGGCTGTTAATCTAGATTAAGGTGTGATTATGGTGTGTTTTTGGTCTAATGACCCATTAAGGTGTGTTTTGGTTTTAAACCAAATTAAGGTGTATATATATATATATCATGTGTTTTGTTCTAATGGTCTATTAAAGTATGTTTATCGTTATTTAACAAATTCAAGTGCTAATGAGGTGTGTTTCATCTAACCAACAAATAAGGTGTGTTTTGGTACATAAACCATATTAAAGGTTGATTATGCTGTGGTTTCCATCAAGGTGCATTTTTTGTTCTTATATGGTTATTTGACCGATCAAGTTGTACTTTTGGCTATTTAATCGTATAGAAGTGGAAATAGTCTTAGGTCTTTTAAAATTAAAAGAAAAGAATGTACTAGGTGTAAAGCTTGTGTTCATTATTATCGGATAAAAAGGAAATGAAATAAATAAAATAAAGTAGTTATGCAACCGTACGATTTAAGGTGCATGTACACCTTTAAATTGATATGATTTGAATAATTTAATTGTTGCAATAGAAATTAAGGAAGTGTCAAATGTCTATTGCATTTTGTATAAAAGCCTTAATTATGTTTCTAAATTTTCAAGCAAAGCGGATGGATTTAGTAAACGGGTCAACTTGGATTCAATTGGAAGATCTGTACCTAATTATATTATTAGGATATAAGAGCATTCATAGTGGAATCTCTAAAAATATGTGAGTGTGTTTGGTATATTATATGGAATCATTTTGAGTGGTTGTGATCATGAGTGAATGAGAGAGAAAATGTTATTGTTGATTGGTATATTTGAAAAATCAGTTTTCAATCCTATAAATTTTTTAATATTTTTGAAAGTGGTTGTGAGTGAAGGATAGAGAAAAAATAATGATAATGGTATAAAAAGTATTATTTAATTTTAAATGAGAGAGAAAATATAGTGATTTTTAATGTAATTATTTGGATAAAGATAAGAAATTCACTGTGAATTCTTTAAATTGATATGCATGTATCTCTTATATTACGGTGTAAATTTACTAAATAACTGATTTAATTTTAGCAGGTCATATATGGACTTTCTATACTTTGTGATGCCTTGGTTTATGATGATTAGTATTTGAATCATCATCTCTCTTACTTTACTTGAATTATGCAAATCTTAAATGTGTGTAATCATTATTATGGTTTCTTATATATAGCGCACATGGTATGTTAGCAAGACTGTTGATTCAAACCCATTTGTGATAGAGAGATCTAATGTGTAATAGATTGTAAAACATGAAACTTTTAAGCAACTTTTATTTGTTAAATGTTGCTTCTTTCAGTTCTTGTAGGGATCATATGTATATCATGTAAATGGAAAGAAGTATCTTGATACTCTTGCTGGTTTGTGGTGCATTACTTTAAGTCAATCTCATATTTCCATTGTCTAGCATCTTTCTAAAACCATCAACAAACTAATATAATGATTTATTTTCTATATTACTTTTAGGTGGGAATGAGCATTAATATCGTATTGCTAATGCAACCAAGCAACTAAATACTTTACTTTTCTACCATTCATTTTGGAACCGTACAACAAAACCTTCTATGGTACCATAAAATCATTTATTAACGAATTTGTTAAATTAATTGTTGATGAGATCCTTCTATTATAATACTTGTATATATTTTCTTACAGGATTTGCAAAAGAACTTATGGAAGTATTCACATCAAACAAACAGTAGGTCAAATATAAATGACACTCGGCTTTCATTCCATTCTACAACAATAGATTAGGAACCTTATTTTAATTTTAGTGCGTATTTTAATTTGCTTGGATTGCCAAATAAGAACACAAGTGATGTTTCTAATCTCAGTGGTGGCTTCATCTTTTCCCATTCAATTGTTCACTCAGGTATTTCAATTGTTGTAGTACTCATCAATGTGGACAATTAAAAAAAATCATATATGCTATCTTTTCTTTACCTTTTGGATTCAGATATTTTCTTTGTTCAGTAGCTGGATGATTTTGTTCTCAAAATGGCATAGTATACCGGGCTTATCTAATCTGTTCTCTTTATTCCTTTGAATGAGTGTACTATTTTAATCGAGTATAACATATGTTATCCAAGTGTGGAAGGTGTTTGATAGTAACAATTGTTGCGTTTTAAGGAGCTTACACTTCAAAATTAATGTTTGGTTTTGGCTTTGTAAACTATTTGAATTTTGTATGATATGCTACGTTGTTTAAGCAACAAGGCACACTTTCATGTAGTAGTTCAGCAATTATTATTTTTATTGTTATATGGTTTTTAATATTGTCAATCAGTTTTATACTTACAGGATAAATGCCTTGTACTTTCATCTTAAACAGATAGTAATTTTGTTTAAATTAATACAAAAAATTATGTTTTGATATTGTGACGTTAAACTACCCGGCCACCGGACGGGTATAAAACTAGTTGGGTAGAGCTCTTGATCATTTGTGACTTTGTTTGCATTTTTTTAGCATGTTGGCAGTTACAAGTGCATCGGTGCTATGTTTAAAACCATAGTATTTTACAGTCAAATCATAATAAAAATCAAAATTTAATGACATGCCACTATTACAGAAAAAGTTGATCTGGAGCAAAATCGATTTTGCGAGACCAATGGTTTTGGTTTCGCTTTTCGTGAGCGTGCATGTGCACAGGTTCGAAGATTTGACTTTATTTAAACTAAATTTCGTCCCTCACATGTGATGCACGAGGGCTGAAGGAAAACACAACTAAAGATGTTCATTTTACCAAACATGTTTTTTTTCTTATAAACGTTTTAAGATTAATACATGAAGCTCCCACACCCTATTTCACATAACACTTTCATTTCAAACACATCACTTTAACCATCATAATCTCATTATTAGCTTTATTTTGAACACTTCTTGACTTAGTTATAAAAGTCTCTTCAAAAGATTGTAAAACCATTATTTAATAATGATATTAATAACATTTACATACAATTATTACATATAAAATTACTGATTAAAAAACCCACATTCTTCACTATATTATTTTTACAATATTTTTTTACAATAGATACTATAATCTTTATTTATTTTGTTAGTGGGTAATAAAATTAAGAAGTGGAGATTACATTCCACATTCTTTATTACAATGGATAGCAATAGTTTAATTTTTAGAAACACCTCTATAGTCTAATATTTTTGATACGTAATATACTAAGATGAAAATTAAATTATTACGATATTTACATTTATTCATGAGTTAGTTTTCTGTAAATAAAAGTATTTAAGTAATTTAAGGATTACGTTAAAATAGGAGATAGATGTTGGTGATTTTAGTGTCATCATTGTCGTTATAGTATAATTAGATTTATTTAAGACCAAGTGAGAAACTAGAACATATATTAACTTAATTTAGAGGGTTTAGAGTGCACAATTAGTCAAGACTTTCTCATTTTGTTTATGGTGTAAAAGAATCTCACTAGTTCAAACACCTATACTATTGTGATCGGGAGTAACGTCCCTAGAAGGCTAGAAGTGAGGTTCAAAGGATGGCAGCCTGGTGGGGAGTCAAATAAGCAATGACTTCGCTTGATTGGTGAAAACTGAATAAATTTAATGATCTAGAAGAACTGATACATCATGTAGTAAGTTATTATTGATCATTAGGTAATTTTTATTTTTTAGAAAGTGTAACTGATGCATAAGTATTAACTGAGCACCAATAGTAATTATGATCATCAATAGCAATGTAACCTCAATAGCAACTTGGAACTTCGATATCAAAAAGGTTGTTTAGAAGTAGTTTGATCGATGATAGGTGATAACAAAAGTTACAACTAATGTTGAATAGCCATTGAACAATTAGTAGCAGTTTTGTTGATGGTTTGAAAGTTGGTAGTAGCTTAATTATTACTTATTATACATTTATACTATCACAGTTTATAGTTACGTTAGTTGTAGTCATCAACTATCATGTCTTTCATGAATGGTCATGACGGTTTATTTCAATGTTTTCAACACCTATATGATTCGATCATTGGTTTGATTATAGCATATTGTACACAGATTTTATATAGAAGATTTGTACCCGTTTTTATAAATTAACTTCTTTTATTCGATTAAGGATTTCATATTTTAGTGAATAATTTAATATGAAAAAGATACTTACTCGATTTATAAAGGATATATGAAACATGTCAACCCATTAACGATTATAAATCTTGATTTTGAACAAGGGGAACTTGATTTTGGGCTGTAAAGAAGAGACAATACACTAATTCAAGGATGACAGAATGAAACCTCCACTACACAAACCACCTAACAAAAAAGTATAATATGTACCCATCTTAATCTTTAACACAACTCTAAACCCATAGGAATCAAATAGAAGTTTGAGACTTATATAGAGGTAGAATAAGTTGTGGGTCCTACTTCCTAGCTAGACTTGACTATTCACGCTGTATCACTAATGTCGTATTACATTATATCATTTGTTTACTTGTGCCGTACAAAATGGTCCAATAATGCAATGAATCACACACAAGTCACAAATGTATGTAGAAACACGCTAACACTTCATTAACTTTACGAATCGGTTGCATTATGAATAAATTCATGTTAGATATATCAACAACACACTTAAAATCATGGAAGGAAAGAACCACGATCTCTGTAACACACATATTAAAACGAATCAGAAAGATTTTATATGGATAAACCGTTAATGGATTGTTAGTCGAGTGTATAAAGTTGTAAGTGAGTCATAACTTGTATGGAAAGATTTAGATGAGTTGTAAAATATAGATTAAACAGGTCATAACGGGTTGACAGATTTACTTCAATATATATATATATATATATATATATATATATATATATATATATATATATATATATATATATATATATATATATATATATATATATACATACATATATACACTAGTGGTGAGCCCGCGCCATACAGCGGGTGAACGATTTACAAATATTAAATATAGTTTATTAAAAGGTAACCTTTAAAACATTGTATTAAAAGATAATAAGAGGAATATGTACCGTATCCTTGATAAATTTTTTTATCTATGCTTGGGTAAGGTAGTGGAAAAAAATAATGGGACCCGTTGTGCTCGAGAAGGTTATTGTGGTTGAACTCCAAAATTACCAACCAACGTGGACTTGCAACTAATTGGTGACTAACAAAAACTCAACAGGAAAAAAGTTAATGTAGTTGCTAACATTTATGTTTGAACAAAATAAGTTGAAACCAACCAAGTAATAAAGGGGAAAATTGTTGCATCTATACATTATAGTCGACTTTACAATATCTTACATATGATTACTAAATTGCCTATTAGAGGAAAATTCTGAAAACTAATACTTAATACAAATTAGTAAACATATTTATGTTTAATGTGCTTGAAAATTTCATAAAAGACAAATGACGCTCTATTTGATTAAAGATGTCAGGTTTAATACGAATGTCTGCGGTTTCCAAATGCAAATGCAAATGCAGATTAAAAAGAACCCCTCCATGACATTGCCCACCTCTAGTAGTTCTGAGGTAGGATCGGTTGAAACGATTATTGTTGCTAATTAATAATTTTTTTATCTTATATTGTTTTAGTATGGTTGAGATGATTTGTTTTTTGCACATTTAATATCACATTATGTCTGTGGTTACTACTCCAAATGCTTAGTTTGCAAAATTTTCTTTAAATTAAAATGGATTGTTTATTCTTATACAGCATTGAACAACAAATGTTAATCAATATGTAGATTATATCTTTCTTGGTTGTTACTTCAACCAAATTTGCTTGTGCTAGAACTCTAATCAATAGCCATTAGGTGTTAAACTGCATGTTCTTTCCAACGGTGCTTGATTTAGTAGAATATGTACCAATCAAGCATACTTACTACCATATGCAAATGTTGTAAATATAGAGCTAATTACATAAGAAAATACCACACTGACTACTTGTGATTTTGATCATCTTCAAGCCAAATATCCATATAAAATTAGAAGGAAAGGTGTTTTTATTTGTGATTAATTAAGTTTGAATTTTTGTTGTGTAATAATAATTACCCATAATGACCCATTTGAATTATAAATACAAAAGCCATCCACTTCCAAGCATAGATCAACCCATTACTTGTACGACTCTCATTAACCAAATTTAACCAAGTTTGGCAGACACACAAAAATTATATTAACTATGATTCACCAAGATTAACTAAGATTGATCTAGTTTAACTAAGATCAACTACGATTAGCTACGACTGTTCATGTTTGATTAAGTTGTTTCGCGCACACACAACAATCATATTAACTATGAATCATCAAGATTGACTAAGACTGCTCTACGTTAACCAAGATTAAGATTAACAATTATGCTAAAGGATTGCAAGATACGAGATTCAAATATATAACATATTTTACCTAAATCATATTTGTTAGAAGAGACATTTGACCATTAATATAAATATTCATTTATATTTAAATTTATGTGTGTTTTGTACACCAAAAAAGCATCCAATTAGTATATTATAATCAGGATTTTAAAAGAGCTTTTAAAAGTATATGCAAAACAGGGAACATGTTTGATGTAAGTGGCATATCCATATCCATGAGAACCGACATGTTAACTTAGCAACAGTATGACAACAATCAAATGTATTTTGATCTGATTTACGCGGAAACATGATGTTAAACAATCTTTAATTTTAAACTTAGTTCACATTTGTGTCAAGAAATATTGCAACATTAATCTAACCATGTGTATCATCAGAAATACAAATACCCTTACAGAAATAGTACCTGAGAAAGGAGAAAGCTTATGGTAACTGTGTACAGGATCAACCCAAATTATGTAGCCCTGATTCACAATGACAAAATTCAGAAAGACTAAACTCAAATAACAGATGAGAGGAGCATAATTCGTATTGTTACCTAAGAAAATCAAGTCCCACTCGCATCTGGGTAGTCTGGAGTCGCATGTGCGAACATAAATATAGGTTGAGGGATCTGTAAATGGAGCCAACAGTTGCTTAAGTTGTTCATCAAATTGACAGCCGCATTTAATTCGCTGCTTCAGTTGCATAGAGGAGCCTTCAGTTCACTGCCTTCAGTTCGCTGATTCAGTTGCACAAGGCTTGAAATCGCTGCTTTCAATTGCACAAGACTTCTATTCGTTGCTTTAATTAGCAACGGGAAACCGGTGGATGCCAGAGGAGGTCACCACATGTGGCAAAGGTGGCTTGAAACTCACGCATTCAAGATTTATGATAAGAAACCCTAGAAACCACCGATGTTAAATAACCTTGGAGACGATTACATTGAATAAGATAGGGGTAACGGAGGTGAAACGCCTTACAAGAATCATGGAAACGCCTTCACGTGGGAGGTGAAACGGACCTCTGACGGGGGAGCCTAGCGATGGCCGGAAACGGATGGGAGGGGGAGCCAAGGGGCACGTCTTACAAGTGAGGTAAATTTACCAAGTTGCCCACTGTTTATGCATTATATAGTAACTAAGATATATATATATATATATATACTAGTGGTTACCCGCGCGCGTTGCCGCGCCTATGTCATTTTAAGTGAATGAAGAGCGTGTTGTCGTAATGAACGTAGGTCAAGTCTTTAAAATGACGATGTTTTACTTTTAGAGTTGAAAATTATGATGGAGAAGTACGTAGGTTGAATATTTGCATAAATCTATTCACACGCCCTAAAAAGGGAAAAAGTAAATGATATCATCCGAAGTAGAGAAATGCAGGAACCATATAAATACTTGTACATTTTGCTTTAACTGTGATATATAAGGTGGTTATATTACCGCTTACTCCACTTTCTTTCAAATTCCCATTATATCAATCAAGCACTATGTACAAGCGCATTACACCGTTTTTCTACTATTTTGTTTTGTATTGAATGTGCTCATATATGTAGGGGCCCTTATAGTCCTAACTCATTATATTTGCAGATCAAGAATCAGAAGAAAGTTGCCAATGCAGATTTCACAATCTTAAGTGGGAAGTTGACATGCCGGAAAAAAGTTTTGAAGTGAAGAAACAAAACAAATTTGAAGTGTCTACATTTCCTATACTAATAATAAACCACGAAATATGGAAGAAGTTTGAGCCATATACACGTTTGTAAGTTATGATTGTTAGATACAGAAAGAGTAAGTCAATTGGGTTACAAAAGCCATGAGTCTCTTGACTTGTAAATCAACAAGATTGGACAGCATAATAAGGATCAACCACTCAATAAACACATTATTGGAGTACCGTAAGTAGCTTGTGCAGTATAGATTCGACATCATCACCAACATAACCAGCCTGCATAATATAAAAATAAATGACCTTCAGTCACAAGAACACACTGAAATAACTACAAATTCCCATTTTCAGATGATTTGCAGACCTGAGCCAACGTTGTTGCATCAGCAATAACAAAGGGAACATTGACAAATCGAGCTAGGGTCTTTGCAAGTAAAGTCTTCCCTGTTTCACGAAAAAATCTTTATCTGTGAAATAACCTTAGACAATTGACAGATGCATAAATAATAAGCAATATGATTCAAATGAAAGCACAAACAATCTTGAAAATGAACCAAGACATCACCATGATGATCATACCTGAGCCAGTTGGGCCCATTAGAAGCACATTGCTTTTTTCTAAATCTACATTATCGTCATCATCTTCAGTTTTGGATCTTTCCGGATCTGCTCCTGACCTAGCTCGTATTAAAGTTCAGTTCAGCATGTGATACTGAGGATAGAAAGAACTATGGTCTAACTTCTTACAAAACACTGCAAGTGGCAAACTAAAAGGAGTAGCATATAACAACTAACCCTTTCTTTAACGAGGCATGAAATATCCTCTTGTAATGGTTATAAATAGCCATCGGTAAGGGGTGATTTACACGTACCGGTTATTGTTTTTACCCATTTTTTCTTTTCATTTGTGGTTGCTTTGTTGTCCTTCAACTCAAACTTGAATCATGCACATTACAACCAATGTGGCAGCATTAATGACTTTGGTACAGACCACAAACCAAACAGCATCATCAAAGAAAATGGCAGCCAACTCAAACTTGAATCATGCACATTACAACCAATTTCAATACGTAATTAACATAACATTAACACATATTTCAGATCATGTTTCTTTTTCCTCCCAAAAAAGGGCAACTAATGACTTTATTTTTTCACTTTCAAAACCGGAGACGGAGTATATTAATAGATTCTAATTGATATATGTATCGTTCTTCCGTCAAGACATGTAGAAATTTGATTCGTTAACTTATGAACGGGTCAAGTGGGTAAATCCAAACATATATTAATAAATTAAAGGTAGTGTGGGTTGCACAAAGTTAAAGCTTTAAGAGTGCATGCTAATGTTCTGAATTGACTACTAAATTCAACATCCACTTGGGTATTGAACAAAGAGTTTATGTAAAAATCTATCACCAGAATATGGTTTTTTGCAGAACAAAGTCTTTCAGCTACATGTGTACTAACCTACAAAAGTATGGGTTGAGAAGAACATGAAAATAGTGGTACATTGTGTAAGTAATTAGGCGAACTTAGAGCAGGGGATGAAGGTGATCAAAGTATTCAAAGGTAATTGTAACAAGGAACATAGTAGATGATTTTGAGTTTTATAATGAATGTCAAAAGATAATCCAACAGGAGTCAAAGCAACAACTTCACAAACAAGCAGAAAACATTGTAAAAACATATCCAAACCAAAGTTTAGAATATACATAATTTGACATCAAAAGTGCTTTACCATTTCATTTTTATTGTTAGCTGATATGAACAACAAAGAACCTAATAAAAGCAAAACAGGACAAAGCATAGAATACCAGAAACATGGGAGCAGATCCATTTGATAAAGAAAGTGCAACTACAAAAGTCTTGGTAACACATAAATACCTCTATTGTACATACATGCAAGTATGAAAGATCAACAGCATACTCTTATGCATAATACTACACATATGATTAACTATATGTTGACAAAGAATACTTGCAAATGCTATACTGATCAGAAGCTTACAACAAAAAATAATTCAAGTTTGTGGTATTTTAGAACACAGGTGATGTCCAGATGCAGTGTGTGGGTGTATGAACAAACCGATCAGATCATGTTTCTGTTTCCTCCCAAAAATTAGTAAGTAATGACTTTATTGTATCACTTTGTAAACCTAAAACAGAATATACTACTATATTCTAATTGATTTATTTGTTGTTGTTCACTAACTTATCAACGGGTCAAGTGGGTAAATCGAAACATATATTAAATAAATTAGGGGTAAAATGGGTTTCACAAAGTGGCTTGAACATTTGAACCACGATCAAATATGAAATTACCACCCTATAAATCACTATAGCTAATCTTCTTTCTTTGAAATAATAACTCTCAGCAAACAAACACAAAATCATATTGTGTGGTAAGAGTGCATTCATTAAAATCATGATGAAATACAACTTAACCAAAAACGAACATAACTAATTGTTTGGATATAACTACTATCTTGTTAGTTCTGCAACATTAGATATAGAGATTCATTGACTTATGTAAGTAATTAAGACTAAGTTATTTTGGTTATGGCTCAGGTTAAAACGGGTCAAATAAACATACCCAGTTCGTCATTTCCTTAACAACGCAAATAAACGACCGTATGTAATGCATTGTAGAGTAGGATTTGATACATAAATAGAGATTCCAATTTGTAATAACAACCATCTCTGTACATTAAAAGGCTTAATATAACAATTATGGGGACATAGGGTTATTTTGATATCTAGAGCTTGTAACAACTGATATGGGAGTTGGCTAAGGGTCATGTTACTTTTCGATGAGAGCCTTTGCATTTTTATGCTAAACATATATGTATTTTGTATAATTACTTATATGTCAGGCATACCACAAACCATGACAGGGTGAGAGTAAGTGTAATCTTTTCTACAACTCATATAACTTGATAATTTTTTTCAAGTGGTTGAAAATTAATAAAACTTAAAGCTTTAAAATTGTATGTTAAAGCTGTGAATTGACTACTAAATTCAACAACCACTTGGGTATTGAACAAAGAGTTTATGTAAAAATCTATTGCCAAAATATGGTTTCTTGCAGAACAAAGTGTTTCAGGTGCATGTGTAGTAACCTACACAAGTAGGGGTTGAGAAGAACATGAAAATAGTGGTACATTCTGTAAGTAATTAGGTGAACTTAGAGCAGGGGATGAAGGTGATCAAAATAATTGTAGCAAGCAACACATAGTAGATGATTTGGAGTTTTACGAAGAACATCAAAAGAGAATCCAAGAGGAGTGAAAGGAACAATTTCACAAAAATCGAAGACTTACTTGAACTGCTCCCCAAATTGAATGACAAAGATTGGAAGAAACAGGAGCAGGAAGAATAGGTTCTCCTCTACCGGTGCCACTTCAGTTGGTTGTCCTGAAATTGCACAATTGCCTTCAATTCACAACCAGGGAATGGGGGTTTCATCAAATACGGGTATTGATTGGGCATTGAATGGGGGGTTTCATGACATTGAATCGAAATCGAATTGAATGACTTACTTCAACTGCTCCCCAAATTGAATGACAACGATTGGAAGAAACAGGAGCAGGAAGAAGAGGTTCTCCTCTACCGGGTGCGGTACTTCCGCAGTTAATGCGATTGATTGGGGTGCTCTCATTCAATGGCGGTGTAACGGTGGTGGGAAGGATTGCAACGGGCGCGTCTTAATTTTTGGTGAAATTACCTTTTTGTCCTAGGTTTATGTATTATAAGGTAGTATATATATAGATATATATATATATATATATATATATATACATATATGTATATATGATAGTGATTAAATGTTAACACTTGTTTATTGCGATAACCCATTAATCCAACTAGTGGTCCACGGCAAGTCACGCCACTACTATAACTTAGAGTTACAGTGGTAAAACTAGTGGTTCAAAATAAACGTTAAATTTTTTTAAAAAAAATATAACAAGACTATACTCAAATTAAAGATATTAAAATGATATATTTAATTATGTAATTTGTTTAAAAATAACATTATACAAAAAAGTTAAAAATGTTTAAAAAAAGGGTGGAGCTTGTTTAAAAATACAGGAAAAATTTAAAAATTAAAAAAATCATTACATCAGTGGTGTACCATGATGTAAAAGTTAATTACACTGATATACGTGTTCGTTACATTAGAGTTAACGGGTTATCGCAATAAATAAGGGTTAACAAAGGAACCTTATCTCACACACACACACACACACACACACACACACACACATATATATATATATATATATATATATATATATATAATTTTAAATGGATTCTCTTTAGTTAAACGAGTTACATTAGTCATACTAAACAAGGACTCTAAATGAGTTAAATAGATGAGCATAAACACAAGTTATTTATTAAATGTTTTATAAAATATGAAAATATGAAAATCTAAAACCTAGTATTTTCATATTGAATTCCTATTGTGTTTTAGATCGTTTCAATAAATCATACCCATATAATTGTATAAACTATAAAATTTCCTTTCGGAGGCTCTTGCTTGTTAACATATCTTTTGTAACATGGTTTGAATGTTAAGGGAAAGAAACATATTTATGAATGAAAAATGTTATCAAATAAGTATTTGCTAAGGCTTTGAACATGCAATTCTTCGTTTAAATTATTGGAATTGAGTGGCAAAAATAAGTTTTTCACTGAAGACAATAATAACTTTTAGTTAATGTGTCTAAAGTTTTTCACTGAAGACAATAAATTTTTAGTTAATGTGTCTAAAAGAAAGCTAAGTATCGATGCTTAAAGTTGAGTAGATGAAACCTGTGAAAATTGTGTTTGGAGGCAGTGGCGGAGCATCATAGGGGCCCCTCTATTTTTTCATCCGTAGTGTTAAATTTTGGCCTGATAGTGTAAATTCTTGGCCCGGTAGTGTAAATTTTTATATAAATATCGAGTTCGCCCCCCCTAAAAAATTAATTTCGCCCCCGTCACCCCTACGAAACAGTTCAAGCTCCGCCACTGTTTGGAGGAAATGAGTTGTCCAATCTGTTGCTACGTGTGTGTGCTATTTAGCAGATGTTACTTTTCGCCAAAAAACAGTTCAGCATATGATGCTACCGAGTCCATATGTCGATTGACATGTGTTTGCTACAAGTAGTGAGTGGTGAGGTACATATGTTATTCAGCTTGCGTATCATGTGCTGAAAGATAGACTTCAACACTTAGTTGCTTAATTGTTGTTGTTTGTTCAGCTTCAAACACTAAATATATTTAGAGCTAAATGTTGTTTACATCTCTGAGGTTTTATAAAAATTATCATTTGACTCTAAAATTTTGAATTTTGTTATTTGCATCCAAACGTTTTGTTAAAATTATTATTTGAATCCATTTTACTACAACTATCTAGCATGGATAACTTTTTTCGTGAACTTTCCCACGTAAGAGTTATATTAGTCAAAACGATTTCAAAATAAAGAACCAACTCACGTGAGGGTTTTTATGCGTTTAGTTTCTTTTGAAAATTGCAATTATGATTTGACTTCATGATAATATTTTGTTGTTTTGTCTTGTTAATGTATTTGTTTTAGAAATAATGTTACTTTTGCCCGTTCTGTTAAATCATAGCCTTATAGGTTTTTTTTGTTTAAAGTTTAATTATGGTTATAAAGATGATATTTTATAATTATTATTCGTGGATTGTTATTGTCATACTGTTCATTGTTCTTATACTCTTTATGATGATTTATATGATTCAAATAGTTTGTGTCATATGACTTGTTTGTTTATTTATATTATTTTTATGTTATACTTTTTTATAAAGTTAAAAATGAGTCATCTTTAAGTGGTTATTCTTATATTTAATTTATCTAATAGGACATCCAAAGGTGTCTTTCTAGATAGAATGAAAGAAATGTCGTCCTATCATTCCTGGTGATCCAAATCATAATAGTGATTATCAAAAGAGACTAAACGTATAAAACCTCTCAGGTAGGATCGACTTTTTATTTGTAATTGTTTTGACTAAATACCCCTAATATAGGAAACTTAACGGAAAAACTTAACAATGTTAAATAGGAGTAGTTAAATAGATTAAAATGATAATTTTAATAAAACCTTTGGATGCAAATGGCTAATTTCAAACTTTTGAATTCAAATTATAATTTTGATAAAACCTCACGCATATAAAAGGCATTTAACTCTTATATTTAAAACTCACATTAACTTAGTGTTAATGTAGAGACTCTTGGAGTTATTAAACTTACTAAGTCACATTAAATAGTCACACTAACTCAATGTTAATATTATGACTTTTGGACTGATTAAACTTTTAAATTTACAGTATAAATATAATGCATGGGTGCATTTTTGAAGTGGCTAGTTCATATATATTTCACACTTCTCAATTTGACAAATTCATGTGTTTTCAACACTTCAAACTTTATTCGGGAATTTATGCAGGTGCTTAGTTAAATCCAATAATACAACATGCTTAGACTGTTGTATCATGGGATATAGACATGATTCATCTTGGTAGTCTAAAATATGTTTAAGAGTCTTCTGTATAATAGAAACACACAGTCACAACTGTTTTATTGTTTTTAATTATTTCTGTTTGTTAAGTTTATTTTTTATTGTGGTTGTTATTGTTTTTGTTAGTTAATTTATGTATTGTAATTCATATTGGTTGATTAATGAAAATATTATGTTTATTTTATAAACGATGTTTCTTCACTTGTAACCTCCATAAGAGTATGACAATGTTTGATAAAATTTACTTAATTCTTCTTTCACCATACCATCAATTTTCATACCTTTTTATACTATCCTTGATATTATTAGTCCTAATATTGTTATTATTATTTCTTATGATTATTATTCTGATATTTAATTTTATGCTCACCACCATCGCGAGCGGACAATTATTGGAATCGATCGTGCCCCACAAATTCACATCATTCTTCTTGAGGACAAATAGCAATTAGCTTGGGCCCAAAGTCCCAATGGGTAAAAAGGTAATGAACACGTGCTATAAATAAAATAATGGAATTTTGGTATACATAACAAAACCTGTTTATTTTGGCTATATATGCATAAAGCAACCTCTTACATCTTTTTAGATATTTTATTTTATCATCATAACACAAAATTTAGACTAGAGCAATGTACAACTTTGGCTCTATATCATCATTGTTAATTTGTTATGGGAAAATGATACTAAACTTATTAAGTTCTTTTTATTAATAAGGTAAATTAGATTTTAATAATTTAAATTATTAATTATTGACTAATAATAATTCATACTATTAATTTGACCAACAACATTCAACTTTCACTTTTATTACCGACAACAGTCCCAATGATATAATTTTAAAGTTTTACATTTGATTTTTATTTATTTCAGACCGGTCCGAACCAGCATGTTCTTTGGCTACAAAAGGAATTGTAGTGTATCTGACCTGTGGCTCAACAAAATTCAGTTCTACCGGCTGGTCTGATCTGAGTTAGAAAACACTATTAGTTACAATGTTAGGAAGATGGTGACTAGTCAAATCACACACAAAATTGTTGGAAATCAGAGCTCAAAACTCAACACATGCGATTTCGTGGTTAATGCTCAAGGACAGGGATTCGAATTTAGTAACACAGATAATCTGATAGTGGTGTAGGACATTTTCACATCAAAATTTTTGATAGTTCACCGCATAAATCAATTAGATAAAACTCAAAGAGTCAAAGGAGATCAAGAACAAGTAAGATTTTGTGTTTGATTTTCGAACCAGATGGGTTAATAAATATTTGCAATAAAAAAGGACTAGAAAACTCTCTAATGGTTGTTATCATTCAAATTCATATTTGTCTTCAAATGCTCACCGTTTGAATTTTTAATGATATAATTTTTATGGACCAAGCCAGATTCTTTGCCTTTTGACCTCACTTCTAGAGGTGTTGTTCCTGGACCCTGCCAAGAAGATGCTACCCTTTTAGAACTCTTATTACTTAGGAGCTTCACCCTTAAAAACCAATAAAGTTTTAATGCAAGGAACAATAATAAACTCAAATTAACTAACATGCATTTTACACATCCTAACTAGATTGATAAATATTAAAATTACATTCATTACCTAATCAATCCAATTACTTTAAAATATTCAACATTAACCACGCTGGTGGACCCAAAAACTTTTTTCATGGAGGACGGAAAATTAGAGTCATTTAAGTATCGCTATATAATAATTTTTTTGGTCCCGGTCCTGTCCAGGTTAGAGCCGGTCGAGTGATAATCAAAGATTTAAAATTTTTATTCTAAAGTACATAAATCATATGCTATAACTGAAGATTTGGACTTTGTAATTTTCAAATTTTAGTTCATATTCCTTGATCACTAATCATCAAAACAACAAAAGTTTCTATATAAAACATTAAAACTTTCAAAATACTCAATAATATTTCCTTAGTGTGGTGGCCGAAAAGGTGATCAGAAAAACGGCAGCCAAAAAGTGTCGCCATGGTGATCGAAATTGGTTTAAAATTCAATTGAATGTATGTTAAATATTCGATTTAAAACTTAATTTTGTTTATGTCTAATATTGGGTTTAAACTTAAAGTATTAACATTCAGAAATTATGGGTCAATAGAGGATGGTTGTAAAATTTTACGAAGGGTGAGCGACCCAAATACATAGGTACGCCCCTAGTTAACCATAACTCTTTCTTTATATTGATAATCAAACTGAGATATCACACTGATTACAAGATCCTAGCATTGTAGCATCTCTATAATCAAAACTTGAAAACAAAGCTAACCTATATAGACTTCTAATATAACTCAAACTTCTAATGTTAAAAAAAGAATAACAAAACTAATACTAATCTTTATCTTCAAATAGTTATTAACTTTAGAGTAAATTACCATTTGCATCCCTGACGTTTTTTCATTTTAACCACTTGCATCCCTATAGTTTCAAAGTCTTGAATCGCCCCTAACGTTTTATTTTTATCCCCGTTTGAATCCAAATGACTAACTTCGTTAAATTGTTCAGTTAACTTTGTGTGAAATGACTAAATTGCCCCTCAATAATAATTTTTTTTAAAAAAACTTTGTAGGACCACCCATCTTCTCTACCCAAACACATACACATTCACTCACTCCCATCTTCTCTACCCAAACACATACACATTCACTCACTCTCATCTCTACGTCACCCACCACTGTTACCCATCACCACCATAAACTCTCGCTATTCTGCCGGAGGAGTGATAGTGATGTACGTCTGTTTCATCAAGAAACCAACCCCGGGTCAAAATCGACCGAACAAACCCGAATTCATTCGATACAGGGGACTATAAACACTATAATCACAAACTCAAACACAATCCCAAAAAGATTCAAATACTCTGAAATACGATCGGTGACAAGAGGGTTCAACCGGAATCAGATAATCGGAGAAGGGGTATCGGCGATTGTATACAAAACCGATCGGAACACCGTTGTAAAAAGATTCAAGACAGCGTCTTTTGGTACTCAAATCGCTACAGAGTTTGCAACGATGGTGGGATCTTTACACCACAAGAATCTGATGAAGCTTCAAGGGTGGTGTTGCGAACGAAACGAATTGTTTCTCGTATACGATCACATGCCAGACGGATCACTCGACAAAATCCTCCACAATCGAACACCAAATCCCCATCAATTGAGCTTCAAAACACGATTAAACATCCTAATCGGAGTATCATCAGCTTTACTTTACTTACACGAAGAATGCGATCGATTAATCGTCCACCAAAATGTCAAAACCAGTAACATAATGTTGGATTATGATTTCGTCCCTAAATTGTGCGACATTGGGATATCGGAGGTTTATGAGCATACACGTGACGTGACGGTGCCGGCACGTGCGATGGGGTATCTCGCACCGGAGTCACGGTGGTAATGGGAGTCACGGTGGTGGTGATGGGTGGCTCTAATAAAGGGAAAAGAGTGGGGGGAGGGGACTGCGATGGTGGTGAGAGGGGCTGCGGCGGCGGTGGTGATGAGAGGGGCTGCGGCGGCGGTGGTGGTGATAGGGGCTGCGGCGGTGGTGGTGATAGGGGCTGCGGCGGTGCTGGTGATAAGGGCTGCGGTGGTGCTGGTGGTGATAACTGGGTGGTTGTGGTGGTGGTGATAGGGGTGGTTATGGTGGTGGTGGTTTGAAGAGATGATGTTGATGGATGGGACCCATAAGGGTTTTATTGTTATTATTTAATTTGAAGGGTAGTTTCGTCTTTTTATTAATAATTTTAACAGAAACATTAACGGTGTTAATTATTTGAACTCAAATGGATATAAAAATGAAACGTATAGGCTCAAATGAGGATAACACGAAACGTTAGGGGGCGGATGACAATTTTGAAACCGCAGAGATGCAAGTTGTTAAAATGAACAAACGTCAGGGATGCAAATGGTAATTTACTCTTAACTTTAACTTCATCTTTATCTCGACCTTATAACCTCTTGGATAATATTCCTCTTAGATCAGAGTTACCTCTTTATTTTTTGCCATTGGCCCATAGCCCAAAGTTATTATCCATATCACAGCCCAACAGTTATCTCTTTCTTTTTCAGGTTAATTGATGTTGGGCTTGAATTACCAATTGGTCCACAGCTTCGTTCCAATATACAGACGCGCACAATCAGACCGGTTCAGGACCCGACCCGAAACTGAACTGGTTACCCCCAACCCGATATAACCCGCGGTTCCAAACCAGGTTCTCTCATATGTTCACCATTCTGGTTTCAACCCGGGTTTTCCACAACCCGACCCGCTTCAACGGGTTTTCAAGATCCGATCTTGTTCAACCCGCTATAATCCATCATGTTATTTCAAATTAAGTAATGCGAACTCCCGACCCGGAACCCAATCAAACCTAGTTTGGATTACAAATCCGGTTTATGCACCTCTATGTCCCAGTTTGCATATAGAGTCCAATTGTGATGGTTGTAAACTGTAAACCAAAGTCTAAAAATGTACTCATTATATTTCTTTGTTTTTTTCTAAATGATTTAATTAGCTAGTAATTCAAACGTTGACATAGTGATTATATGTTTAGATGCTTGAGACAGTAGCTATGATCGTGGAAAAATTCTAACCACATGCATGTGATAAACGTGGAGGGGTAGCGTTCATTAAACATGCAATTAAGTCTTTGATTTGGCTACCAAACTACTAAAACCTTATTTTCTCAAGGATTTTTGTCAACTGCTTGAATTTTGGAGATTTGTACAAGGGTATTTTATATATTAAAAAGAATGGTTATTGGATTTTAATAATTATAATTTGAATTTATTGCCCGGTGTTAATCCATACTCAGAAAATGTTTGCAAGACACTCTTAACTTAAAATTTATTTTTCTTCAAGGAATTCTATCTAATTGAGAGTTAACCTGTAATTTTTTTGATGAAAATATGGGCAATTTTAAGCTATAACTTCACTGTCATCCAACCTCTATCACGTCCGTTGGTGCCTAGCCTCCATCTTCGTCAAAAATCTACCTTCAACAAGTCAAGTGGTTCAGATCAGGAGGTGATCAACTTTCTGCTTAGTGTTTTGATCACATAAGCAGTCCATATCATTAAAAACTAACTGGGTTAACTCTCAGTTAGTAAGGAATATTAGAGGAAAATAAGTTTAAAGTTAGAAATGTTTGTAAACATGTATTGAGTTGCACGCGTCTGATGACGAGGCTTTAAAAATGACACAAGTTGACACGTGGCAGTTTCCGGTTGGACCAAAACATCTCGGCCGCCATAGTTGGATGGCGGACCGTCATCCCCATGATGGAACCCTTGACCAGATTATAAATGCCTGTACTCTGCACTCGATTTTTCACACTTTAAACACATGACCTTTTACCACTTTTACCTAATTACCCTTATTAAAACCCGCATAAACTAGTATTACTCCCCATGTTGAAGTACTGTCTAGGTTTTAAAAGATTGTAGGCTATGATTTTAACTAACTATTAAAGTGAACATGTCTTCTAATCTTCATTTATATGCTATGTCTATATGCATAATGTTTTTGAAACGATTTCAAACATGTTTATGTAATATCTGCTTATAAATGTTTATGTTATATATAATCATCATGTGATATATTGACATTATTGGGCAAAAGTTTAAGCGATCATGATATAGTATACATACATCAAACGAGGATACACTCATTAGTGAGTAACTGAGTGTTGTGTCCCAATGCGGTTGAAATCATTTCAACATATATGAACCTAATAATTCAATGCGTAACAGCTACCCGGTATGAACCTTGTCAATAGATGACACAACTATAAAACAGGTAGGCTTAATAACTACTGATATTGAACATGATGTTTTGATTTTATTAAAAACATCAGGTTACATAATTCACCAGCTTTATGCTAACGTTTTATTTTCAAAAACATTTACAGGAAAATGATATGGACTTGTTATTTCCAAATAAGGTCTTCAAACCTAGCATCCTAAAAACACCTACAAAAATCTACAAAGACTTGATAGTTAGAATTTAGACTTTGTGGCTCTTACCTTTATGCATCATACTTCAACGTCTAATGTTTTGTTTTGTCAAAACTGAAAAGTAATGTAAGCTGTTAAGGATTTTGTATATCACTTATATAAAATATATGAATATTTTGAATTCATCATCTGGTGTTGAAATATCTTTTCAAGAGAAGATTTGATTATTTATAAATTGGTTGTCTTAATTTGAGAAATAACACTGTTGAGACAAATTAAAATAGAATATCAATCGATGAAGTTGATTATTTACAAAGGTATTGTAAAAAGGCTTCCGTTGTTTTATATTCCCCTATATATTTAAAAACCAACTTCAATGAACAGTAAATGAACAGTATCAACAGTACACACCGCCTTCTCCTTCTGCTCCATCGTCACCCTCTCTTTCGATCGGGCCCCCGCGACCTTCTGCACACCGCCGCCCTCATCTATCGCCCTCCCCCCATCACCTCCAACACCATCGGGCACACTGCTCCCGCTCCCGCCACCCTGCCTGCCACCTCCGCTCCCGCTGCCCGCCACCCCTTATGAACCCTAATACCCAAATTGGGGTGGTGGATTTGTTGGTGGAGGCAGATATCGACGGTGGTGGCTGCGTTGGTGGTGGCTGCGTTGGTGGTGGCTGCGTTGGTGGAGGCGGAGGTCGGTGGTGGTGGCTGCGTTGGTGGAGGCCGAGGTCAGCGATGGTGGCTATGTTGCTGGACGCGGAGGTCGGTCCTCAAGTAATCGAAGATGGTGTTGGCAGAATTAGGGGGTAGCATTTCACGTGCTCTTCAGCAGATGAGCAATGCGACGATCATCGATGAGAAGGTGCTTAACGATTGCTTGAATGAGATCACTCGCGCACTGCTTCAATCGGATGTGCAGTTCAAGCTTGTTCGTGATATGCAGACGAATATTAAGAAGATTGTTAATCTTGATGATATTCCTGCTGGGCATAACAAGAGGAAGATCATTCAGCAGGTGGGCATTGGGTTTTTGTTGATTTGGTGTTATGTTGTTGTATTCATTGATTGATTGAATTTCAAGTTAGCAGCTACGCGATGATCTGCTGTGAATGTTGGTTGCTGGACATGAAACCACTGGTTCAGTGTTGACTTGGACTACATATCTTTTAAGCAAGGTATCTGAGGTATTCATGGTGGTGATGGTCGAGGAAGCGTGAAGGCCTCTTCTTGGGGTCTGTCAACCTTTGGTATCACTGGATTTGACTCTTTGATGGTGTAGTAGTCGATGACGATGAGCGTAACCTCATCTGAGACCATATGCATGCTGTTGGTTGTTAATTAAGTGTTTAGAGGTTAATGTTGGATGGTTTTGAGGCGATGATGATGAAAAGAAGGATATGTTTGTTGTTACGGCGTGGTAAACTTGATGTTTGCAGCCGCCACAAACAACTGTTTCTGAGCCTTATAGCATTTGTGCTCTTATACTTACAAGTTTGCTTTTCATAGTTTGCTTGATGACGATGACCATTGGGTGCATTAGAGGGCTATGGGTATCATTGGCGGTATTACATTTGTCATTGTATCGACTCTCATCGTTGTTGAAAGTGTTAGGTTGCGGCTATCATGACAGAGTTCTGAGCCTCCGTTTAGGCCGTCCTTCTAACGCGCAACGCGCGTTCGGGTATCAAACTAGTAGTACATTGATAAAATAAATTATGACCTATCTCACAATACCAATCGATCCGGTTCATACGTCCGGGGTGTACTCGATCTGGGTGTGACAGATACGTTCACAATGATGATAAGTTCAAGTACATATCAAAATCAGCTCTGAGGTTGACAACTATACAAACATACTTGAACTTAACTTGAATTGAAATCCTCGTCGTTTGAGAGAATAGAGAGCTTTTTGTGTGCTTTTATTACACCGATACATCGAAAACTTATTTATACTAACATAAAAGGGTAAAATCATCAAAAGATCATGAAAAACATTTAAAATGATCATACGGCTATCCCCCAACAGCATCTAACAGATATTTTTCAAACGTTATAAACTGGTTCTAACCTAGGAACTCCCAAACATGCACTAGCCGCCCTAACCTAACCGACTCTTTTAGAATAAACCCTGTTTCGGATCACAAACTGTTTATTTTTTCACCTCTAAATAGGTGACCACCATTTTTAATGAGATTAGGTATTTTTCTGAGTTGGTGACAGAGAAGAGAAAGCTCTCAAGATTGATTAAATAAAAACAAATTAAATGATTCAAACCTCATCTAAATAAGAAGTTAACCGCAAAACAACACACAAACAATACAAACATTGTTATCATTTGCCAATTGTGTAGATAAGAGTCTTGGATGTTTGGAAGCTTTCCCGTTAAATATGGTTAACCGAAATTAATTTGATATGAAAATTGTCAAATGGGTAGCATAAGACATAAGACATTAATTAATATATGAACACATAATTTGCATGTCCAATAGTTTGCATTTAATAGAAAAAAAAAAGAAAAAAAGAAAATGCACACCAACCCATAAAAGCACAATTTAAATTGCTAACGATATTTCAACTATCCCACAATTACCAAACTTTCCCAAAGTCAACTCATACTATTCTTTGTCATATCTCTACATGACTACAAAAACATTCACAAACAATATACGACCATTTTTTCTACCTCTACTATAAGAAAGATCAAATGGATCGCCAGATTTACACCAGGGTTCGTCGGAGAAGTTATGGAACCAAAGGATTCCGACTACACTCTAAAAGATTTTGTGTCCGACGATGGCGTGTGAAGGTCTTGCGTTTCTTCAGGATAGTTGTGAGTTCGTGGAGGTCACGTTTGTGTGGGATGAGGACGACGAGTTGCAGCAAATCAAGCGATGGCAGTAGCCGTAGAGACCTGGTAGCTAAGGCGAACGCTGGTCCATTTCATAATTGTCGGCTAAAGTCGTTTACAAGATCAAATTCTTTTTACTCTGAAGCCATTGCGGATTGCTTAGAGTTTATAAAACGTTCATCTGTTTCTTTGGATGATAAGGCTGAAGCATACACCGATACACGATTAAAAAAATGAATTATGATCAAATTTAGGTGAGTTTTTGTTTCAAGTGTATAGTGAAATTCAACAAAAGGCTAGATTTTGTTTACTATCGTTTATTTCTTTTAGTTGTTTCACGATATAAGTAACGTATCGCATGTAAATTAATTCCTACTATAGTTAATAATGTTCAGGGGTATCATGCTAGTAAAGGATCAACGGAACTGTCACTAACTCGTCAGTAATTTGTCGGTAAACATTGTCTGTAATCTGTCAAAAAGAAAACGTCTAAGCGCAACGCCTTAAAAGTTATTGGCAATCCATCACTAATAGTCATGTCAGTAATCCCTCGTTTATTTCTATCTGGTACTATGATAATTGATATGTTTTCCTACAAGATACAACAGATAGATACACCTACACTGACAGATCTATTCGTCAATGAAAGTGGGTCGACTATACATCCAGTCATTCATAAAGGCAGTTTGAATCAATTCTATCAATCTAGTTCTACAATAACGGCTTGAATGCGATAATTCAACGTCTCAAACATATATTCTATCTTGTGCACAAGGTAGTTAAATGGTTGATTTTTTCTTGGAATATAAAGTCTGAATGCATGCAAATATAAATATAATCTTCAACTCCTCCTATTTAGAGATTTCTTTGTCGTAATTTGATTGGTTAATTTATTGTTTAATTAAATATATAGCTTTTTCAAAATTTAATATTGCTATATATTTATCGTATTACTTGGTAAAAAAGTTGAGTAGTTTCAATAATACGTTTAATTTGGGTGGTGTTTGGTGAAAGATGGTGAAATTCACTTTTTAGTGTTAGGTTGGGTTGGTTACGCTGGATCGTTGTTGGAGTAGAGGGGGGGCAATGCCGTTTTCAAACCGGTTTATATATGAACCCGTTTTAACTTGAAATTAGTTTGAACAGCTAAAACCGACTTGATTCGGTTTGTAACTGTTTATGTTGGTTCCCTATCGGTTCATATAGATACCGTTTTGAAACCGGTTCGGTTAAATCACCACACTCAGAGCTTGGCTCTTTTGGTTTTCAAGAATCTAAAAATTGCAACCGTTCAAAGCGAAGTATGAGGATATCCCAATGAGGCCACGTATGTACAATAACACATCACCCATTCAAATGACACATGTCACTTTGAAGCAAGGATTTCATATATGTCATACTACATCAATGTTGGGAATTTTCTTATATATGAACATATATTAATCAACAAATTAAAGATTTAATAAATAATAATTATTCGATAGGCGGATAGTTGCTACATATAACACCAAAAGAAATTCATACATGCAAACTTGTTAAGATATATGTAAAACTACTATTTCATACATGCAAAACTACTATAATTTATCCATAAACAAGCCCATCAAGATAGATACTTCAAACGGTTAAGTCTCATGCTTGTTAGCATCCACACGCACCTTCTTTTCCAAATAGTCTACGAAACGATCTATATACTCTTTTGCCAACTTAGTGTCGCCGAATATTCGACTCAACTCCATCGCATTCGCCTTGTAGACCTTCCCTTCATCATCGACTACAACCGACCTCAACGATCTAGCCACCGACTCCTTCATGAAGGAACCATCTTCCTCATTCCTAGGTACCTCGATCCCAACCCGTTTGTCCGCCATTAATCGAGCATTCGGACCCTGGTCCACCAAAACGGTAGCATTATCAAAGGGTGACCGAACATGAGCCCTTCCACAATCGAACCCCAACCACAATGAGTCAAGAACCCACCCACCGACTCATGCCTCAGTATCTGCAACTGCGGCACCCAACCCGTCCACACCACCCCGCGGTGACTGGTTCGTTCCACGAACCCGTCTGGCAGCTCCACCGAGTCAGACTCAGTGGAGCCCACAGATTTCCTAAGAGCCCAAAAGAACGGCAACCCGGAGAGCTCGAGCCCCAAAGCCAACTCACCCAACTCGCTTTTACTCAACATGACCTCACTTCCTAACGCCACGTACACCACATGACCGGTCAGTTGACCATCGAGCCACTTCTTGACCGTCACCCACGTGTCATTTCTCTCATCTCCTAGGTTAGTCGGTGCTTCCGGTGGCATTAAACCCACCGGAACCACCGGTAAACGGTGCAGCTTCTCTAAAAGAGTTAGCCATTGGGGTTCGAACTCATAACAATGTCTTAGAAACATACAATCTGACCCTTTTAACACCATACCCGTACGATAGACATCCGAAACACCAGAATCATTAACAGAAAACCCACCCACCATCCACTTCGCCTCATGCTTCCGGTAGCACACTTTCGTCGGAAACGGGACCCACTCCGGCGGTGTCAAAAAATCCTCAACCGTTGTCCGACGACTCGAACCGTTCATCGAGTCGTCAGACAACAGTCCCATAAACCCGATGAACCACGCGTTAATTATCGAAAACATGGCTCTCGATATGCCGAGGTTGGCCGCAATGGTCGGTAGCCAGTATGGAGCAAAATCATAAATAACCCAATCGGGTGACTCTTGTACAAGAAACCGATGAACCTCGGGTTGAAGACCATCGTAGGCTTTCTTGAGGTGATGAATATCATCGGTGGGGATGTCCATGGTGGCCTCTGCATTAAGGGGAAGTTGTTCAACGTGTGGGAGTGTGAGTTTAACGAAGTTTATGAGTGGTGAGAGGTGATGAGGGAGGGTGGGGAGACGATGTATGTTTCTTGTGGTTGAAAGAAAAGAGACTTTGTGACCCTTTTGGGCTATGGCTTTTGAGAGCTCGAGGAAGGGGATGATGTGACCGAAAGCGAGCCATGGGAACATTGCAATGTGAAGCTGCTTGTTGAAGGTGCTGGTGGTAGCCATTGTTGTAGATGATACGGTGGTTCGATCGATCTGCCTTTGGGTTGGATATATTTATAGAGGAATAAATGTACGATTGGAGTGTTAGTGTATTGCATTTCATTCATGCTTATCACCATAGCTTTCCGTATTTTCGTGAGATATATTGGTGTCTCGATTCAATTCATGTTCATCACACTAAATGGCTTTCTATGGTACTTTCGGTTTGAAAATCATTTTAACTAGTTATTTTATGTTGCCGCGGCACATATCGTAGGAGATATAGACTACAATCGACCCGATTTATTTCTAAATTAAACTTACGATCAAACGTAAAGTAACTCGAATTTAAACCGTTGATCATAAACGTATTATATTTGACTCGATTTTTTTCCGAAAAAAATTATATTGAAACATAGACTTTCAATTAATTGTCCAACTTGTTTTTAAACTAAATTTACATCGAAAGGTCGAGTAAATAAAAATGTATTATATTTAACGTGATGTGTTTTCAAACAAAATGTACTTCATATTTGAGCCAACTTATTTCTAAACTAAAGTTACATCAAAACGTAAAATGTAGACATTTTTAAAGTGTATATAAATAAGCACGGAAAGGTTTTATATATGACCCGAGTCATTTCCGGTCAAAATTTACATCCATATGTAGACTGACTCGAATTTATACCGACGTGAAAAATATAAACGTAAGAAATTATTTTTTAAGTAAAAATGTACAAGGAGAGAAAGCTAATAAAAATAAACTTGTCGATTCACCACGCATTATGACTTGCTTTGCGCGTTGCGAGATACACATAACTCAGTTTTAGATAAAGTTCTAGATAAAAGTAAAACAAAAGCGGTGAATTTACAGTGATAAAATAAAAAAAACTTATACAACGAACCATTTATTAAATTAACATTGAAACATTGAAAAAATTAGAACAATTAACAAAACCAATACCGAAAATAAGTTTTAACGTTGAGGAAATTATTAAAAATAGAAACCGTTAAAAACTTTAATCGAAACGACAAATTTGTTAATAAATTAGTAATAAAGAAAATGAAGTAAGTAAAAAAAACAGATATATAAAAAAATGAACACTAAAAGAAATGACAACGATAAGAATTGAACTCGGGTTGTTTGTCGTAAGGAAGAGGAATTTCTATTCCTATTAATCCAATTTGTCGGTGGTATTTTTTTTTTTTTTTTTAATTTTTTTGTATATTGTATATTATATACATTTGATTTTTTTTTATCTTTTAATTTTTTTGTATATTGCATATTATATATATGTCGGTGGGGATTCTTTTATTTTATTTTTTTATATTACATATATATATAGCAAAATTGAGACATGTAAGGGCATCTAGCTTGCTGGCTTGTGAACTCTTTCACTGTACATAAGACTCGGGTTCGAGTTTAACATTCACTATACTTTGCATGCTTTCTTAATTAACTCATACTTTAGTTTCTCATATAATAGTAGTAGTAGTTCAAATTATATTTATCTTAAAAAACTTTATTATATAATATTACATGTTTATTTTTATGTATAAATATTATTTGGAACGAGTTGGGTCAAATAAACAAACAAACAAATCACTTAAGAGTTGGGTCAAATATTATAATTTTATTTCGTTGGTATAAGTTCGAGTTACTCTATGTTTTGATGTAAATTTGCTAGAAAATGTATTAGAGCGAATGTAATCTATGCTTTATCATGTCGCATATGTCTTTCCCGCACTTGCTTATTTTGATGTACATTTTGAGTTGTTATACGTTTTAACGTAAATTGTGTTTGAAATATAGTCGATTTAAATAAAATATGTTTTCATTTGATGGTGCAAATTCGTGTTACTCCATGTTTTACGTAAATTTAGTTTGGAAACAAGTTAAGTCGATTATATTTTATACTTGATCATGACACGTACGTACGCCGCCGCAGCAACGCGCGGCGAGTTAATCACTAGTTTTAACCATTAAACAAAAGCTTTCACGGTGTCATAATGTCACTAATTTTAACTATAGTTTAAAACCAAGGCCATGTGGCATTGGCCACCGACCTTGATTTTTTATATAGTAAATATATTATCATGTCATGCGCGTGAAGCGAAAATTCAAATTTTTATAAAAACTTCTATCGAAGCATAGATAAAAGCTAAGTGTTGATTGGTGTCTTTGAACCTGCACGCTAGAACAGTGGCGAGCCTTGTCACAATAGAAATTAAATTACTCTTACAATCAGACTCCAACATAAGAATAAATACATCAAATTTGTTAACAAAATAGTAATAAAGAAAACGAAGTAAGTAAAAAAACAAAAATATAAAAAACGAACGTTAAAAAAATAACAATGGTATGAATTGAACTCGGGTTGTTTGTCGTTAGGAAAAGAACTTTAGCCACTAAGCAAAAGCTTTCACAGTGTCATAATGTCACTTATTTTAACTATAGTTTAAAACCAAGGCAATGTGGCATTGGTGAGAATAATACATTCATGTTAGAGCATTGACCAATGCTCCTATGTAAACAATATTTAGCTCTAAGTATAATTTAGTGTTTGAAGCAGAACAAACAACAACAATTAAGCAACTAAGTGTTGAAGTCTTTTCGGCACATGATATGCCAGCTGAACAACATATGAACCTAAGCACTCACTACTTGTAGCAAACAACATGCCAATCGGCATATGGACTCGGTAGCAGCATGTTCTGGACTGCTTTTTGGCGGATAGTAGCATCTGCTGAATAGGACGCACATGTTGCAGTAGATGGGAAAAATCATTTCCTAAAACACTTTGAAAGTTGATTACTATTTTATAAAGTTACCCTAACATATTTTGGAGTATTGTGGGTTTAATATAAAGGAGGGTGTCTGAACAAAACGTGATAAGTCTATAACATGCTAAAAAACATGTTAAGACTTTTAGTTTATATAAAATATAACATCAAACACAATTTTCACAGTTTTTATGTTTCATCTACTCAACTTTTAGCATCGATACTTAGCTTTCTTTTAGACATAACTAAAAATTATATTGTCTTGAGTGAAAAACTTTGGACACATTAACTAAAAGTTATTATTGTCTTCAGTGAAAAACTTACTTTTGTCACCCAATTCCAATAACATATACGAAGAATTGCATGCTCAAAGCCTTAGCATATATTTATTTGATAACATTTTTCATTCATAAAAATGTTCCCTTAAAATTCAAACCATGTTACAAAAGATATGTTAACAAGCAAGAGTCTCCGAAAGGAAATTTTATAGTTTATACAATTATATGGGTATGATGTAACACCCCAGCCCGAATAGGGCTGACGTGTCACTAATACGGATATCAAATCAAAACGCATTCCCATTATTAAAACGATTACAAGTTCAAATTCCAAAACTTAATTAAGATGTTCAATACATCAATTAAAATAACAGATAATCTTAGTCTTCAATTCACTCTTCACTTGTTTCCCAGATTACCCTGCTGACCTGACGTGCATGAAAACAAAAGCACGCCTGAGCATAACGCTCAGTGAACGGAATAGCGGATAACAAAAATAAACAGACATGTTGATAAACAAAGAATCGACAGATATCAAAAATAAACAGACATGGTGATAATCAAAGAATCGGCAGATATCAAAAATAAACAGACATGGTAATAATCAAGGAACCGACAGATATCAAAAATAAACAGACATGTGATAATCAAGGAATTAGCAGATATCAAAATAAACATACGTCATAAGACATATGTCAGATAGAACATACCCCGAGCTAATAATCATATCATATAATAACTGAACAGGGGAACACAGGTAGCGAGCCCGTGAACCAATGTGAAATGGAGTATGGGCAGACATACAAACCATTCACCAGAGTCCTGAATGGAATGGTGTGTAACCATCCATCAGGAAATAACAGAACTAGCCTAGGATCGATCCATACGCCTCTGAGGAAATAATAATATAACCAGACATAATTTCAGAGTCCTCTTTAGAGACGCCGTGATCTCAGCTCACCGCCACGGTTGGTGCCACGTTATCGATGCCGCAATAACGCGTCTTGGTCACCCCCAAGATAGGGAGAGCTCGGGTAACAAATTCAGAAATATATAGTAGTCAAGCTACTTATAACAGAATCAAAAGCAAATTATCTATGTATGACAGGAATCAAAACTAGAAATGAACGGAAATCAAATACGAGGCAGAAATCAGGAATCTGTACTGCAAAGTAACGGAACCAAAAGTAAATACTTATGATAACAAGAAATAGAATCCGTACCTTATACACGAATGACAATAATCAGAAACAAGATCTAGGCTCGGTTAACGCCGCGAGAACCTACGATAATGTAACGCAAATTATAGTTTGGAAAATTCCAATTCTGCCCTTGTCTTTTCGCACTCGTTAAAAATACTAAACGACGTTTAAAATTCTGAAAATCTCCAGTTTACTAGATTAGTGATTTCTAAACAACTTTCATTTAGAAAAGTTCCTGATTTGGATTACCAAAATATGAGAAAAACGTGGATCTTTACAGCTGCGCAGAACTGCTAGCTGTTACGAAAACGATCGTTTGGAGGTCTAAACGAATGAGTTTTTCTATGTTTTATATATCAACAGATTCGTTTTTCGACGAACTTCGTCATGGACATAAGGTTTAACTGATTTGTATCTGTTATGATAAAGTTATGGCCTCCGTAAGTTGGCTGTAAAATACGTAACTAAATGAATTGTTTACAGTTTATTTTTAAACAAAATAACTATTTATAACGTTCGTTAACAATATATATATAAGAATTGTTAAGGTTTTACTAGACTAATTTACAGAAATTAATTAGGTATTTTTATAAAAGAAGTTTATATTTAATCAGATGTTTACCATTTATTTAAAAGAAACCCTTAAAAATAATTAAACCAAATGCCTTCGTTATATTGTTTTATAAAGATTTACACTTAAAGAAAATTACAGAAATAAGGTTGATGATTAAAAAAAATGAACAGAGTTGTAAAAGAATTTTTATGATTTTTAAGAATTTTTCTGGAATTTTTAAAAGCTTAAAAGGGCTTTAAAAAATATGACAGGGCATAGGGTTCGAACCCGGAACCTCAAGATTATGGGGCATGAGACTAACCAGTGAACCAAGGCATACAGCCGCGGTTTATCGTGGTTTTAAATTCTTAAATCCATTAATTACTAAATTCCCAAATCATAAGAACCCTAATTCCCAAAGAACCCTAATTCCCAAATCACCCAAATCGATTCAATTGATCATCCAATGATCCTGATAACAAAAACATTCATGGGCTTTTGTTCCCCATGAAAAATCGAGTGTGTGGGTGGTGTATTTACCCGAATGATGTTCAAATCACTGATGCATTGTGCAAGAACAGTCGCGGCACTATAGAATCCGATTTGAGATGCAATTGATAATAATAAACCAATTAATTTTGTAGGAAGCTTCCAATGATCTCGGTGATCAAAATCCCTGTAAAAATTTCAGGTTTCGAAGTCCCGAAAGTGGCGTTCGACAGAGTTGCAGGTCGACGGTTAGGAGGTGATCAATGGTGGAGTTTCTTTGAGTTTCAAATGAAATGGAGTATAAAAACAGTTGGAAACGATTAAACATTCAATAGTGCACGCTTAATTTAATTGTTGTTGCAGGTTTTAGTGCGCGATGAAGTGATGGTCGGCCGAAAGTGAGTGGACCGGTTTCAATCACACTCAAATTTTAAAATCTCAGTGGTTTACGGTTCGATTCAATCATACTAGTGTGTCGGTAGTGGTTTGTTGAGTTGGATTCGCGTGATTTTTGTCGATTTGTCTCGCCGGAGCCGGCCGGATTTTTGGCCGGAAAGACCCGCCGGAATTGCGGGGTAAGGGAGAGAGAAAGAGAGGTGTTTTCAATTTACACATTAGGCCCCTGTGGTTTCATGTTTTATTTATTTTGTACCCAAAGTTATTATTATTATTATTTTTTTTATATATATGGGTATTATAATTCTACCCCCCTTAAAAAAATTTCGTCCACGAAATTGCTAGATACAGCTTGAACAAGATATGGCATAACGTACACGGAGTAGTTAAAAATATCAACAAGTGAACGAAATCACTCATAACTATTTAATTGCTGAAACAGAATCGGTTTGATAAACGAAATCGTATAAGAGATGACTAATGTGATGTTCAAGAAACAGATAACTGATAACCTCTTAACTGATAACAGAAACATATAGAAGATAATAACTAAGAGGTAAATAGATACGGATATTGAGAACGGATTTCATCTTCTATCTCCCATGTAGCTTCGCGTTCGGAATGGTTTTTCCATAATACCTTGACAAAAGGAATAGTTTTCCTTCGCATAATGCGTTCTTGTCGGTCAAGTATGGCCTCGGGTTCCTCCTCGAACGATAAGTCTTCACGAATCAAATGAAGCGGATAATTCACAACGTGAAGAGGATGATAATTGTACCCCCTTAAAAGAGATACATGGAAGACATTATGCACATGTGACAGTTGAGGTGGTAAAGCCAAACGATACGAAACCTCACCAACTCTTTCCAGGATTTCAAAGGGTCCGATAAACCGTGGACTAAGTTTCCCTTTTAGACCAAAACGTCGTACACCTTTGCAAGGCGAAACCTTCAGGAATACTTTGTCACCGATCTTAAACTCCAAAAGTCGACGGTGTCGGTCTGCATAGCTTTTCTGTCTACTTTGAGCTTCTTTTAACTTTTCTCTAGCAATAGCAACTTTTTCATTCGTGATTTGAACCAACTCGGGTCCTTCGATGACTCTTTCACCGACTTCTTCCCAACAAATAGGTGCTCTACATTTACGACCATACAATAATTCGAAAGGTGCCATGCCAATGCTAGCTTGCCAACTATTATTGTAAGCAAACTCGACCAAACACAAGTACTCGTCCCAGTTCCCAGTCCACTCTAAAGCACAAGCTCGAAGCATGTCCTCAAGTGTTTGAATAGTACGCTCCGACTGACCGTCAGTCTGAGGATGAAACGCCGTACTAAACCTCAACTTGGTACCCCATGCAGCTTGCAAACCCTTCCAAAAACGAGAAGTGAACCTCGGGTCTCGATCAGACACGATAGACACCGGAGTGCCATGAAGTCTAACAATCTCTTGTGTGAACACTTCAGAAAGTTTGCTAACCGAAAATCCTTGCTGAATTGGGAGAAAGTGAGCCGACTTTGACAATCTGTCAACTACAACCCATATTGCATCATTCTTCTTAAATGTCCTTGGCAACCCTGTCACAAAATCCATGGAAATATCATCCCATTTCCATACAGGAATAGGTAGTGGCTGAAGCAAACCACTAGCTCTCTGATGCTCAATCTTGACCTGCTGACAAGTAAGGCAACGGCTAACATACTTAGCCACGTCTTCTTTCATACCATTCCACCAGAAATTCTGACGAAGATCACGATACATCTTAGTAGATCCTGGATGGATAGAGAACGGAGAACTATGTGCCTCAGCTAATAACGATTCTCGAAGAGAAGAATCATTAGGCACACATAAACGTTTACCACACCAGATTACTCCATGCTCATCTACTCTAAATTCTGATTGCTTACCAATCTCCACATTCTGTAAGATTGCCCAGAGTTCACCATCGTCTTTCTGTGCGTTCTTAATCCGGACTATTAAGTCTGATTCAATCTGAAGACTAGCGAGATATCCGTCACTCTTGCCAATATGTAGGCCAATACCCAATCTATCAAGATCGGTAATGTTCTGAGGCTGTAGCTGTAGGGAGGCTACTGTTCCTGAGCTCTTCCTGCTAAGAGCATCAGCTACCACATTGGCCTTTCCCGGATGATATTGAATATTAGCATCATAATCTTTTAACAATTCTAACCATCTTCTCTGCCTCATGTTTAGTTCTTTTTGTGTGAAGATGTATTTCAAGCTCTTGTGATCAGTAAAAATATCACAAGTCTCTCCGTAAAGATAGTGACGCCATATTTTCAGCGCGAAAATAACAGCAGCGAGTTCAAGATCATGCGTAGGATAATTAACCTCATAAGGTTTCAACTGCCGCGAAGCATAAGCAATGACCTTACCATGCTGCATTAGCACACATCCGAGTCCCTTTTTAGAGGCATCGCTGTAAATCTGATATCCACCCGTGCCCGATGGAAGTGTAAGAATCGGGGCAGACACCAATCTCTTCTTAAGCTCTTCGAAGCTTTTCTCCCGCTCATCATTCCAAGAGTACTTAACCCTTTCCTTAGAAGTTGCGTAAGGGGTAAAGCAATAACAGAGAACCCTTCGACAAATCTACGATAGTAACCAGCAAGACCAAGAAAACTCCGGACTTCAGTGGCTGAAGTAGGTCTTGGCCATTTAGTGATTGCCTCTATCTTTGCTGGATCCACCATAATACCATCTGCAGAGACCACATGACCCAGAAAGGCTACTTGACTCAACCAAAATTCACATTTTGAAAACTTAGCATAAAGCTTCTTTTTACGCAGAGTTTCAAGCACGATACGAAGATGGTCTTCATGTTCCTCCTTACTCTTAGAATAGATAAGAATGTCATCTATAAACACGATGACGAACTTATCCAGATAGTCATGGAAAACTCGGTTCATTAGGTCCATGAAAACAGCTGGGGCATTCGTTAACCCGAACGGCATAACCAAGAATTCATAGTGACCATATCGCGTACGGAAGGCAGATTTAGGGACATCAGAATCTTTGATCTTTAGCTGATGGTAACCAGACCTCAGATCGATTTTAGAGAAACACTTTACACCCTGAAGCTGATCAAATAAATCATCAATACGAGGCAGAGGGTAACGATTACGGATAGTGATCTTGTTGAGTTCTCTGTAGTCAATGCAGAGTCTCAAAGAACCATCTTTCTTCTTCACGAATAGGACCGGTGCACCCCAAGGTGAGACACTTGGTCTAATAAATCCAAGATCTAATAACTCCTGTAATTGGTCCTTCAGTTCTTTGAGTTCAAGTGGTGCCATACGGTAAGGTGCCTTGGAAATCGGTTCCGCACCAGGAATAATATCAATAGTGAATTCCACCTCGCGGTCTGGTGGAAGTCCAGGTAACTCCTTAGGAAACACATCGGGAAAATCACAAACAACCGGATAATCAGAAATACTAGGCTCTTCAGGAGATAAAATTTTAACTGAAGCAAGGAATCCTGCAGCGCCGTGCAGTAGGGATTTACGAGCCTTAAGTGCTGAAATTATTTGAAGAGTTTTTCGAGGTTTAGTCCCCTGATAAATGAGTTCAGGATGATGGGGATCTCCAAACAGAATGCGACGAGTCTGACACTCAATTGTAACATGATGCCGAGTTAACCAGTCCATTCCCAAGATGATATCAAAATCTTCCATTTGCATGGGCAACAGATCCGCTGTAAGAATAAGCGATTCAACTCGGATCGGACAATCCTCATACACATGAGAGATTGTAACAGAGTTTCCCATAGGAGTCATAATATTCAAAGTATTTTCTAATAATGTTGGGCTCATCGTTAGATGTTTAAGAAAAGATTGAGAAACTATGGAGTGTGTTGCTCCAGTATCAAATAAGACTTGAACTTCACGAGTTCCTAACATGAGAGTACCAGAAACAGTACCTAAAGAATTTATGTTACCATGGCACACTTAGTATATAGATAACAAGCATAATTTACATGGTAAGACTACTAGATTATTCAGATACGATAGATTCACATATGGGAGGAATATCAAGAGTCATACCTGGTGTGTTTGCTGCATCCTTTGCGTTCAGAGCAAACACTCGTCCTCCATTAGTAGGCTGTTTTGCACTATTTCCAGCCTTCCCTTTGTTATCAGGATACGGACAGTCTTTCAGTACATGGCCGGTCTTTCCACATCTAAAACAGGCTCCTGAAGCTCGCCGACAAACACCAAAATGACGTTTTCCACATGTAGTGCATACCGGAACTTGCTCTTGACCTTGGCTTTCAGCAGGTTTAGGATTCTGCTGTTTTTGTTTCCATTGATTACCTTGGCGGTTATTATTTCTGTTGAATTGGGCTTTTCGTTCACCTGTATGGTGTTTCTCGCTTGAAGATTGCCCAGAAGGTGCGGTATGGTGTCCTTCACGATTTCTCTTTCGACTCTCCTCAGCTTTAGCTAACCTCTTCTTGTTTTCCATGTCGAGTGTTTTCACGGCATCAGCTACTTCATTGATATTGTTAAACCTTTGAGTCACTATCCACCTCCGAGTCCTCTCATGAACAGCCCATTTCAACTTTTCTGCTTGGGCCTCTGGGCTACCTGCAGCTTCCCCAAGAAAGCTAGCCAACCTACAGAATCTTGCCATGAATTCCTGCCAAGGTTCACCATCGCGTTGCTCAATAGATGCATATTCACGTGCATACTCATTTCGTTCCACTTCCGAGAAATACTTTCGGAAGAATATTGTGCGGAAATCGGCCCAAGTAAGGGTAGCAACATAACCTTCTCCACCATGTGCAAGTTTTACCCCTTCCCACCAAACTAGAGCATCATCCTCCAGTTTGTAAGAAGCCAACCTAGTTTTAAATAGGTCATCGACTCCTAGCACTTCGAATATCTTTTCCACATGGGCTATCCAGTTCCGAGCATCCATCGGTGTAGCCGCATCACTAAAAGATCTTGGTCTTTGCTTCATAAAGCGCTCAAGCCAAACATGAATCTCAGCCACAGGTGGTATTGCATTTCCACCGGAAGATGGTCCAGTGTGGTTCCCGCCAGAAGGTGGCTCTGAGTTATTTCCACCGGGTGGAGGTCCTGTGTTGTTTCCCTCCGAATTTGCCTGTTGCATCTGCTGGATGACTGTTTGAGCAGTCTGAGTCATCAGATTAGGGAGTATTCCAGAAATAGCAGCGTTTACAGCATTAGCAACGAGGGTTTCAAGAGGAGTATCAGATGAGGGGCCACTCGATTGATTGCGGTTGTTCACACGTCTCTTAGGAGCCATCTGAAATGAAAATATACGTGTGAACACTGGAATTTAGATTGGAAACAAAAATTAGATCCTAACCCAACGTCTACCCATAACCTCACAAATTTATTATTAATGTTTAAGTTTTCTACAGGAAAGAGCCTTTGCTCTGATACCACAACTGTAACACCCCAGCCCGAATAGGGCTGACGTGTCACTAATACGGATATCAAATCAAAACGCATTCCCATTATTAAAACGATTACAAGTTCAAATTCCAAAACTTAATTAAGATGTTCAATACATCAATTAAAATAACAGATAATCTTAGTCTTCAATTCACTCTTCACTTGTTTCCCAGATTACCCTGCTGACCTGACGTGCATGAAAACAAAAGCACGCCTGAGCATAACGCTCAGTGAACGGAATAGCGGATAACAAAAATAAACAGACATGTTGATAAACAAAGAATCGACAGATATCAAAAATAAACAGACATGGTGATAATCAAAGAATCGGCAGATATCAAAAATAAACAGACATGGTAATAATCAAGGAACCGACAGATATCAAAAATAAACAGACATGTGATAATCAAGGAATTAGCAGATATCAAAAATAAACATACGTCATAAGACATATGTCAGATAGAACATACCCCGAGCTAATAATCATATCATATAATAACTGAACAGGGGGAACACAGGTAGCGAGCCCGTGAACCAATGTGAAATGGAGTATGGGCAGACATACAAACCATTCACCAGAGTCCCGAATGGAATGGTGTGTAACCATCCATCAGGAAATAACAGAACTAGCCTAGGATCGATCCATACGCCTCTGAGGAAATAATAATATAACCAGACATAATTTCAGAGTCCTCTTTAGAGACGCCGTGATCTCAGCTCACCGCCACGGTTGGTGCCACGTTATCGATGCCGCAATAACGCGTCTTGGTCACCCCCAAGATAGGGAGAGCTCGGGTAACAAATTCAGAAATATATAGTAGTCAAGCTACTTATAACAGAATCAAAAGCAAATTATCTATGTATGACAGGAATCAAAACTAGAAATGAACGGAAATCAAATACGAGGCAGAAATCAGGAATCTGTACTGCAAAGTAACGGAACCAAAAGTAAATACTTATGATAACAAGAAACAGAATCCGTACCTTATACACGAATGACAATAATCAGAAACAAGATCTAGGCTCGGTTAACGCCGCGAGAACCTACGATAATGTAACGCAAATTATAGTTTGGAAAATTCCAATTCTGCCCTTGTCTTTTCGCACTCGTTAAAAATACTAAACGACGTTTAAAAATTCTGAAAATCTCCAGTTTACTAGATTAGTGATTTCTAAACAACTTTCATTTAGAAAAGTTCCTGATTTGGATTACCGAAATATGAGAAAAACGTGGATCTTTACAGCTGCGCAGAACTGCTAGCTGTTACGAAAACGATCGTTTGGAGGTCTAAACGAATGAGTTTTTCTATGTTTTATATATCAACAGATTCGTTTTTCGACGAACTTCGTCATGGACATAAGGTTTAACTGATTTGGATCTGTTATGATAAAGTTATGGCCTCCGTAAGTTGGCTGTAAAATACGTAACTAAATGAATTGTTTACAGTTTATTTTTAAACAAAATAAACTATTTATAACGTTCGTTAACAATATATATATAAGAATTGTTAAGGTTTTACTAGACTAATTTACAGAAATTAATTAGGTATTTTTATAAAAGAAGTTTTATATTTAATCAGATGTTTACCATTTATTTAAAAGAAACACTTAAAAATAATTAAACCAAATGCCTTCGTTATATTGTTTTATAAAGATTTACACTTAAAGAAAATTACAGAAATAAGGTTGATGATTAAAAAAAATGAACAGAGTTTGTAAAAGAATTTTTATGATTTTTAAGAATTTTTCTGGAATTTTTAAAAGCTTAAAAGGGCTTTAAAAAAATATTGCAGGGCATAGGGTTCGAACCCGGAACCTCAAGATTATGGGGCATGAGACTAACCAGTGAACCAAGGCATACAGCCGCGGTTTATCGTGGTTTTAAATTCTTAAATCCATTAATTACTAAATTCCCAAATCATAAGAACCCTAATTCCCAAAGAACCCTAATTCCCAAATCACCCAAATCGATTCAATTGATCATCCAATTGATCCTGATAACAAAAACATTCATGGGGCTTTTGTTCCCCATGAAAAATCGAGTGTGTGGGTGTGTGTATTTACCCGAATGATGTTCAAATCACTGATGCATTGTGCAAGAACAGTCGCGGCACTATAGAATCCGATTTGAGATGCAATTGATAATAATAAACCAATTAATTTTGTAGGAAGCTTCCAATGATCTCGGTGATCAAAATCCCTGTAAAAATTTCAGGTTTCGAAGTCCCGAAAGTGGCGTTCGACAGAGTTGCAGGTCGACGGTTAGGAGGTGATCAATGGTGGAGTTTCTTTGAGTTTCAAATGAAATGGAGTATAAAAACAGGTTGGAAACGATTAAACATTCAATAGTGCACGCTTAATTTAATTGTTGTTGCGGGTTTTAGTGCGCGATGAAGTGATGGTCGGCCGAAAGTGAGTGGACCGGTTTCAATCACACTCAAATTTTAAAATCTCAGTGGTTTACGGTTCGATTCAATCATACTAGTGTGTCGGTAGTGGTTTGTTGAGTTGGATTCGCGTGATTTTTGTCGATTTGTCTCGCCGGAGCCGGCCGGATTTTTGGCCGGAAAGACCCGCCGGAATTGCGGGGTAAGGGAGAGAGAAAGAGAGGTGTTTTCAATTTACACATTAGGCCCCTGTGGTTTCATGTTTTATTTATTTTGTATCCAAAGTTATTATTATTATTTTTTTTATATATATATGGGTATTATATATGATTTATTGAAACGATCTAAAACACAATAGGAATTCAATATGAAAATAATAGGTTTTAGATTTTAATATTTTCATATTTTATTATTTATAAAACATTTAATAAATAACTTGTGTTTATGTTATCTATTTAACCCATTTAGAGTCCTTGTTTAGTGTGACTACTGTAACTCGTTTAACTAAAGAGAATCCATTTAAAATTACATATATATATATATATATATATATATATATATATATTATTTGAAGTAAATCTGTCAACCCTTTATGACCTGTTTAATCTATATTTTACAACTCATCTAAATCTTTCCATCCAACTTATGACTCACAACTTTATAACCTGACTAACAACCCATTAACGATCAATCAATATAAAATCTTTCTGATTCGTTTTAATATATGTGTTACACAGATCATGGTTCTCTCCTTACATGATTTTAAGTGTGTTGTTGATATATCTAACATGAATTTATTCATAATGCAATAGATTCGTGAGGTTAATGAAGTGTTACTATGTTTCTAGATACATTTGTGACTTGTGTGTGATTCATTGCATTATTGGACCGTTTTGTACATCACAAGTAAACAAATTTATAACATAATACGACAATAATGATATAGCATGAATAGTCAAGTCTAGCCAGGACCACCCAAGTTATTCTACCTCTATATAAGTCTCAAACTTCTATTTGATTCCTATGGGTTTAGATTTGCGTTAGAGATTAAGATAGGTACATATTGTAATTTTTTGTTAGGTGGTTTGTGTGGTGGAGGTTTCATTCTATCATCCTTGATTCAGTGTATTGTCTGTCCTTTACAACCCAAAATCAAGTTTCCCTTGATCAAATCAAGATTTATAATCGTTAATTGGTTTACATGTTTCGTATATCCTTTATAAATTAAGTAAATATCTTTTTCATATTAAATTATTCGCTAATATATGAAATCCTTAATCGAATTAAAAAAAGTTAAGTGAGGCTGGAAATGTATGTGCGTTACGGTGGTACGGCTGTTGCGCAATTTTTGAGAATTCGATTTAGCTAATATCGGCACGGTGCGTTATAACGTAAATTAAAAAAATAAAATATAATTATTAAGAAATTGAATGGAAGAAAACAATTAGGTATGTTACAAAAGTCTTTAAAACAGTTATATTATCCCAGCAGAATTAGGGAAAGCATGGGTGGTTTTTATGATCAGAAATCACTTATTACCTAGATTTTAAAGGAGAGGGGTTCCGTTTTATGGATGCAGGTTGGAGTTTTATGATAATCGGATGCAGCTTTCGCTGGTGATTTGCATAGACCGGATAAAGTTAATGGAGAAATTGTCACCAGAAATTACCATCTTGATTGTAATTGAGCTGTTAACAACCCATAAAGGAAATGGGAAGGGGGATGAGTGCTCAATCTCAATGATCGAACGACATTGAAAGTAAATGACAGTTTTGTTTGGCCACGTGTATATGCTTTAGCATTTGTATTATAAGCATTATATATTATACTTTATTGTAAGGGTATAAATGGAATAAAACGGTTAATATTTTGAAATTTAAGCATTACTTTTCATATAGATATCTTAATCCATATGTGAAATTATCATTATATCCTATCTTAATCCATATGTGAAATTATCATTATATCCTTCTTTCACTTTAATTATAAAATATATAGATATATATTAAAATTATTAAACTCACAATATATCCTTAAAAGAATATTACTATTATAGTTATTATAAATATGAAGATATATATAAGTTATGTACTTAAATATTTAAATAAAATAACACTTAATTTAAATAGTATTTAGTTAGAAAATTATTATTAGTAAATAATTATTAAAGGCTTTATTTTCGTGTTTACGTGTCAAATTATGGAAATAGAGTTATTTTAGGATATTATTGTGTTTTTAGCATAAATGCAAAGAATATGAAAAAGTGGGAAGAAACGGGATGAAAATTGGAGCTCGGGAAGTGAAGAAATGTTAAAAAGAAGTTTCAAGACAATTCTAACTTAAAACAAGCATAAACTTAAGTTAGGAAAAGAGTTACGGGGACCACGACCTATCAACGGAAAGATCTTGAAAAGTTACACATGAAATTAAGTTTGTGCAGGGGGTAGAGTCACCAACGCCATCGGCATCAGTAAACCCACAACCTTCTGACTGACACATCCTCTGATGCCTAGCGTGACGCCAAGGTCCGAGTTAGTTGAGATTTGGCCTAATTTGAAGGGTTTTAAAGGGAAATAAACCCTAGGATGAAGATTATCTCTTTACACATCAATCTTGGATGAAAATTAACCATCTTTGATCATTCTCAAGCTCTTCCAACATCAAGTTCATCAAATCTACAAGATTCATTCAATTGGCTTTGAAGATTCAATGATGATACAAGGCTAAATCAATTGTGATTTACTTCGGGGGACTGGTTTATGCAAGTTCTTATTCTTCGTAGTTTGTAACCTAGATTTGGTATTGGATCTTGAACCTTTTAAGTTCTTGCGGATTCAATTTATGATATGATTATTTAAACGATTTGATTATGCTTAAACCTAATTTTGATATTCTATCCCTTTGGTTATCTTTAATCATTGTGTGATTGATTATTAGAATTAGGGTTTTATAATTCAAATTGGTAATTATGTGAATAAGGTCCTTAAACTTTAATCCATAATTATCATTTAAATCCTATCATGTGTAAGTCACTAGGTTTCATTCAAGAAAAATTATAATTTTATCAAACCTGAATCCTGAAATGGATTGTTCTTTCTCCGAGATTGTTAAAAACTTAAACTTTTATTTCATTCATTTAACTATTTCTCAAAAAATCCATAAATCCATTTACATTTCAATTTTTAATTTTTTTAGTTTAATCGTTACTAGCACTTTCATGTGATTTCCTGTGGATTTGACACCCTTCTTACCCTTTACTATTAAGGGTGATTAGGTACTCTTTAAAATATATTTTTGACCGACCACACGACCTCGATTAATTAGTAACTATAAATTTAAATGTCAATTTATATTATTATAAATAAAATAAAATTTAATGAAGTAAGTTAAATAATATCATATTATTAAATAATATATTAATAATATGTATTAAATAATATAATGATTAGAAGAAGTTAATTAAATGGGAGTAAAAATGAAATTATTGTATGAAGAACTTGTATTTCATGATTAAAATATTATATAGGTGTCTTAAAATTTGAATGAAATTATCATATTGTCCTTTTAATATGTATTATATAGTAGTATAGGTTAAGTTGTGTTTTTAATTTATTTTAAGGAGTAGTTGATGATTAAAATAAGTTGCACCCCTTCATTTATGATATTTGTGAACTTGAGGGTAAAAATAACATGACATTAGTTTATTCGTTAATTGTGTGGGTACTTTTTGGTACCATGCCTACCACCCTTAAGGTTAGTTTGTTGCCTATTAACTCTTGGACCCTTTTAGAGTTTGTTTTAGAGTTAGTTTGGCGTTGAAGTAGTGTTATTAAGTACACAAGTTATTTATTAAATGTTTTATAAATAATAAAATATGAAAATATTAAAATCTAAAACCTATTATTTTCATATTGAATTCCTATTGTGTTTTAGATCGTTTCAATAAATCATACCCATATAATTGTATAAACTATAAAATTTCCTTTCGGAGACTCTTGCTTGTTAACATATCTTTTGTAACATGGTTTGAATTTTAAGGGAACATTTTTATGAATGAAAAATGTTATCAAATAAATATTTGCTAAGGCTTTGAGCATGCAATTCTTCGTATATGTTATTGGAATTGGGTGACAAAAGTAAGTTTTTCACTGAAGACAATAATAACTTTTAGTTAATGTGTCCAAAGTTTTTCACTCAAGACAATATAATTTTTAGTTATGTCTAAAAGAAAGCTAAGTATCGATGCTAAAAGTTGAGTAGATGAAACATAAAAACTGTGAAAATTGTGTTTGATGTTATATTTTATATAAACTAAAAGTCTTAACATGTTTTTTAGCATGTTATAGACTTATCACGTTTTGTTCAGACACCCCTCCTTTATATTAAACCCATAATACTCCAAAATATGTTGGGGGTAACTTTATAAAATAGTAATCAACTTTCAAAAGTGTTTTAGGAAATGATTTTTCCCATCTACTGCAACATGTGCGTGCTATTCAGCAGATGCTACTATCCGCCAAAAAGCAGTCCAGCACATGCTGCTACCGAGTCCATACGCCGATTGGCATGTTGTTTGCTACAAGTAGTGAGTGTTTAGGTTCATATGTTGTTCAGCTGGCATATCATGTGCCGAAAAGACTTCAACACTTAGTTGCTTAATTGTTGTTGTTTGTTCTGCTTCAAACACTAAATTATATTTAGAGCTAAATATTGTTTACATCCTTGAGGTTTTATGAAAATTATTATTTATATCCAAAAGTTTTAATTTTGTCATTTGCATCCAAACATTTTGTGAAAATTGTCATTTGAATATATTTGATTATAACTAACTAATATGGCTATTTTTTCCGTTAACTTTCAAACGTCATAGTTATATTAGTCAAAACGATTTCAAAATAAAGAAGCAACCCACTTGAGGTTTTTTTATGCGTTTAGCATCTTTTAATAATTGCAACTATGATTTGACTTCATGATAGTATTTTATCATTTTGTCTTGTTAATGTATTTTGTTTTAGTAATAATGTTACTTTTGCCCGTTTTGTTAAATCATTGCCTTATAGGTTTCTTTGGTTTAAATTTTAATTATGGTTATGAGGATTTATATTTTATAATTATTATTCATGGACAGTTAATGTCATATTGTTCATTGTTCTTATACTTTTTATGATGATTTATATGATTCAAATAGTTTGTGTCGTATGACTTGTTGTTTATTTATATTATTTTTAGGTTGTACAGTTCTATAAAGTTAAAATGAGTTATTTTTAAGTGGTTATTCTTATATTTAATTTTATCTAATAGGACATCCAGAGGTGTTTTTCCAGATAGAATGAAAGAAATGTCGTCCTATCATTTCTGGTAATTCAAATCATAATAGTGATTATCAAAAGGGACTAAACGTATAAAACCCCTCAAGTAGAATCGATTCTTTTATCTTGTAATAGTTTTGACTAAAATACCCCTAATATAGGAAACTTAACGGAGAAACTTAACATGTTAATTATGAGTAGTTAAATAGATTCGAATAACATTTTAATAAAACATTTGAATGCAAATGGTTAAATTTAAACTTTTAAATTCAAGAGACATTTTTTATAAAAGATATAAAAGGCATTTAACTCTTATATTTAAAACTCACATTAACTTACTGTTAATGTTGAGACTTTTGGAGTTATTAAACTTACTAAGTCACATTAAATCTCACATTAACTCAATGTTAGTGTTATGAGTTTTGGATTGATTAAACTTTTAAATTTACAGTATAAATTTGTTGAAGTAGCTAGTTCATATATGTTTCATACTTCACAATTTGAAAAATTCATGTGTTTTTAGCACTTCAAACTTTTGTTTAGGAATTTTTTCAGATGCTTAGTTAAACCTAACAATACAATCTGCTTAGATTGTTTTATCATGGAATATAGATGGATTCAGCTAGGTAGTCAAAATATGTTTTAAGGGCCTTCTGTTGGGTAGAAACCCTCAGTCACAACTGTCTTATTGTTCTTAATTATTTCTGTTTCTTAAGTTTATTTTCTTTGTTGTGGTTGTTATTGTTTTTGTTAGTTAAATTCTGTATTGTAATTCCGGTTGATTAATGAAAATATTATGTTTATTTTATAAACGATGTTTCTTCACTTATAACCTCCATAAGAGTATGACAATGTTTGATAAAATTTAATTCTTCTTTCACCATACCATCAATTTTTCATACCTTTTTATACTATCCTTGATATTATTAGTCCTAATATTGTTATTATTATTCTTATGATTATTATTGTGATATTTAATTTTATGCTCACCACCACCGCGAGCGGTCAATTATTGGAATCAATCGCGCCCCACAAATTCACATCATTCTTCTTGAGGACAAATATCAACAAGGGCCCAAAGTCCCAATGGGTAAAAAGGTAATGAACACGTGCTATAAATAAAATAATGGAATTTTGGTATACATAACAAAACCTGTTTATTTTGGCTATATATGCATAAAACAACCTCTTACATCTTTTTAGATATTTTATTTTATCATCATAATACCTCTTAAATCCTTTTAGTAATTAATTATTATTAACACCACGAATTCATTTTAAGTAAAAAAATCATTGTGTTAAAGGCACGAAATTTAGACTAGAGCAATGTACAACTTTGGGCTCTATATCATCATTGTTAATTTCTTAGGGAGAATGATACTAAACTTATTTAAGTTCTTTTTCTTAATAAGGTAAACTAGATTTTAATAATCCAAATTATTAATTATTGGATGATAATGATCCAGACTATTAATTTGACCAGTAACACTTTCAACTTTCACTTTTGTTACCAACAACAGTCCCAATAATATAATTTTAAATTTTTACGTTGTTTTTTATTTATTTTAAGCTCAATTTAACTTGTATGTTTCTTCATTTCGTTAATAATCATTATTGCGACTGGAATCAGGTCTAAATCAAACTTAAAAAGTTGAAAACTGTATATCATTGAGACCGTTGTTGATAATAAAAATGAAAGTTAGGAGTGCTACCGGACAAATTAATAGTATGAATTATTATCGGTCAATAGTTAGTAGTTTATATTATTAAAATCCAATTTGCGTATCAATAAACTCGAACTATCTACTCTAGACTTAATATTAGCATACTTTATGTTACGATTTTTAAACACACAATCTTTGATTAAGGAGTACACCATATTACACCAAAATGTCTCTCTAGGACTACCTCACCATGTTTAAGCGGATTGAAATAAGCAGTATCAACTGCTTATTCAAAATAGTTATTTCACTCAGTAGTTTAGATAAATAATCTCAAACACTTTGAAACAACTATACTATATTCAAACACAATTATAAGATAAATAGTTTTGATTAGCAAACCCCAAACACCGCCTTACTATGTTTTTTTTGCTTATGACAGGACTTAGAATGTTGGATGATTTACTGATTCAAAAACATTTTCTTTTGTGACGATATATCGCCGTAAAAAACAAATGTTTTTTTTAATATTTTGCTGCATCTACATCAATTCACCCAGATATTCTTGGGTACCAAACCTGCTGTTCAAAGTCACTAATACCATTGCAACCATCAAGCCATTCGTAATTAGAAAGCATAGCATATAAACCAACTATTGTCAAAAGTTAACAAGTCATACAAACAAATGTTCCAAATGTTTCAAATCAAAATCCTATGACGACCCACCTTCATCATCTTCATCATCTTCACCACTTTGTTGAGAATGACCACTTTTATTTAAAGCGCTCTAGACTTGGGTTTAGATTTGATTTTGCATTTATGTCATCATATTAACCATCATCTGATACTGTTATTGTTCTTGCTCACTTGCTAGTCTCGCTGCTATCATCTCCTCAACCTCAAATTGTGAGAACATCCGCTGATCTGTTCTATGAGGTGGAGGTGGGGGTTATGAAGGCACGCTCGGTATTGGACAGATTCCACGTTCCCACCCGGGCCGCTCCCCAAGACCTGCCGCATGATCTACTTCTCTGACATTTCAGGGTGTTGTTGAAGCGTGATTTAACATACATACATACACATATACATACACATATACATCCATACACAAATACACATATACATCCATACACAATACACATACATCCATATACATACACATATACATCCATTTTAATCTCAATTAAACATACATACACACATACACATATATATATCCATACACAAATACACATATACATCCATACACATACATATATACATCTATTTTAATCTCAATTTAACATTCATTTTAATCTCAATTTAACATACATACACACATACACATGTATATCCATACACAAATACACATATACATCCATACACAAACACATATACATCCATTGTAATCTCAATTTAACATCCATTATAATATCAATTATACATACATTCATATATACACACAGGTCGACCCATTAATATGAAAAGGGATGCATTGGGCTTGGGGCCCCTAAAATTAAGGGCCCAATTTTTTAATATATAATATATATATAATATATATATAATATATATATATATATATTTATATATATTATATATATATATTTTATATATATATAGGGTAAGGTTCCTTTGCTAACCCTTGTTTATTGCGATAACCCGTTAACCCTACTGTAGCGAACATTACACCACTGTAACTAACATTTACATCGCGTTACACCACTGATGTAATGATTTTCCCTCCATTTTTAAAAACTCCACCATTTTTAAACGTTTTTAACTTTTTTATATGACGTTATTTTTTAAACAAATTACACCATTAAATAGATCGTTTTAATATCTTTAATTTGAGTATAGTCTTGCTATATTTTTTAAAAAAATTTTAACGTTCGTTTTCGACCACTAGTTTTACCACTGTAACTCTAAGTTACAATGGTGATGTGGCTTGCTGTGGACCACTAGTTGGTTAATGGGTTATCGCAATAAATAAGGGTTAACATTTGATCCTTTCCCTATATATATATATATATATATATATATATATATATATATATATTGGTCATATCAGCATTTGGGCCTCCAAATTAAAAACCTTCTCTTTAATACATGATGCGATGATTAGTCCAGATGCCAAATCACCGAATCGGAAGAAGAGTCTCCGGTACTCCACCAAAGGGCACAAATCAACGTACCGTTGAGGCGATGATGAGTCAATGAGTCTAGAATCCAAAGCATCTCCGGGTCGCTTCAACGACCCGCTGCTGGCTTCTGTCTAATGAAGATTAAGAGAGAGTAGGAGACGAGAATCCAAGGCGATAGGAAATAATTTACTTTTTTCCTGATAATCGCTACTTGCTGCAGAATTTTTACTCGCTTTCAAGTCTCAAACTGTTAATGATTTGCGTATTCAAGGAACTTAACAAAATTGTAATTCATGAATGCAGATTGGGAGAAGAACATCAAATCCATTTACTAAGAAGTAAGTGGGTATTAATTAAAGCTTCATATCTACTTTACACTCTATTTGGCACATTTTGTTTTGTTAGACACTTGTTTCCTCCATTGAATTATTGTAGTTTGGATGTATACATAGACTTTTGTTTGACTGAAGTTTTAGTGGAAGCAAAAATACTAAATGAAAGGAGTTCAAAAGTTATTGTATTTGGTATGAATAAATTAGTGTATATCAAGTGTTGACGTAGACGGCGGCAGTGGTGGCTATGGTGGTGATGGTAGATGGTGGTGGTGGTGACAGCAGATGGCGAGGAGAGCAGGGGCGGTGGTGGTGGCGGATATGTGTGTTGTGTGTGTTTTGTGTGAAAATGGAGAACCAGATCTGCAATTGTAAGGCCCCGTTCCCGGGCACCTCACAGTTGGTCATTCACAGCATAAAACATTCATAAAATAATTTTAAGCAACGGAATTATTTAAACAAAAACCATCCATTTATTTAAAACACTGTTGTTAAGCAATACATTTTAATTCACAAGTCACAAATGTAGATGAATGAATTACAAAACAACAGTATCGTCAAAAGCATAATGGATGTCAGTCTTGCCCACCAAGTAGCCACCCATGTGTGCCATCCTCAGCAACCTGTCACCTGCCAACTGGAAAATACATAAAAGTCAGCGTTGCTGAGTGAGTTCTAGTTTTGTAATTAAAATACTTTACTTCTCATTCCAAAACGTTCGTTTTGCATATGTGATCACACATCGTACGTACACGTAGGTAATTTCATTCATTATCTTCATCATTCGTTCATTAGTTTTCATTCGTGTACCATTCATCGTTCTCATTCACGTTTGTACATACATTCTTTTCATTCATTCATACGTTCTTTAACTTTCATTCGTCAAGCATGCAAAACTCTAAGGGTCACCTTTCTTCTCTGCCCTCATGGTTCCAACCCATGAGCCGACAAAGCATATCGTATCTGTCTGGTGCCCCTATGGCTCTCAGTCCATAGACCGACACCTGGTGCCCCTATGGCTCTCAGTCCATAGACCGACACCTGGTTGCCCCTATGGCTCTCTGTCCATAGACCGACAACCTGGTGCCCCTATGGCTCTCCGTCCATAGACCGACAACCTCGTTGCCCCTATGGCTCTCTGTCCATAGACCGACAACGTCTCGTCCGGGTCACGTTAACCCCGTGAGTGATCGTCACCACTCCTGCTGTAACAACTATCCCGTGACAGGTCACAAAGACACTGCCCCGTTGTTCTTAAGGCAACTATGGCTCACTGTCCATAATCTACCATAAGGCTCGTAATAGGCCTAGTTACTAGAACCAAGCACCATTTCCAAGACTTCATAACCGTCAATTCCATCTCGTGCCCCTTAGACCATGCAAGACTTTCGTTCATTCATTTATGCATGTATTCATCATCATTCTTCTTTTCGTTCATTCGTTAATACATGCATTCGTCATCATGTTCCTCTTTCATTATCTTTCACTTTACGATACATAATACTTCATTAGTTCATTCTCGTTATTCGTAAAGTTTCAAACAGATAAGCATACACAATTACAAGGAACATACGCACTCATCATACATACTCATCATACATTCATCATCATACATTCATCATCATACGTAGCATCATACCATACTTAACAATATTTTAATAATATTGTTAACAATAATACACTAATACTAATATTAGTGACAATAAGGGTTAACCATAATCATCATTACATGCATGAAACATCATCATTTGTTAACCCTAGTCAGCCCTGGTCAAAACCTCGGACTTCGGTATTTCAGGAAATTTCTGAAAAATTCTAAGTGTCCTAGTCGTTTGAGCCCTGTTGGGCGTATAAGCCCTCTGGCCGTATGACCCCTGTTAGGCGTAAGAGCACTGCTGGACTTTTCATCTTATACTTAGAATTTTCATCTGGTCATACGACCACACTGTTGGTCGTATGAGCACTATTAGTCGTACCATCCCATACTTAGAATTACATTCTGATCATACGACCACACTGTTGGTCGTATGAGCCCTATTGGACTCTTCAACACACTTAGAAAATTTCATCACATAGTCATACGATCACTGTTGGTCGTATGAGTCCTATTGGGCCAACACTTAGAAATATAACTTGGTCATACGACCACACTGTTGGTCGTATGAGTCCTATTGGACTCAACACTTAGAAAATTCACTTGGTCATACGACCACACTGTTGGTCGTATGAGTCCTGTTAGACTCATCAACACTTAGAAAAATACATCACCTGGTCATACGACCACACTGTTGGTCGTATGAGTACTATTGGGCTTTAACACTTAGGAAAATCCTGGTCATACGACCACACTGTTGGTCGTATGACCACTGGTGGACTCATCAACCTGCAATTTATTTATTCTAAGTCCAAATTTTAGGCTTATTAGTGACCTGTTCATGTATCTAAGTCCCAAACATCAAATTGCCTAGTTCTAACATACACACATGATTCTAGGCATGAATCTAACATAAACACATGATTCTAAGCATAAATCTATCATAAACATGAACATACATACATTCATATCATACGGGTATTATACCCAAATTTATAAGACATACTTACATGCATTTCCAGCCCCAAAACATTTTTAAAAACAGGTAAAAAGGGGGTCTAGAACTCACCTTAGTTGTTTCAAATCTTAAGACTCTTCACCCGAGCTCCTTTAATCAATTCTAACACCTGGAAATCTTCAAATTTCTCGAATTCTTCTTCTTGTTTCTTCAAGATCCGCAAGTTTCTCTGCTCTCTCTCTCTAAAAACCGAATGAAAATGTTATGCAGGAGGTAATGGGCGGCCATGCCACCTTTTTACCAACTTTATAAGATTTTTTATCATTTTACACTTTTGGTCCTCCAACTTGGGGTTGACTTCCTTTTCCTTCTTTTTTTTTCTTTCTCTTTATTCTTTTATTTCTTGCTAATAAAATACGGGTGTTACAAGTCCACCCCCTTATATAGGTTTCGTCCCCGAAACCTGTTATTCCTCAAACAGATGTGGGTAATGTTGCCTCATCTCCTCCTCAGTCTCCCACGTAGACTCGGATCCCTTCCCGTGCTTCCACTGTACACGCACAAGAGGAACCACTTTATTTCTCAACCTCTTTTCTTTACGATCAATGATTGCCACTGGTTGCTCACGTAATTGAGTCGTTCATCCACCTCGATATCCTCCAGCGGTACAACCATGTCTTCATCAGCTAAGCACTTTCTCAGATGAGATACATGGAATGTGGGATGAATTCCACTTAACTCATCTGGTAATTCAAGTCGATAGGCCACCTCTCCCACCCGTGCAACAATTCGGAAAGGTCCTATGTACCTCGGGCTTAGCTTACCTCTTTTCCTGAATCTAATGATTCCTTTCCAAGGTGAGACCTTCAACATAACTCGGTCACCAACCTTGAACTCTATCGGTCTCCGCCTCTTGTCAGCATACGACTTTTGCCTATCTTTCGCCGCTTTCATGAAGGCTTTGATCTTTTCTAATTTCTCAGTCGTTGCTTCAATCACCTCAACACCTCCCAGTTCCTTCTGCCCAATGTCTCCCCAGCATACGGGCGTCCTACATCTCCTACCGTATAGCATCTCGTAGGGTGGCATGCCAATACTGGCATGATAGCTATTGTTGTACGAGAATTCTGCTAACGGCAAGTGATCATCCCAACTTCCTCCAAAATCGATCACGCACGCCCGAAGCATGTCTTCGAGTGTTTGGATCGTCCTCTCAGACTGACCGTCTGTCTGAGGGTGATATGCTGTACTAATGTGTAGCCTCGTCCCCATTGCATCGTGAAATCTCTTCCAAAACTTGGAGGTAAACCGGGTGTCGCGATCAGACACAATAGACACGGTACACCATGACGAGCTACAATTTCTTTGATGAACAGATCCGCCAATCTTTCCGATGAGTACGTTTCACGGATCGGTAGGAAGTGGGCACTCTTTGTCAAGCGGTCAACTATAACCCATATAGCATCATACCCCTTAGGGGTACGTGGTAACTTCGTGATGAAATCCATGGTGATGTGTTCCCACTTCCACTCGGGTATATCCAACGGTTGGATCTTCCCGTAGGGTTTCTAGTGTTCCGCCTTCACTTGTAAACAAGTCAGGCACTTACTCACGTACTCCACTACGTCACGTTTCATACCCGGCCACCAGTAATCCTTCTTCATATCGTGGTACATTTTGGTAGCACCGGGGTGGATGGAGTATCGGGTCTTATGGGCCTCGTCCATAATCCTTTCACGTAGATCCCCGTATCGAGGAATCCACATTCGCCCAAATCGGGTCTTAACACCTAGAGTGTTCTCACCCAACTCCGTCACTAGACCTCTCATCCTTTCGGAGTTAAGACGATCTTCTTTCAAAGCCTCGTCTTGAAACTCCTTAACCTGTGTCATCACGTCGGAGGTCATGATCAACTGATAAGCCTTCACCCGGATCGGCTCAGGCCTTTCTTTTCGGCTAAGGGCATCAGCCACCACATTGGCTTTGCCCGGGTGGTAATGGATCTCACAATCATAATCTTTTATCAGTTCCAACCACCGCCTCTGCCTCATGTTTAGATCCTTCTGCTCGAAGAAGTACTTCAAGCTTTTGTGGTCAGTGAAGATTGTGCACCTCGTCCCGTATAGATAGTGCCGCCATATCTTCAACGCAAAAAACCACCGCAGCTAATTCTAGATCGTGCGTGGGATAATTGACTTCGTGGGTCTTCAGTTGTCGAGATGCATAGGCTATGACCTTTCCACGTTGCATCAATACACAACCTAGCCCAGAATATGATGCATCCGAATAGACCACTAAGTCTTCATTTCCCTCGGGCAATGTCAAGACAGGAGCTTGTGTTAGTCTCGTCTTCAACTCTCAAAGGCCGTCTCCTGCTCTCGACCCCACACGAATTTCACATCCTTGCGAGTCAACTTAGTCAAAGGTGAGGCTATCTTGGAGAAGTCTTGAATAAATCTCCTGTAATAGCCCGCCAATCCCAAGAAGCTACGAATCTCGGATGGCGTCTTTGGTGATTTCCATTGCATCACAGCCTCAACCTTTGCTGGGTCCACCATTATTCCTTCTGCATTTACCACGTGACCCAGGAATTGCACCTCGCGTAGCCAAAAAGCACATTTGGAGAACTTAGCATACAGCTTCTCCCTTCTTAAAGTCTCCAACACTTCCCGAATGTGGCCAGCATGCTCTTCTTCGCTCCTCGAATAAATCAGGATATCATCGATGAACACAATCACTGATTTATCTAACATTGGCCGACACACTCGGTTCATCAAATCCATAAAAGCAGCTGGCGCGTTAGTTAGACCAAATGACATAACGAGAAACTCATAGTGTCCATAACGCGTGCGAAAAGCTGTTTTAGGAATGTCCTGCTCCTTTACTTTCAATTGATGGTAGCCAGATCGAAGATCTATCCTCGAGAACCAACTGGCACCCTGGAGCTGGTCGAACAAGTCATCGATTCTCGGTAACGGATACCGATTCTTTATTGTCAACTTGTTCAATTCACGGTAGTCGATACACATTCTCATGCTACCGTCCTTCTTTTTCACAAATAAGACCGGAGCACCCCAAGGAGAGATACTCGGTCTAATAAAGCCCTTGTCAAGCAACTCCTGCAGTTGCTCCATCAACTCCTTCATCTCCGTAGGAGCTAATCGATACGGTGCCTTGGCGACAGGTTGGGCATCGGGTATTAAGTCAATTTGAAATTCAATTTCGCGGTCAGGTGGTAATCCTGATAAGTCTTCCGGGAACACATCTGGAAACTCGCACACAACCGGAACGTCGGATAGTTGTGGTGTTGGCGTTTCCACATCCTTCACATAACATAGGTAGGCGTTGCACCCACGCCTCATGCACTTCCCCGCCACCGCCATCGAAATCACCTTCGGATTCATCGTTACCCGATCACCGTATATTGTCACCGGACTTCCGTCAGTCGCCGTCAGCCTAATCATCTTCTTTCGGCACACGATATTCGCTTCGTAAGTTGCTAACCAATCCATCCCTAACACTACATCGAATCCTCCTAGGGGCATCACATGTAATTTGGCAGCAAACATATGGCCTTCTAACTCTATGGTACAGTCCTCTATCACGTCAGTAACTCTAGTGGACTTACCAATAGCGGTTTCTACATCAAAGGGCTCATCAATGCATTTACTACTAGCAGACAATTATCACAGAAAGTGGCAGAAATGAAACTCCTACTAGCACCAGAATCAAATATCACAGAAGCAAGAGTTTGATTTACTAGAAACGTACCTGACACAACATCGGGGTCCGTCCTAGCTTCCTCTCTGGTCATGGTGAAAGCTCTGGCACTCGTCTTCTGCCCCTCAGTCCCTGCCACCTTCTTTCCTCCGGAACTCTCAGCCCTCGACTTCTTGCAATCTTTACTCATATGCCCCGCTTCACCACAGTTGAAACACCTCGCAGCCTTACAGTCTTTGGCCATATGACCGGATTTCCCACACCTGAAACAGACGTTTAACCCCCATCTACATTCACCACCGTGATCCTTACCACATTTGTCACATCTTTTGGGTCTCGAGCTTGATGACCCCACCCTACGGTTATCCCTTCTCGCCTTCTTGTTATTCGGGGTAAAGCCACCACGCCCGAACCGCTTTCCATTCCAGTTTCGGTCACCACCGGCCTTCTTTGATTCCACCACCATCACTTCCCTCTCATCGTAGAGCCTCCCAGCTAAGTCTACTGCTGACCTAAAGGTGCTTGGTCGGGCAGTAATCAAGTGTCTGCGGATATCAGCCGGCAGTCCCTGAATGTACCGGTTAATCTTTCGGGATACCGGTGTCACTTGATCCGGCACCAGTCTCGCCATCTCATTGAATTTGGTAGTGTATTGCTGGTGTGTCATGGTTCCTGCCTCGAGTTGCAGGAAATCCCTCTCGACCTTATCAAGTTCTCTGTGAGGACAGAATTCCTCAATCACTAGCTTCTTCAATTCGGACCACTTCATTTTCCCGATGGCCCTGGTGCCCTCAGCTTGGACAATATTGTCCCACCAGCATAGTGCTGAGTCAGTAAAGGAGTGGGTGGCAAACTTCACCTTCTGATCCTCACGGCACTCGCTGATCTCGAGAACCGCTTCCATCTCCCTTACCCATCGTTGAGCGGTTGCAGCAGTACCATTTCCATCAAAAGTCGGGGGCTTGCACCTCTGAAATGCCCCGTAACTGCACCCTTAGTCGTCACCCCTACTACATCATCCCCTTCCTCATCAGATACTACGATCTCAGGATCCGGTCGTTCCTCTTCTCCCTTGCTTTCCTTTCCAGTCGACCCTCTCCTGTCCTCCTTTTCCTTCCTTTCCTCGTTCCTTATAGCTCGAATAACATCGGTCACTACAGATGGCATAACTGCCTGTAGGACCTGGTGTACCTCATCAGCAATCGCCTCCCTAGCTGAGGCATTCAGACTAGCATTCTCTGTTTCTTCATTCCGATCAGGAACCTCGGGGTTCACAGGAGTCGTCTCAGGAGCTTTAGTACTGTTCCTAGTCGTACGCGGACGACCTCTATCTCTAGCAGCCTTAGAAGGTTTCTTCCCAGCCATTTTCCTATGCACTATAAGATTCAAACACTAAAACAGTCATTCAAGGAATAGCTCAGTTTATGTCAAGTATAGTAAGTCCCTAATTACAGTGGCCAGTTGTGATTAGCCACTTACTTTACTCTTCACACCCCAAGCACTTCCTATCCTGACTACATCAGCATCTAAATCTACTAAGAACACATAAATCACATAGCACGCGCACATAATACTGATTAACTCTTAAGAAAAACAATACCTGATGGCACATGGCTACTCGGGCTGACATCCCTCTTTCCGTCCCATTCTTAGTTTAAGTTAAGGTTTATTTTGAAAATTTACCCGTTTCACTTAAACTTTAGCTCTGATACCAACTTGTAAGGCCCCGTTCCCGGGCACCTCACAGTTGGTCATTCACAGCATAAAACATTCATAAAATAAATTTTAAGCAGCGGAATTATTTAAACAAAAACCATCCATTTATTTAAAACACTGTTGTTAAGCAATACATTTTAATTCACAAGTCACAAAATGTAGATGAATGAATTACAAAACAACAGTATCGTCAAAAGCATAATGGATGTCAGTCTTGCCCACCAAGTAGCCACCCATGTGCGCCATCCTCAGCAACCTGTCACCTGCCAACTGGAAAATACATAAAAGTCAGCGTTGCTGAGTGAGTTCTAGTTTTGTAATTAAAATACTTTACTTCTCATTCCAAAACGTTCGTTATGCATATGTGATCACACATCGTACGCACACGTAGGTAATTTCATTCATTATCTTCATCATTCGTTCATTAGTTTTCATTCGTGTACCATTCATCGTTCTCATTCACGTTTGTACATACATTCTTTTCATTCATTCATACGTTCTTTAACTTTCATTCGTCAAGCATGCAAAACTCTAAGGGTCACCTTTCTTCTCTGCCCTCATGGTTCCAACCCATGAGCCGACAAAGCATATCGTATCTGTCTGGTGCCCTATGGCTCTCAGTCCATAGACCGACACCTGGTGCCCCTATGGCTCTCAGTCCATAGACCAACACCTGGTTGCCCCTATGGCTTTCTGTCCATAGACCGACAACCTGGTTGCCCCTATGGCTCTCCGTCCATAGACCGACAACCTCGTTGCCCCTATGGCTCTCTGTCCATAGACCGACAACGTCTCTTCCGGGGTCACGTTAACCCCGTAAGTGATCGTCACCACTCCTGCTGTAATAACTATCCCGTGACAGGTCACAAAGACACTGCCCCGTTGTTCTTAAGGCAACTATGGCTCACTGTCCATAATCTACCATAAGGCTCGTAATAGGCCTAGTTACTAGAACCAAGCACCATTTCCAAGACTTCATAACCGTCAATTCCATCTCGTGCCCCTTAGACCATGCAAGACTTTCGTTCATTCATTTATGCATGTATTCATCATCATTCTTCTTTTCGTTCATTCGTTAATACATGCATTCGTCATCATGTTCCTCTTTCATTATCTTTCACTTTACGATACATAATACTTCATTAGTTCATTCTCGTTATTCGTAAAGTTTCAAACAGATAAGCATACACAATTACAAGGAACATACGCACTCATCATACATACTCATCATACATTCATCATCATACATTCATCATCATACGTAGCATCATACCATACTTAACAATATTTTAATAATATTGTTAACAATAATACACTAATACTAATATTAGTGACAATAAGGGTTAACCATAATCATCATTACATGCATGAAACATCATCATTTGTTAACCCTAGTCAGCCCTGGTCAAAACCTCGGACTTCGGTATTTCAGGAAATTTCTGAAAAATTCTAAGTGTCCTAGTCGTTTGAGCCCTGTTGGGCGTATAAGCCCTCTGGCCGTATGACCCTGTTAGGCGTAAGAGCACTGCTGGACTTTTCATCTTATACTTAGAATTTTCATCTGGTCATACGACCACACTGTTGGTCGTATGAGCACTATTGGTCGTACCATCCCATACTTAGAATTACATTCTGATCATACGACCACACTGTTGGTCGTATGAGCCCTATTGGACTCTTCACCACACTTAGAAAATTTCATCACATAGTCATACGACCACTGTTGGTCGTATGAGTCCTATTGGGCCAACACTTAGAAATATAACTTGGTCATACGACCACACTGTTGGTCGTATGAGTCCTATTGGACTCAACACTTAGAAAATTCACTTGGTCATACGACCACACTGTTGGTCGTATGAGTCCTGTTAGACTCATCAACACTTAGAAAAATACATCACCTGGTCATACGACCACACTGTTGGTCGTATGAGTACTATTGGGCTTTAACACTTAGGAAATCCTGTCATACGACCACACTGTTGGTCGTATGACCACTGGTGGACTCATCAACCTGCAATTTATTTATTCTAAGTCCAAATTTTAGGCTTATTAGTGACCTGTTCATGTATCTAAGTCCCAAACATCAAATTGCCTAGTTCTAAACATACACACATGATTCTAGGCATGAATCTAACATAAACACATGATTCTAAGCATAAATCTATCATAAACATGAACATACATACATTCATATCATACGGGTATTATACCCAAATTTATAAGACATACTTACATGCATTTCCAGCCCCCAAAACATTTTTAAAAACAGGTAAAAGGGGGTCTAGAACTCACCTTAGTTGTTTCAAATCTTAAGACTCTTCACCCGAGCTCCTTTAATCGATTCTAACACCTGGAAATCTTTAAATTTCTCGAATTCTTCTTCTTGTTTCTCCAAGATCTGCAAGTTTCTCTGCTCTCTCTCTCTAAAAACCGAATGAAAATGTTATGCAGGAGGTAATGGGCGGCCATGCCACCTTTTTACCAACTTTATAAGATTTTTTTATCATTTTACACTTTTGGTCCTCCAACTTGGGGTTGACTTCCTTTTCCTTCTTTTTTTTTCTTTCTCTTTATTCTTTTATTTCTTGCTAATAAAATACGGGTGTTACAGCAATACCCGTTTTCGTGTGTTTGGTGTGAAAATGGGGAACCGGATCTGCAATACCCGTTTTCATAAACTGAAATCTTTTTTTTGAGGCGATTAATCGTCGCAAAATCTATTGCAACGACATTTTTTAATTACTTTTAATTAAATTTTATTTTTTTAATTCTTTTTTGCGACGACATGACGCCGCAAATAATTAAAGGGAAAATAAAATAAAAAGGGTTAGGAATTAAAAAAATAAAAAACATTTTTTTATATATATACATATATATATACATATATATACACATATATATACGTATATATATACATACATACATATATATATACATACATACATATATATAATACATATGTATATACATACGTGTATATATATACATACATATATATATATATACATATATATATACATACACACATATATATACATACATATATATACACATACATATATATACATACATATATATACATATATATATACATACATATATAGACATACATATATATACATACATATATATACATATATATACACATACATATATATATATACACATGCATATATATACATACGTGTATATATATACATACATATATATACATACATATATATATACATACATACATATATATACATATATACATATATATATACATACATACATATATATATACATATACATACACATATATATACATACATATTATATATATATACATACATATATATACATACATACATATATATATACATACATATATATATATACATACATATATATACATACATATATATATACATACATATATATATACATACATAGATATATACATATATATATACATACATACATATATACATATATATACATATATATATGTACATATATACATATATATATGTATATATATATATATAATCTATATATATATAGGAGGGATCAAATGAAAACCACATTTATAATTGAAAACCATGAAAATCACTTTCAACCAATCATAGATTTTTAATATATATGTTTTTATTTTATTAAAAAAGGGTATTTTTGTAATCTTACAATTAACATATTTATGGTATTTTTAATATATTTGACTCAATCCCTTCCTTTTCTCACTCTCAATTTGAATTTATTATATCAAATCATCATATATTGATTCAATTAAACAAAATTTAAAGATAGTTTCTGCTCCCCATCAAGAACCACCACGAATTAATTAGTCAGGGCTGCAGGTCAATGGAGTTGTTTAGGGAAGCAGGGACTCGTGACTCGTGAGGCTCTGTCGTTATGGTGTCACAGGTAGGGTTGTGGAGGGTGCGGGTCGGGTCAGCAAGTCAAGTTTGGGTCGTTGTGGAGGACGCAGGTTCTTCTTCTTGACATTCAGGGTTTTAGGGCTTTAATCGAGTGTTCTACGGCAATGATGCTAACCACTTAGAGACTCTGATACGACGGTGGACCGGAGGCCGGAGGAAACGGAGATGCGGTGGCGAAGAGTGAAGGAGATGGAAGGAGAATCGTTCGAGTTTTTGGCCCTTTGATCGTTTGAGAAAGACGGACACAAAGAACATTACGGTTTTTAATTTTATCATAACGATGTATAAGTAACATTGTTGTTACATATACGTAACTCTATTGTTACATATATGTACCTCTGTGTTGTTTTCGTATATGTAACTGTAACATCCGGTTTTTAAATCCGGACTTTTAAATTATATTATAGTTATGATTAATTAATTAAGTTGAGTTTGTTTGATTGATTAAGTATTCAGTCGCATGGGTTATATGCGAATGAACTTCAGTCGCACCCCTTACGTGCGATTGAGACTCAATCGTACGAATAGTAGGTGAATGAACTTCAATCGCACGATTCAGTCGTGCGAATGGTTCAGTCGTGCGATTGGAAGTAAGGCGGTTAAGTTGTAAGTATAGATAAGTAAGGCGGTGTATAAGGGTAAAAAACAGACTTCTGTCTGTATTATCTTCAATCTCTGTTCGCTCTACACCCAAAACACCCCTGTTTTTGCCAATTGACTAGGCGAAACCTCGTTTTGGTAAGTTTTGAACATCACGGATTAATCCGGAGATGTTATAAGCTGTGTGTATGATTAAGTTTGATCCAACAACCTGTTTTAATCAGTAAATTAATCTGGTTCATTCTGAATTAAAATCCAAGAATTCAAATCCAAGTTTTTGTGAAGTTTTGATAAAATAATGGTCCGAAACCATTGTAAACGATGTGTATAGGATCTGTTTTGAATATGGTATGATTTGGATGGTTAAAACTCAAATTTTGAGTGAGTTTGGATCAAAAACGTCAAGAACACAGCTGCTGATTCGTTTCAGGCGAATGGGCTCAATCGCATGCCTCAGTCGTACGAATGAGAGTCTAGTCGGGCGACTGAGTGCGAATGGAGGTTCAGTCGTGCGATTGGAACCCAGTCGCCTGGTTGGAAGACCGAATGAAGACGAGTGAGCACAGGATACGAATGAGAACTTAATCGTGTGAATGAACGGCTAGTCGTACGACTGAAGGTTCAGTCGTATGGTTCATTCGCATAGGTCTAGTCGCATGATTGCTCATTCGCATAAGTGTTCAATCGCATGAGGGCCTGTTTGAGAATAAGTTATTGAATCAGGGTTTATTGCTTTAGATATACCTTGATTAGAGGAAGGACTAGTTACCTCGTGTACGTGGATTGTGTAGCTTGTCGTGAGAAAGTTGATAAGGTGAGTTCTAAGCCCTTTTTAAATGTTTGGTTTTAACATTCGGGCTAGCACCCACATATTGATAAATAAATTGAATGTTTTTAGTACCAGAATTGTGATAGTGATGTGATATGTTTCTAACAGTTGTCAAGCTGTTAGAGGGAAAGTGGGGGTAATAAATGATTACCTGAACATTGTTAATCATTACATAATGGTAATGATTGCAATGGGTCAGGTAGAGTGTAAAAGATAGTCATCTGAACATTGTTAATCATTATGTGATGGTAATGATTCCAATGGGTCAGATGGGGTGTGATGATTAATGAAAATGTGTTAAAACTGATGCTAAAGGAAAGAATGTGTGAAGTGTAAATGAATGTGATAATATTGGCAATAAATAAAAGAAATGTTTTTGAAATGGTAATGATATGTAAATCTCAACAGGCCAGTTAGGGTAAGATGCCTAGGTGTAAAACTGTACAGTTTGATAGGAGTGATGACGATCACTCAGCTTTGTGAACATCTTGTGGTGACGACCCTAGATGATTATTTGGCATCCTACTGGATGAGAGATAGTAACCGGTAGTTGCTGGATGTGGGCAACCGACGTTACTGGGTATGGGAGACTGGTAGTTGCTGGATGTGGGCAACCGACGTTTCTGGGTAGGGTAACCGGTAGTTGCTGGATGTGGGCAACCAATGTTACCGAGTATGAGAAACTGGTAGTTGCTGGATGTAGGCAACCGATGTTTCTGAGTGTAGTAACTGGTAGTTGCTGGATGTGGGCAACCGACGTTACTGGGTATGGGGAACTGGTAGTTGCTAGATGTGGGCAACCGACGTTCGATGGACAGGTCCAGTGGGATTGAATAATGATAAAAGTTGAATTTATAATATTGCCAATAAAAAGATAGCTGTGGTGTGTGTGAAAATGTTGTTAATGTTTTATTGAAAATTAGAACTCACCAGTTTATCTGATGTTTTGAGTGTGTTGTGTGTGCAAGGTAAGGAGGGATCCTCTGATAATAGAGGAAAGCAAGTATGAACTGATGAGGACGCTATCCCGGAGCTACTGCTGGCATAGGATTTAGGACTTGTTAATAATGTAAACAGGGCAATGTATAATTAAATACAATCTTATGTAAATGTTTTTTTTAAAAGGTTGGGTTAATATATATATAGTGTTTAAAAGTCTTCCGCTGTAAATAGAAAGCTCTGATTGTGTTTAAAATTTAATCCAACTGCGTGACGTGCCTCCGGTGCCCTGCCAGATTTAGGGCGTCACAGGTTGGTATCAGAGCAGAGGTTAAAGGGATCTAGTGTTATAATAACTAGACTTTAACTAGAAAATAGATATGCCAGCAGGGATAGCTAGATAGAATAGTTATTAAAACAATAGAAGGTGATGGGACTATCATGAGAAGGAATAACGAGAATAGTAAAAGTAAAGTAAACAATTAATAGTACTTGGCCAACATTATTAATAATTTACTTTACTTATAGAATTCTGGTTACATACTTACATGTGGGTACCAAATAATCCTGATATCGTTTTAATAGGTTATGGCTGATAGGGAGAGTGAAAGAATGCAAGGCGGAACCTCGGAAAGAAATGTTGATGAGAGCACCGAGGTGCTTAGTATGACGAGGCAGCAATTCCGTGATGCAATTGCTGAGAGGTTCGTAAAGCCTTGAATGCAGCTAGACCTGATGAAAGTAGGAATGTTGATAAAGCTGAGGGGTCTAGTGAGAGGAAGGGAGTTACGTATAGCCAGTTTAAAGAATGTAATCCTTCACGATTTTCTGGGGCTATGGATGTGGTAGCCACTTATAAATGGCTTCGTGAAATGGAAGCCGTGATCAAGATGAGTGAGTGTAGGGAGGATCAGAAGGTAAAGTTTGCAGCCCACTCGTTTATAGGTGAGGCTCTGTATTGGTGGGATACGATTATCCAGACGTTAGGCGAGGAGGCTACTGACAAAATGTTGTGGCCTAAATTCAGAAAGTTAGTATCGGATAAGTTTTGTCCGAAAGGCGAGATGGATCGAATAGAAATGAGTTTCCTGCAGTTTCAGGCAGGTAATATGTCTCATAGGGAATACACGTCTAAATTTGAAGAGATGGCACGGTGGTGCCTCATTTGGTGGTTCCTGAATAAAAGAAAATCTTGAGGTACACTCAGGGGTTGCCTCAAGAAGTCAGGAAGTTGGTTAGATCATCTGCTCCGAGTAGTTACCAGTTGACGGTAAACTTAGCAGCAGATATGTATCAAGAAGTTTATGGCAGTAATGTTGCTCCTGATGGAGTAAAAGAAGGCGTGAAGAACCTGTAGTGCAAAGAAGATTTGAGAATCCAAGTTTTCAGAAGAAGGGTAGATTTGGAAGGGGCCAATTTCCGAAGAATATCAGAAATGAGTTGCCACGATGCGGGAAATGTGGTAGACTACACCAGGGTGAATGCATGATTGGTAATAGAACTTGTTTTAAATGTGGAAGGTTAGGACATTATGCTAATGAATGTAATGAAAGCCCTCGTAGATGTTATGAGTGTGGAGAAACGGGGCATATTCGTAGTGAATGTCCAAGATTAACCGTTAGAAAGCCTGAGCCGGTTAGATCGATGAAAGGGTCAGGAGAAGGGTCGAGTGTGGCCAATGGGCGAGCATATTCTATGACAGCCAGTGAGGCTAAAGCATTGCCAGATGTAGTTTCAGGTACGTTCCTAGTGAATAGAATTCCAGCTAATGTGTTATTTGATTCTGGTGCAAGTGGAAGTTTTGTATCTATTGATTTTTGCCCTATGCTTGCATGTGAAGTTCGACCATTAGAGGTAGCTTTTGTAGTTGAAACTGCTAATGATAGATCAGTGATTATTAGTAGTATGATTGATGGTTGTTATATTGAATTAGAAGGATATAGGTTGCCTGTTAAACTATATCCAATGGTATTAGGAGGGTTTGATGTAGTTTTGGGTATGGATTGATTGGTAAACCATGAAGCCCATATTATATGTAATAAGAAGTTAATTCAATTAAGAGCACCAGATGGGAAAACAATTAATGTATATGGTGATAGAGAGGAGTCAACTGTGAAAATAATATCTATGATAAAAGCTGATAAGTTAATGAGCCGCGGATGTGCATCTTATTTGATATATGTAATTGATTCCCAAAAGTCTGTAAGAAAGATAGAAGACATTCCTGTGGTTAGAGATTTTGCAGATGTGTTTCCGGAGGAATTACCGGGTATTCCTCCAGATCGTGAAGTTGAGTTTAGAATTGATTTGGTTCCGGGTGCTAAGCCAGTTGCTAAGCCACCATATAGATTAGCTCCATCAGAATTGAAGGAGTTAATGAAACAGACTGAAGACTTACTGGAAAGAGGTTTCATTAGACCCAGTTCTTCCCCGTGGGGTGCTCCAGTATTGTTTGTGAAGAAGAAAGATGGGAGTATGCGTATGTGTATTGATTACAGAGAATTAAACAAGTTGACAATAAAGAATAAGTACCCACTTCCACGAATAGATGATTTGTTTGATTAGCTATAGGGAGCCAGTTGGTTTTCTAAGATAGATCTCCGATCGGGTTACCATCAGTTGAAAGTTAAGGAAGAAGATATACCTAAAACGGCGTTTCGTACCCGTTACGGTCACTATGAATTTTTGGTTATGTCTTTTGGGTTGACGAATGCACCAGCTGCTTTTATGGATTTGATGAATAGAGTGTGCAAGCCAATGTTAGATCGATCAGTAATTGTGTTTATAGATGATATACTGATCTATTCGAAGAATGAAGGAGATCATGCCTGTCATCTTCGGGAAGTGTTGGAGAGGTTGAGAAAAGAAAGACTTTATGCAAAGTTTTCCAAGTGTGAGTTTTGGTTGCGGGAAGTACAGTTTTTGGGACATGTGATCAATGCAGAAGGCATTTTAGTAGACCCTACCAAGATTGAAACAATAGTGAAGTGGAGCCCTCCGATTACGCCATCTGAAATTCGTAGTTTCTTGGGTCTGGCTGGTTATTATAGAAGGTTTATTCAGGATTTTGCTAGAATTGCATCCCGTTAACGAAGTTGACAAGGAAGAATGAAGAATATGTTTGGGGACCAGAACAAGAAAATGCATTTCAAGAACTGAAGCAGAAATTAACCCAGTCACCAATATTGTCATTGCCAGATGGAAATGAAGACTTGGTGATTTATTCAGATGCTTCTTATCAAGGTTTAGGATGTGTATTGATGCAGAGGGGACGAGTGATCGCTTATGCTTCTAGACAATTGAAGGAGCATGAAAAGAATTATCCAACGCATGATCTAGAATTGGCAGCAGTGGTATTTGCCTTGAAGATATGGAGACATTATTTATATGGGACGAAATGTATGATTTACACAGATCATAAGAGTTTGAAATATTTCTTTGATCAGAAGGAATTGAACATGCGCCAGCGGAGATGGTTAGAGTTGGTGAAAGATTATGATTGTGAAATACTTTACCATCCTGGTAAAGCAAATGTGGTTGCTGACGCATTAAGTAGAAAGAATGAACACCCTCCAATTCGAGTTAAGTCATACAAGTTAGTGATAACCCTAGATTTTATGCATCAGTTACGAGAAGCTCAATTAGAAGCATTGAAAGAAGAGAACATGAAGCGAGAACAAATGAAGGGTCAAACAAAGGATCTGGAAGAAAACAGTTTTGGGGTTAAGACGAAATGTGGTCGTATGTGGGTTCCAATTAAGATGAGGGAATTGGTGTTAGATGAAGCTCATAAGTCCAGATATTCTATACATCCTGGTACTACTAAGATGTATAAGGATTTGAAACAAGAATATTGGTGGCCCGGTATGAAGTTCAATGTGATGCAGTATGTGAATAGGTGTTTGACGTGTCTTCAGGTTAAAGCGGAACATCAAAAGCCATATGGTAAGCTTCAACCCTTAGAGATTCCGAAATGGAAGTGGGAAGAATTGACAATGGATTTCATAACTAAGCTTCCGCGTACAGCTAAAGGTTATGATACCATTTGGGTCATAGTGGATAGATTGACACGTAGTGGACATTTCTTACCAATCAAGGAAACGTATAACTCTGAGAAATTAGCAGAACTGTTTATACGAGAGATTATTGCTCGACACGGGGTACCATTGTCTATTGTGTCAGATAGAGATACACGTTTTACTTCGAGATTTTGGAGAAAGTTTCATGAAGATATGGGTACTCGTCTGTTACACAGCACGTCTTTTCACCCAGAAACTGATGGGCTGACTGAAAGGACTATCCAAACAGTTGAAGACATGTTACGAGCTTGTGTTATAGATTTCGGTGGTAGCTGGGATAGTCATTTGCCATTAGTTGAATTCTCCTACAATAACAGTTATCATTCTACGATTGGGAGAGCCCCTTATGAGATGTTATATGGCAGGAAGTGTAGGAGTCCCATATGTTGGGGAGAAATTGGGCAGAAAGAGTTGGGTAGTTTAGAAATTGTACAGGCTACAAACGAGAAGTTAGATCAGATCAAAGCTCGGTTTAAATCGGCTCAGGATCGACAAAAGTCTTATGAAGATAAAAGGCAAAGGCATATAGAGTTTGAAGTGGGAGATAGAGTTATGTTGAAAGTATCTCCTTGGAAGGGAATTATCAGATTTAGAAAGAGGGGAAAGTTAAGTCCTTGTTTTATAGGACCATTTAGAATTATAGAACGAATTGGGGAAGTGGCTTATAAACTAGAATTACCCGATCAGTTGCAAGGGATCCACCCAACTTTTCACGTGTCACAGTTGCGCAAGTGTTTGGCCGATGAGAATGTTATTGTACCTTTAGATGATATAAAGGTAGATGATAAGTTGAACTATGTTGAGAAACCTACTGCTATAGTAGACAAAAAGGTGAAAAGGCTGAGGAATAAAACTATTGATTTAGTTAAAGTGCAGTGGTCGAATAGAAAAGGGTCTGATTTCACTTGGGAGTCAGAAGAGGAGATGAAGAGAGATTATTCCCAATTGTTCGAATAGTTGGTTTCGAGGACGGAACCTATTTAAGGGGGGAAGAGTTGTAACATCCGGTTTTTAAATCCGGACTTGTAAATTATATTATAGTTATGATTAATTAATTAAGTTGAGTTTGTTTGATTGATTAAGTATTCAGTCGCATGGGTTATATGCGAATGAACTTCAGTCGCACCCCTTACGTGCGATTGAGACTCAATCGTACGAATAGTAGGTGAATGAACTTCAATCGCACGATTCAGTCGTGCGAATGGTTCAGTCGTGCGATTGGAAGTAAGGCGGTTAAGTTGTAAGTATAGATAAGTAAGGCGGTGTATAAGGGTAAAAACAGACTTCTGTCTGTATTATCTTCAATCTCCTGTTCGCTCTACACCCAAAACACCCCTGTTCTTGCCAATTGACTAGGCGAAACCTCGTTTTGGTAAGTTTTGAACATCACGGATTAATCCGGAGATGTTATAAGCTGTGTGTATGATTAAGTTTGATCCAACAACCTGTTTTAATCAGTAAATTAATCTGGTTCATTCTAAATTAAAATCCAAGAATTCAAATCCAAGTTTTTGTGAAGTTTTGATAAAATAATGGTCCGAAACCATTGTAAACGATGTGTATAGGATCTGTTTTGAATATGGTATGATTTGGATGGTTAAAACTCAAATTTTGAGTGAGTTTGGATCAAAAACGTCAAGAACACAGCTGCTGATTCGTTTCAGGCGAATGGGCTCAATCGCATGCCTCAGTCGTATGAATGAGAGTCTAGTCGGGCGACTGAGTGCGAATGGAGGTTCAGTCGTGCGATTGGAACCCAGTCGCCTGGTTGGAAGACCGAATGAAGACGAGTGAGCACAGGATACGAATGAGAACTTAATCGTGCGAATGAACGGCTAGTTATACGACTGAAGGTTCAGTCGTATGGTTCATTCGCATAGGTCTAGTCGCATGATTGCTCATTCGCATAAGTGTTCAATCGCATGAGGGCCTGTTTGAGAATAAGTTATTGAATCAGGGTTTATTGCTTTAGATATACCTTGATTAGGAAGGACTAGTTACCTCGTGTACGTGGATTGTGTAGCTTGTCGTGAGAAAGTTGATAAGGTGAGTTCTAAGCCCTTTTTAAATGTTTGGTTTTAACATTCGGGCTAGCACACACATATTGATAAATAAATTGAATGTTTTTAGTACCAGAATTGTGATAGTGATGTTGATATGTTTCTAACAGTTGTCAAGCTGTTAGAGGGAAAGTGGGGGTAATAAATGATTACCTGAACATTGTTAATCATTACATAATGGTAATGATTGCAATGGGTCAGGTAGAGTGTAAAAGATAGTCATCTGAACAATGTTAATCATTACGTGATGGTAATGATTCCAATGGGTCAGATGGGGTGTGATGATTAATGAAAATGTGTTAAAACTGGTGCTAAAGGAAAGAATGTGTGAAGTGTAAATGAATGTGATAATATTGGCAATAAATAAAAGAAATGTTTTTGAAATGGTAATGTGATGTAAATCTCAACAGGCCAGTTAGGGTAAGATGCCTGGGTGTAAAACTCTACAGTTTGATAGGAGTGATGACGATCACTCAGCTTTGTGAACATCTTGTGGTGACGACCCTAGATGATTATTGGCATCCTACTGGATGAGAGATAGTAACCGGTAGTTGCTGGATGTGGGCAACCGACGTTACTGGTATGGGAGACTGGTAGTTGCTGGATGTAGGCAACTGACGTCTCTGGGTAGGGTAACCGGTAGTTGCTGGATGTGGGCAACCAATGTTACCGAGTATGAGAAACTGGTAGTTGCTGGATGTGGGCAACCGATGTTTCTGAGTGTGGTAACTGGTAGTTGCTGGATGTGGGCAACCGACGTTACTGGGTATGGGGAACTGGTAGTTGCTAGATGTGGGCAACCGACGTTCGATGGGACAGGTCCAGTGGGACTGAATAATGATAAAAGTTGAATTTATAATATTGCCAATAAAAAGATAGCTGTGGTGTGTGTGTGAAAATGTTGTTAATGTTTTATTGAAAATTAGAACTCACCAGTTTATCTGTTGTTTTGAGTGTATTGTGTGTGCTAGGTAAGGAGGGATCCTCTGATAATAGAGGAAAGCAAGTATGAACTGATGAGGACGCTATCCCGGAGCTACTGCTGGCATAGGATTTAGGACTTGTTAATAATGTAACAGGGCAATGTATAATTAAATATAATCTTATGTAAATGTTTTTTTTAAAAGGTTGGGTTAATATATATATAGTGTTTAAAAGTCTTCCGCTGTAAATAGAAAGCTCTGATTTGTGTTTAAAATATTAATCCAACTGCGTGACGTGCCTCCGGTGCCCTGCCAGATTTAGGGCGTCACAGTAACTCTATTATTGTAATGTTTATATAACGATGTATATGTAACATTGTTGTTACATATATGTAACTCTATTGTTACATATATGTATCTCTGTGTTATTTTCACATACAAGTAACACTATTGTTACATATACGTAACATCAGTACTACACATATGTATAAAATGATTCATTATTTTAGTTTATTTGGAGGGCTAATATATTTCCAATGTTTTCAATTGTCATTATCAATCACGAAGAATAACATGTTTGGAAGTTAAATTTAGCTTTAACTTTAATTTATTATTTACTTTTAGTATAGTTTTGTCACACCCCCGCTGAGAGCGGAAACACGGGGATGTAAACGAGACGGGATCGTCATAACACATTGTTAACAATAGAGATGCAATATATGTAATTGATGGTAAAAGCGTGTCATGATGACACCCGACACAAAGGAGACTTGTGTCGTGTTTAGTCAATATTCATGACAGCATAGCCATAAGCATTAACTTGTAAATGATTCACATAACCAAATATTGTATCCTTGTATTGTAATTCCCACAACCCGAGAACAAGTATCCAAAAGAATGATAATTGTTTAATAGACTACAACAATGTTTCAAAATGATTGTTTGTCAAGTATGTTCAGTCTCAAAAATGCATCCTAGGGTCTCCACTAAGGCAGCACTCCTAGATCCTCAGTTATCATTGTCACCTGAAAAGATATGCTCAAAATGGTCAACAAAAATTATTGGTGACCTCGCAGGTTTAAATTGTAAATATATAATTGATGCTGTATAGTATTTGTTGCGGTATACCATGCATACAGTTATAAGTAAGTAACATAATATAACATACCCAGTAAGTCCCACTCAAGAGCAGGGTCTGGGAGGGGTAGGTGGCGGCGAGTCTTTCCTCAATCTAGTGAGATAGAGAGACTGCTTCCGAAGACAATACAGTTATAAGTAAGTAAAATCACATAATCATGAGCTTTACAACCAAACCTAATGACGTACACACAGCAACTTGTCGGAATATATTAACCCAAGGCCGTTCCTGGCAAAATGATGGTACCAACTAGTAAACCATCTGACAAGGGTGGGGGTGTCAACCCAGTAGTACTACCAATACCTATCCATCGGTTCCAACACCGGAATTAAATGGTTGTAAGAAAGAATCACACAGCAACTCATGTATGTATCAGATAAGTACTCACAAAACAGTATCACGTTGATTCCAAGTATGTAAATTGTATGTAAGTTGTACAACATAGAAAACGGGTGAGCATACTTTTCCCCCATGTTTGTAAACGTTGTAATATTGTATAAGCATAAAAAGGGGCCACGAAACTCACTTGTTAAGTGGTAAGTAAGTATGATGTAAGCTTCCTAAACGTTGTATGAAATAAAAGGTCAAACACCTATTGACAGTTATGTTAAGTATTAATGATGTGCCTAATGTTAATAGTAATGTTTAGTCGGGTCGGGTCGTATCGGTTCGGTCGCGGGTAACACACACACACAAACACACGCAATGGATCTTATGTAGATCCAAGTACCAGAAACGTTGCCATTGTCGATGATATTTGTGTAAAAGTGTCATTGTTGTTAGAGAAATGCTTAGTGTATATTAGTGTTGCAAATCGTTTGTTGATAATTGTAAAATGTTATTTTAATTTGATTTGGAATAACATCCATAGGTTTGATAGCGTTAATTTTAAAGATTGTCATAAGCAACGGTACCCGTGTCGATGTCACCTTAACATCACACGATAAACACACACCATACACAAGAAGAAATTCACACATAACAACTCCAATCGCACGACAGGACCAGACGCACGGCTCAACACTCTATCCGCACGAATCGACCTTCAATCGTATGAATCAACTTCATTCGTACGATCGAACCCTCATTCGTGCGACTCAGCATTCAGTCGTACCACACAGCACCCAATCGCACGACTCAACATCCATTCGCACGATTCAACCTTCATTCAGTCGTGCGATACACGCACAATTGCACACATTCAGTCGCATAGACTCAATCGTATGACACACACAATCGCATGAACTCAATCGCATGACACACACAGTCGCATAGACTCAATCGCACGACACACACAATCTCATGGACTCAATCGCACGACACACACAGTCGCATGGACTCAATCGCACGGCACACACAATTGCATGGACTTAATCGCACAACACACACAGTCACATCGACTCAATCGCATGACACACACACTCGCATGGACTTAATCGCACGACACACCCAATCGCACGCTTCAGTCGCACGACAGACTCAGTCACCAGAACAGTAGGGTCGCGACTGCAGTGGGTGCAGAGCAGCATCTGACTGCTCCGTGCACGAGTTTCACGCCATAAGTACTTCCAGAAACACTTATCTAACATATCTAAACAAGATGCACACGCAGAAAGGCAACACACGCACCCACACGACCTCATGTGCTCGGGTTGAACCCGAGCACCCGAAACCCTAAATCGCAGTAGTAAAACGAGCAAGAAGGGACAATCAAGGTCGTCTACCTGCTGAGAATGTGTAGTCTCAGCTGTAGCCATGGTTTAACTGGTGAATATGCGAAGAAAACGGGGCGGTTTTGGTGCAAGGAGGAGGAGAAAAGTGGAGAAGAAGAAGATGAAGAAGAAGGTGAGGAAATGAAGGCTAGGGCTGGTAAGGGGTTTATATACCCAGTCCTAGTTTGGCATAATGTCATGTTTGGTCCTTGCACTTAGCCCCCGAGTTCCCAAATTTGTTTCAGTTGAAAACGACGTATATAAGCTAGTTTATTAATGATAAGGATGTATTTAATGATATTTGTATCTGAAAAATGATGTTATTAATAACGTTAATATTATATAACATAATATATTTAATGATGACGGTGGCGATATTTGTAAACGTTTTATGTGATAACGATGCAAACAATGATAACACAAGTGTAAAAGATAACCAAGCAAGTATGATATCCGCACGTATAGCTTATAAAGATGAGGATTGACCAATTAAGAAAAGATAACAGAAACTCGTCAATTGATGGACCTTTGGTGACAGATGTCACAGTATCCCCCAGTTGAGAGAATTTCATCCCGAAATTCAACTGGTGTTAGGTCCAAGAGTGTCATCCTCGAATAGATGTGGATATTTACGTTTAATCTGATCTTCCTGTTCCCATGTGAATTCTGGTCCTCGCTTGGAGTTCCATCTCACGCGGACAATTGGTATCTTGCTGCGTCTTAATCGTTTGACCTTTCGGTCCATGATCTCTACGGGTTCTTTGATAAAATGAAGATTCTCGTCAATCTTGATTTCCTCAATTGGTACGTGTAAGGACTCGTCGGTCAAACACTTTTTGAGGTTCGACACGTGAAAGGTATCATGTACACCGCTAAGTTCTTGTGGCAACCTCAATCGGTAAGCCACTGGACCGATTCTTTCTGTAATCTCGAATGGTCCTACGTATCTTGGGGCTAACTTCCCTTTCTTTCCAAATCGAACGATCCCTTTCTAAGGAGAGACTTTGAGTAAAACCCGGTCCCCAACATTGAATTCTAGAGGCTTCTGACGGTTGTCGGCATAGCTATTTTGGCGATCTCTGACAACTTTTAATCTATCTTTGATTTGGAAAGTCTTGTCGGTTGTTTCTTAAATGATCTCTGGGCCTGTTAGCTGGCTTTCACCAATCTCAACCCAATAAACTGGGGATCTACATTTCCTCCATACAATGCTTCAAATGGAGTGCATCCAATGCTCGTATGATAGCTGTTATTGTAAGAGAACTCAATCAATGGTAAGTGAGTGTCCCAGCTACCACCAAAATCGATTACACAATCCCTGAGCATGTCTTCCAGTGTTTATATCGTTCGTTCACTTTGGCCATCTGTTTGCGGGTGATAGGCGGTACTCATATCTAAGTGTGTGCCCATCGCTTTCTGTTGTGTCTACCAAAATCGTGAAGTAAATCGGCTATCACGGTCGGATATGATTGACACCGGCACTCAGTGCCTTGTCACGACCTCCTTTATGTATAATCTCGCCAACTTATCCATCTTGTAATCCTCTCGGATTGGTAAGAAATGAGCTAACTTCGTCATATGGTCCACTATAACCCATATCGAGTCATGCCAGCAACTTGTTCTAGGGAGTTTGGTAATTAAAACCAAGGCTATATTCTCCCATTTCCACTCGGGAATTTCAGGTTGCTGTAATAATCCCGATGGTTTCTGGTGTTCGGCCTTAACTTTCGAGCATATCAAGCATCGACTTACATACATGGCAATTCTTTCTTCATGCATGGCCACCAGTATTGATCTTTAAGATCGTGGTACATCTTGTCTGCACCAGGATGAACAGAATATCATGTCTTGTGTGCTTCATCCAAGACCAAGGTACGTACACCTCCCCATTTGGGTACCCATATACGATCCATGAAATACTGTATACCATCATCCTTGCAAATCATCTGTTTATCCAACCCCCAGAATTCTTCTCCCGTAAGGTTTTTTTCTTTCAATGCCTCATTTTGTGCAATTTGGATCTGATCTTTTCAAATTCATTTGAATAGTCAATCCCAACGCTCGAGCACGTAGTGGTTTCACACGTTCCTTGCGACTTAAGGCATCAGCCACCACGTTCGCTTTCCCCGGATGATACCGGATTTCACAATCTTAGTCACTATGTGACTCTACCCAACGTCGCTGACGCATATTGAGTTCTTTCTGATTCAAGATATGTTGAAGGCGCTTATGATCTGTGTAGATGATGCATTTGGTTCCATACAGATAATGCCTCCATATCTTAAGTGCAAATACTACAACGTCCAACTCCAAATCATGAGTTGTATAATTCTTTTTCATGCACCTTAAGTTGTCGTGAGGCGTAGGCAATCACCTTATCCTTCTGCATTAGCACACATCCCAATCCTTGATGTGAAGCATCGCAATACACCATGAAATCATCAGTTCCGTCTGGGAGGGACAATATCGGTGTATTGCACAAGTTTTCTTTCAGTGTTGGAATGCTTGTTCTTGGGCATGTCCCCAATCAAACTTCTTGTCTTTCTAAGTCAACAGAGTCAAAGGTTGAGCAATCCTTGAAAAATTCGCGATGAAGCGACGATAGTACCCGGCTAATCCTAAGAATTGTCGTATTTCTGAAGGTGTCTGGGGTGCATCCCATTTCTTCACCGCTTCAATCTTTCCAGGATCTACATGAATCCCATTTTCGTTCACCACGTGTCCCAAAAATTTCACTTGTCGAAGCAAAACTCGCACTTCGAGAACTTGGCGAAAAGTTTCTCTTCTTGTAATAGACTCAGTATTGCCCGAAGGTGTTCCTCATGGTCCTCTTTCGATCGGGAGTAGATAAGTATATCGTCTATGAATACGATTATGAACTTATCCAAGTAAGGTTTGCACACTCGATTCATCAGATCTATGAACATGGTTGGTGCATTAGTCAGTCTGACTAAGAACTCATAGTGTCCATAACGAGTCCTAAACGCTGTCTTCGGTATGTCATCCTCAAAAACCCTTAGTTAATGGTATCCCGAACGAAGGTCAATCTTGGAGAAACACGAGACTCCTTGTAACTGGTCAAACAAATCATCGATTCTGGGAAGAGGATATCGATTCTTCACAGTCAATTGTTCAGCTCGCGATAATCAATGCACATACGGAACGACCCGTCTTTCTTTTTGACGAATAATACCGGTGCTCCCCATGGTGAGTGACTTGGCCGAATAAAACCCTTCTCCAGTAGTTCTTGTAATTGGCTAGATAACTCTTGCATTTCTGATGGTGCCAACCGATACGGTGCTTTTGCTACCGCGTAGCTCCAGGAACCAATTCTATACGAAATTCCACTTGGCGTGGAGGAGGCAAACCCGACAAGTCATCAGGGAATACATCCGGATAATCTCGTACTACAGGAATTTCTATCAACTGGTTGTTCTCTTCTTTCTTTTCCACTACATGGGCCAGAAACGCGTAACACTGCTTTCGTAAACATCAACGTGTCTTCATGCAAGAAATAAGCTTTAGGGTTCTCCCCGGTCATTCTCCTTGAATCCTGAGTACATCCCCGTCTAGCATGGGGATCCGTACTACTTTCTCCCGACAAACAATCTCAGCTCCGTGTTTCGACAACCAATCCATTCCCACAATCACATCGAAACATCCCAGCTCAAAAGGTATTAAGTCTTTGTCGAAGGCATGGTTTTCCAATGTCATGAGCACTTTCTAATAATCTCATCGGCCTGTACAACTCTACCGCTGGCCATTTCTATGGACAAGCTAGTTTCTAGCCTACTAGGCTTCAAGTCAAGCATGTGAGCAAATTCAGAGGATATAAAACTATTGTCTGCTCCAGTATCAAACAATATAGATGCGAAGTGGTGATTGAGCAAATACGTACCCGTCACGACATTCGGGTCCTGACGGGCGTCATTTGCTCCGATAACGAACGCACGTCCTCTTGCAGCATTTCCTTGATTCCCTTGGCCTTGATTACCAGCTAGGCCATCACTTGGGGTTGGTTGTTCGTTGCTGACCCGGCGCCCGATTCAGTCTGGGGTGGGCACATGTTCCGGTAGTGACCCGGGTTTCCACACTCATAACAGACCCTAGCATTCCCGGCATGGTTAACCGCGTTAACGGGTGCAACCAGATTCGGCGCAACTCTACAATCTTTCGTAGGTGCCCGGGGTCTATAGTTCACACACACCCGGCCTGCATCGCTGGGGGATGATGAAGTTACAACCTATCACATTTAGGGTGCAGCCCAACATATTCTTCTTGCCTTGTGTCACAGCCATGAAATTTCTGGTTGTCTTGCCCTTTTGTCAAACTTCCCAGTGCTCAACCTGCTCATTCCCCGACATCTTTTCTTTTCTTTGCCCTCTTCCTAAGACCCATGTTCTCACCATCATCTGTTAAAGTACCAGCTTTCAGAATTACACTCTGAATAGTAGGAGGGGGCTGCTGCTGTCACCATAGCCCGGATTTGAGGCACAAGCCCCCAGATGTACCTCTTGATCCTCTTGGATTCCGGACTGTCACCAGATATGGAACCAGTCTTGCCAACTCATGAAAACGATCAGTGTAAGCTGCTTGCCCAGTCCTACAATAGCATGGTTCCAGAATTCCTGCTCCAACTTCTGCATCTCATTAATGTGGGCAGTATTTTTCAGTGATCAATGCTTTAAACTCGTCCCAAGTCATCTGCATTGCTGATTCTCTTCCCCTTGCTTGAATTGTGTGTTCACCAAGTTAGGGCTTTGCCTGTAGTGAAACACGAACACGTGGCATACTTAATCTTTGGCTGTCTAAGCACTCGCTGATATCAAGACGGCCTTCATCTTCTCAAGACCTTATTAGAGCTATCGCTCCACCTTTCCCATCAAATTCTTTCAGTTGGCAGGCACTTACAATTCTTTGTAAGAACATCCCCGTCTTGCATTAATAACCTCAATGTCATTACTAGCTGTTCCACCATTGGCAGTATCTTCCCTGTTCCTTGGTTATGCTCATTGTGAGTATCATTATCCCCATGGAGATTATGATTCAGAAGAGTGTCGCTCACTTGTGTCGCTATCGTAGGAATCAGTGCGGCTAGCTGCTGAGCGATCATGGCAGCTATGTCTGGGCTTTCAGTTCCCTGATTGATGTCGGCGGGACCACCACCTGTTCTTGGTGGCCTACCCCTGCCTCTGCCCTGTGGGGTCTCACCATCGCGATTCGCACTGCGGGTGATCTTCAAGGCATGGCATTTCAATCATAAAATAAGTAAACATGTAAACTTTAATCACTTAAGATACACGTATAACTCCACTCATCAAGTTCCAACAATCATGCTCCGGTCAATCAAGATCATCACTTAGACCATTGCAGAGCACATTCTTAGTATACGGTGATGCTTATATATAGGTTTCCCGCAGCGTTCCCACCACATCGACGATATACCTAGAATGGTGCTAAACTGGTTACTTGACATCCGATTTTCCTTAACATCATCCCAATGAACAACGTAATGTATGTGTAATGAGTATCATCACTCTTCTACATTTCTTTGAAGTCCACTTTCATTCTAAGCATTTAATCAGTTCCATAGTTACTGAAATGCTAATTGGAGGAATGTTTCATGGAGAATAAAATCAATGTCATGATTGAAATACCATGAAGGCTCTAAGTAGAATAAGACTAAGTGGTAGTAGAGGTTATGAATGTTTTATAACCGTTTACAGGTATCACTAGAATTATGATTCTAGTGTCCTAAGGTATAGAATGGAAGACTTGTACTAACCATGATCATTACCTCCTGGTAAGATTAGCCAGGCTTCACATGCACTGCAAATTGCAATTACGTGGCCACCCGTATGGTAATTTGCCCTGCATAGTCACTTAGCTCACCTACCAAGCTAACATCATAGTATTGCAACATTCATCTGGCACGGTTCATGTAATGTCCTCATGTCCTGTTGTAAGGGTGATTTAATGTGCTAATGATATTTAATTATACATTTTAATCCTTAATTTATATTTAGATGGTTCATATTTAGTGTTTAAATATTTCAAGTGACAATTAGTTATCATATTTAGTAATGATGTTTTAATGTTTTAATATATTAATATAGATCAAATGAAAAGCTAAAGGTGATGACGTAGGCATAGTGGAAGAATGAAATGGGCTTGTGGCCCATTAGCATAAAAGGATGCAATTGCATGTTCGAAGGAATTAAAAGGGGCGACGGCTGCATTTTTTTGGAGAGTTCGACCACAGATTACGCAGGGAAGAAAGGGGCAGCCTTTTGGCTGTTGGTACTTCACGTACACAACGCGTTCAACCGTTAAGATCAGAATATTCGCTTATGAGTATGATTGGCTAAACCTTCCGTGATCATTCCCCGGGTATAGGGTTAGTGATACAATTGTGTTTATCTTGGTTTTAAACTATTATAGACTTAAACTTTGATTGCTGATCATCTCTCATTGTTTATGTGTTTGTTTGTTCTCATTGATTGATCCAATTTGGATAATGTTCTGGTAAATCATTCATCAAATTATTAATCTTAGAATTATTAATCATTGAATTATTTATTATTACATTATCTTAAATTGATGTTTATTAATAATTTAACTAGGTTTGACATCAGTTAGTTTCATACTATCTAATTTAATAACTCGTTATCTAGTTAGTAATCATGTTTCAACAGGAATAACAAACTAATCATGTCTATGTGATTTCTAATATGGTATAAGCTAGTTGACACGATTCATTCACATACCTGAAACCCGGGTGTGATCATCTTTTAGTTTTATTTTATTTAAAATTAATTGTTTAGTTTTGTTATTCTCATCCACATCCATTACAGTCAAAGTGACAATAGTTTAGTTTTAAATAAGTAAGTTAGTTAAATAATCAAACAAATCGTGTAACGCTAACCACATGCTCCCCGTGGATACGATACCTGACTTACCCTAACTATCTAGGTTAATTAGGTTTGCATGACCCCAACGACAGGTCATCAAAATGGCGCCGTTGCCGGGGAGCTAGTGCGCTTAGTGTTATTGATTGATTGATTGATTTTAGTATTTTTTTTAGTTTCAAAAATTAAAAAAAAAAGCAAAAACAACAAAAAAAAATATTAAAAATTTTTTTAAAAAAAAGGAAAAATCCAAAAAAAGTATTTCTTTTTCTTAGTTTGTTTTATTTAGTCTTTACCCTTGGTATTCTAGTTGGTTTTGCAGGGTAATATCTTTACAGGTTTAGTACAATCATGGATTGGGATTGGGAATATGATGATGATTACGATCCATGTATTTGTTGCGGGAGTGATTGTCACTGGGTTCAAGATTGTCCACTGTTCGAGAGCAATTATGGAAACATAGAGGAGGATGTTCTGAATATAGGCGGCAAAAGGGATATGTGAGAGTAGATTGTGATAATGAAGAGATACCTTCATATTATCCACACATTGAACCACATTCATCATCAAGTTATCAAGAATACTATAATGCAAATATGGATTACCACTATGCCCAAGAGCAGAAATTTACCAATTATGAACCTAAGACAACACCTTTCATAACTACCAAGAGGAGTATGATGATTATTACCATGAATACCGTCAGCCGACATACGAGGATCCTCAAGCGTCAATTAACTCTAAGCTTGATGCAATCATGAACATGATGGTGGAATTGAAGAAGGAAGACAAACTAAGAGACAAATTATTCGAAGCTTTGGTTAGGCAAGTTGGACAACTCACTAAGAATGTAGCCCAACTTAAACGAGATCAATGTGAGTTACATTATGGTACCGTGGTTGATGTTGATGTGGTGGAGGATGCTATAGGTTGTTCAGAGCATGATGTGGGATGTTTCAAGTTAAATGGAGATGTAGCACCTCTAGTAGAGCCGAAGCCTAATGTAGATTTAGTTTATCTTGACTCTTCTTCTATGCTTATTACTCCAAACATCAAAGTGGGGAAGAAGATTTGAAGACAAAAATGAAAAAAGTGACATTAATAGGCATTGGAATAGTTTTCAAGAAGTTGCTTCGCGACTATGATCTTACTTACATGCTAATAGTGGAAAAACTATTATTGAATTGGCATGTCAACTACCGAGCATTTGTTAGGAATTCGGTAGGAAAATGTTCACTTAAACCACCATAACGTATATCAGGTACGGTCTGGCTGAAGATCTAAAACTTAGCTTTTTCCGAGAGGCAACTCGGAGAACTTTGTGGGTATGTTCACTAGAAACCCTCACGAGACTTCACTCGTCCACTCGGGGCTATCGAGGGGTTTAAAAGGCTTGTTGCATACGCTAAATGCAACCGTGATTCCTACGAAAGTGAGTTTAGGACTTATTTTTTATTTTTTTTGTAATTTCTTATTTAACTTTTAAATTTATTTATTTTTATAGAATTCTACTTAATGTTGCATTGGGGACAATGCAATGTTTAAGTTGGGGAAGGGGTACATCTTTATTTTGGAATTATGATTTTGGGATTAAATGAAAAATGCAAAATTTTTAAAATTTTTGCTAACGACGACGTGAGAGGTTCGCTTCTACACGATTCTTTTAAGGTTTTGCAGGTTGTTGAATAAGACTTGAAGATCATTACTAATCACGAAGATCTTTCCACAACAAAATAATCAGGTGAACTCGTTCTTTTTATGAATTTTATGAAAATATTTAAATTTATAGTTTGCATGTTAGGTCATATGTATATATTTGCATATTTAAATAAAAAAAATGATTGTGTCAATACCCTTGATAAAAAAAATGATAAATGTCCCTTGAAATAGATGTATGCGTTTATGAGAGATGATAGAAAACTAATATGTTGATAGTTATGCATGAAATGAATCTCTAGGGCAGAAAATACATATAACTTGTGATATGTTGATAGGCTCGACCTGAATTTAAGAACACTAATGTCTTGTGTAAAAGCTAATAAATGGATATGTGTTGGTGTTTCCCATCCTAGTACCAATAGTTAAGAACTGAGTCCCGACAAAAATAGATTGAGAATTTATTGCTTTGTCACACGCCATATCTATGTTAGCGTGACAAAAAAGAAAAAAAAAAAAAAAGAAAAAAAAAAAAAAAAAAAAAAGAAAAAAGGAAAAGAAAGTATGTATAGTTATTCGAAAAAAATAAGGGAGAAAAGTCTTGATCCCGAGAAAAATAAAAGAAAAAAAACTAATGTGTCATAATAGCATAATATGGTTCCTCAAGGTTGTGATCTTAGTGAATCTTCAATAAATCTTGAGGTTGGGTAGGTTTTTACTAAAAGTGTTGGGCGTGGGGACGATTAACAAATAACGGTAAATTTATATAATATTGAAAGCATGAGGCATTAGCTGAGATTAAACGGGTCTGAGTTTAAAGTGGACACAATATATTAACAATCACGGTTAATGTATTATTATGTTCCTAGTTGTAATGAAGTGTTATAAGATTAACATACGGTTATGATCTCATTGTATTTCTTTTTTGGGACGAAAAAGTTTTAAGTTGGGGAATGTGATGTAAGGGTGATTTACATGTGCTAATGATATTTAATTATACATTTTTAATCCTTAATTTATATTTAGATGGTTCATATTTAGTGTTTAAATATTTCAAGTGACAATTAGTTATCATATTTAGTAATGATGTTTTAATGTTTTAATATATTAATATAGATCAAATGAAAAGCTAAAGGTGATGACGTAGGGATAGTGGAAGAATGAAATGGGCTTGTGGCCCATTAGCGTAAAAGGATGCAATTGCATGTTCGAAGGATTAAAAGGGGCGACGGCTGCATTTTTTGGAGAGTTCGACCACAGATTACGCAGGGAAGAAAGGGGCCTTTTGGCTGTTGGTACTTCACGTACACAACGCGTTCAACCGTTAAGATCAGAATATTCGCTTATGAGTATGATTGGCTAAACCTTCCGTGATCATTCTCGGGTATAGGGTTAGTGATACAATTGTGTTTATCTTGGTTTTATTATAGACTTAAACTTTGATGCTTGATCATCTCTCATTGATTGTTGATCCAATTTGGATAATTGTTCTGGTAAATCATTCATCAAATTATTAATCTTAGAATTATTAATCATTGAATTATTTATTATTACATTATCTTAAATTGATGTTATTAATAATTTAACTAGATTTGACATCAGTTAGTTTCATACTATCTAATTTAATAACTCGTTATCTAGTTAGTAATCATGTTTCAACGGGAATAACAAACTAATCATGTCTATGTGATTTCTAATATGGTATAACCTAGTTGACATGATTCATTCACATACCTGAAACCCGGGTGTGATCATCTTTTAGTTTTATTTTATTTAAAATTAATTGTTTAGTTTTGTTATTCTCATCCACATCCATTACAGTCAAAGTGACAATATTTAGTTTTAAATAAGTAAGTTAGTTAAATAATCAAACAAATCGTGTAACGCTAACCACATGCTCCCCGTGGATACGATACTTGACTTACCCTAACTTCTAGGTTAATTAGGTTTTTGCATGACCCCAACGACAGGTCATCATGTCCATGAGCCAATAGTATTCCAATAGTAGTCCACAATAGCAAATAGAATCCAAACGCATAATCTCAATTAGTATAACAAATGTTGCCTATCTTTCATTCTTTCGGGACCTCAGGCATAACTATCTTAGGGTCGGATTTAATATTCGAGATCGACGCTACGCGTGATCTGTGAAGTTCCCTACAGATTGGGTATTCCGACCTAATGGTATAATACGGCGCGCATACGAATTGAAGATTCCAGTAGAAGACATCCCGTGAGGAAAGATTAAGAGTAATAGTGCCTTCCTCAGGATGATCAGATAACAAAACATAGAGTCAAAGAACAAGTATAGAGACATAGAACAAGTATAGAGGAACATACAAGTAATATCAGATGCAAGCCAATCCTAGCATGCATTCTACATGAAGGTTCCTAGGTGATAGTCTAGGTCGAATGATTTGCCTAATTCTCTATAAACCAATGGCTTTGATACCAGTAGTGTCACACCCTCGCTTAGAGCGGAAACACGAGGATGCGACGGACGGGATCGTCATAACACTTGGTATAAATACAGAGATATAATACATGCAACTTCTCGTGTCATGACGTCCCCCGACACAATGGTGACTTGTGTCGTGGTTAGTCAGTTCCACGACTATCATAGTCTTATTGATTCTAAAATCCAAAATACACATTGTTCACAAATGAATACAAAGGTTATACATTACAAATGCAAAACTAATGAAATCCTGAGGGTCTCTGCTAAGGCATCAGCACTAGCTATCCTCTTTGATTATGATCACCTGAAAAGATATGCTCAAAAATGTCAACAATAATGTTGGTGAGTTCCGCAGGTTTAAATTTAAAACATATAACTGATGCTGTATAGATTTTTGATGTGGAATCAAACTGTAAGCACAAACCACATAACATGTGTTTAAGACAACCAAACCTAATGACGTTATGCATATAAATCTGACGGAATATATTCACCCATGGCCGGTTTGCTGGCAGCTGTAGTCGGTAACTCACAAGTTAACCGATCTGTCGAGGGTGGGGGTGTCAACCCAGTAGTACTACCAATACCTAACCGTTGGTTCCCAAACCTGGGAATTAATGGTTGTTTGAGTTTTCCATAGATTAACACCATGTATGCATGCAAAACAGTATCACATTGATTCCAAGAATGAAAACAGATTATATAATGTACAGCATTGAAAACGGTGAGCATACTTTTCCCCCAATTTGATCGAAATCATTGAAAACTTGTATAAGCATAAAAAGGGGCCACGAAACTCACCTTGTATTGTTGTAATGCACACAGACTTCACAGAATAAGCAAACTTCACAGAATAAGCAAACTTCACAGAATCAAGCAATGCACGATCGATCACGATCAATACCTATTATTGATTATAACTAAGCCTTTAAAACGTATACAACGCTAAAAGATATATTGGTTGGATTCGAGTCGGTTCGTTTGACGTATACGATTAGATATATATATATGTTTAACTTTGATTATATACCTTGTGATAATAGGATTTAAGTTGAATTGTGAGGTTTTGAACAAGTAATGAAATTAATTGTATTTTGATCTATTCGAAATAAGTATATGTACGTATTCTTTGTAATCATATAATTCAATAGTAATTTATTAATTAAAGTAAAAATATAATCTATAATTATATTTGTAAATATTGTATGAAATTATATAATTTGTGATTTCTATAATTTCGTGATTGTTTCATAATTTTACACGATCTAGAAGTTATTTTTATAAAATTGGTCATTTTAGTGTTTATAAACAATATTTTATAAATATTTTTAAGGTTTTTAAACAAAATTAATTTACAGAAAATCATTTTGTAATATTTAAAATAATGGCAGTTTATAAAATTATTTATAATTTTTAAGAATTTTTCCATAATTTTTAGAGGCTTAAAAAGGCTTCAAAAAAATTAGTGCAGTGGGCCGGGGTCGAACCCGGGACCTCTCGGATAGTATGAAGCGTGGGAACCGGTGAACCAAAGGCCGTGGCCGCGGCAATACTCGGTTCCATTTAGTTTTAAACCTCCTTCCCGGTTTCCCCCAAAATCCACATAAACCCTAATTCGATTTCAGTCTAATTAAACTCGATTCGATATTATAACAGTTAAGATCATGGGGCTTTTAATCCTTGTATGAAAACGAGTATATTAGAGTCCTGATTTGGGGCTTGTCCTTGTATGAAAACGAGTATATTAGAGTGTTTAATTACCTGATTGGTTGAGTTGTCGATAAGAACAGTTTAAGAACAAGCCGCGGTTTAGGTTGCAATCGAATGTTGATCAATACTTGATGAAAATCAAATTGCGCGTACAGACAGCTTCGATTGATGTCGATTATTAAAGCCCTATGTTATTTGTGAGTTATAAGGTTCGGAGGTGGGTTTCGATTAGTTGCAGGTTCGAGAACAGAGGTGGATTGATTCGGTTTGATCTTGTGTGTTTTGTTGAAATGGAAGGTTGCGTTTGATTAACAGGTTGTTAAGGTTCAAGTTGATGGAATTATTTCAGTTAAAGTGGCGTTGAGTGGATGATTTAGCCGTTAAACTTGGTCGGGAATAAAGTGGAAAGGAATTAGTCGTTATCCGACCGTTTTAACGCGTGTTTTTGTTGCTTTAGGTTCGAATCTGGTTCACGAAATGGTTTGTAATAATTTGGGCTGTTAAAATCGAATTTTTAACGCGTTTTGGGGTTCGCCGGCGTGTCGCCGGACTTCGGCCGGAATAGTGTGGCCGAAAAACACGGGGGGCGGGGTTGAGTTTTTTGAAATTTTTCAGAAATGGTCCCTCGACTTTAGATTGTTGATATTTCATGCTGAAAACTTCTTTTGAAGTTTGCTAAATGACAACAGCCCCCGGACTATTTATTATTATTCTTATTATTATTATTATCATTATTAATATTATTAGTATTAGTATTAGTATTATTGTTATTATTATTATTGTTATTATTATCATTATGATTATTATTATTATTATGATTATTATTATTATTATGATTTTTATTAACATGAACGGGTATACGAGAGTTTCAATCAGAACGATATATATATATATACATATGATAAATACATAAGGATCGTTAACACACATAGAACATGTACACGAATATATTTCGGTTAACACGATGAATAAATTATAACATACGTGAGGATCGTTAATAACCACGACGAGTTCACGATCTTGATGTTGATTGACAGTCTATTGGTGACAGATGCTACATACCATCACATTCACCACATGATCTTCAACAAGAAGAATCTTAGGTTTTCTTTCTGATTTGGGAATATCTTGAATGTTTCTAAAACTTTGTTCATTAAATCCATCTGTATCATCTGAACTGTCACGCTAATGTGACAGTAACTCACAATGTTCTTTGCTTGATTTTGTGAGGTGTCACAGTATCCCCCAGTTGAGGGAATTTCGTCCCGAAATTCAACTGATGCTAGATCCAAGAGCGTCATCCTCGAACAGATGAGGATATTTGAGTTCATCTGATCCTCTCGTTCCCATGTAAACTCTGGACCTCGTTTGGAATTCCATCTCACACGAACAATAGGTATCTTGCTGCGTCTTAGCTTCTTGACCTTTCGGTCCATGACTTCAATAGGTTTCTCCACGAAATGGAGACTTTGATCAATCTTGATATCTTCGATAGGCACGTGAAGTGATTCGTCAGCTAAACACTTCTTAAGGTTTGATACATGGAAAGTATCATGTACGCTGCCAAGCTCTTGTGGCAACTTTAACCGGTATGCCACTGGACCGATCCTCTCTGTGATCTCAAATGGTCCAACGTATCTTGGGGCTAACTTCCCTTTCTTTCCAAATCGAACTATCCCTTTCCAAGGAGAGACCTTAAGTAACACTCGATCACCAACATTAAACTCTAACGGTTTCCGACGGTTGTCGGCATAGCTCTTTGGCGATCTCGAGCAGCCTTAAGTCTGTCTTTGATTAGGAAAATCTTATCGGTTGTTTCTTGTATGATTTCAGGACCTGTTAGCTGACTCTCGCCAACCTCGGCCCAGCATACAGGTGATCTACATTTTCGGCCATACAACGCTTCGAATGGTGCACACCCAATACTAGTATGATAGCTGTTGTTGTAGGAAAACTCTATCAACGGTAGATGAGTGTCCCAACCACCACCAAAATCAATGGCACACGCACGTAGCATGTCCTCAAGTGTTGTATTGTGCGTTCACTTTGGCCGTCAGTCTGAGGGTGATAGGCTGTACTCATATCCAGTCGAGTGCCCATCGCTTTCTGCAACGTCTGCCAAAAGCGTGAAGTGAATCGACTGTCTCGGTCGGATATGATTGACACTGGCACTCCATGCCTTGTCACAACCTCTTTGATGTACAATCTTGCCAACTTATCCATTTTATAGTCTTCTCGGATAGGCAAGAAGTGTGCTGATTTTGTTAATCGATCGACTATGACCCATATCGTGTCATGCCCGCTTGGTGTTCTCGGGAGTTTGGTGATAAAATCCATTGTGATGTTCTCCCATTTCCATTCGGGAATTTCGGGTTGTTGTAATAATCCCGATGGTTTTTGGTGTTCAGCTTTAACCTTGGAACACGTCAAGCATTTGCTCACATATAGAGCAATGTCTTTCTTCATACCCGGCCACCAGTACAGATCCTTCAGATCATGGTACATCTTGTCTGCACCGGGATGAACAGAATATCGAGTCTTGTGTGCTTCATCCAAGACTAATGTACGTATATCTCCCTTTGGAACCCATATGCGATCAATGAAGTAATGTACGCCGTCATCCTTGCGATTCATCTGTTTATCCAATCCTCGGAATTCTTCTCCCGCAAGGTTTTCTTCTTTTAGAGCCTCAGTTTGCGCATTTTGGATTTGAGTTTTCAAGCTCGTTTGAATAGTCAAGCCCAAGGCTCGAACACGTAATGGTTTTACCGTTCTTTACGACTGAGGGCATCAGCCACCACATTTGCTTTCCCCGGATGGTACCGGATTTCACAATCATAGTCACTAAGTAATTCTACCCATCGTCGTTGTCGCATGTGAGCTCTTTCTGATTTAGGATGTGTTGAAGGCTCTTATGATCGGTATAGATGATGCACTTGGTTCCATACAGATAGTGTCTCCATATTTTAAGTGCAAAAACTACAGCGCCCAACTCCAAATCATGAGTTGTGTAGTTCTTCTCATGCACTTTTAGTTGTCGTGAAGCGTATGCAATCACCTTACTTCTTTGTATTAACACACATCCCAATCCTTGATGTGAAGCATCGCAGTACACCACAAAGTCGTCATTTCCATCCGGAAGGGATAGTATTGGAGCATTACACAGCTTTTCCTTTAATGTCTGGAAAGCTCGTTCTTGTGCATGTCCCAATCAAACTTCTTATCTTTCTGAGTTAGCATGGTCAACGGTTGTGCGATTTTTGAAAAGTTCGCAATAAACCGTCGATAATATCCGGCCAATCCTAAGAATTGTCGGATTTCTGATGGTGTTTTGGGTGTATCCCAATTCTTTACCGCTTCAATCTTGCTGGGGTCTACATGGATTCCATCCTTGTTAACCACATGACCCAAGAACTTCACTTCTTGAAGCCAGAATTCACACTTCGAGAATTTGGCGAAAAGCTTCTCTTCCCGCAACAATTCCAAATTGCTCGAAGGTGTTTCTCGTGGTCTTCCTTTGAACGAGAATAGATAAGTATATCGTCTATGAACACGATTACAAACTTATCTAAGTATGGTTTGCACACTCGATTCATTAAATCCATGAACACAGCTGGTGCATTAGTCAGCCCGAACGGCATGACTAAGAACTCATAGTGCCCGTAACGAGTCCTGAATGCTGTTTTCGGTATGTCATCCTCAAAAACCCTCAGTTGATGATATCCAGAACGAAGATCAATCTTGGAGAAATACGAAGCTCCCTGTAGTTGATCAAACAAATCATCAATTCTGGGCAGAGGGTATCGTTTTTCACAGTCAACTTGTTCAACTCGCGATAATCGATACACATACGAAATGACCCGTCTTTCTTCTTGACAAATAGAACCGGTGCTCCCCATGGTGAATGACTCGGCCGAATGAATCCCTTCTCCAATAGCTCTTGTAGTTGGTTGGAGAGTTCCTGCATTTCGGAGGGTGCTAAACGATATGGTGCTTTTGCTACCGGCGTAGCTCCAGGAACCAACTCGATACGAAATTCTACCTGTCGTAGAGGAGGTAATCCCGACAAATCATCAGGGAATACTTCCGGATAATCTCGCACCACAGGAATATCTGCCAACTTGATGCCTTCTTTCTTCTTTTCTACAACATGAGCCAGGAGTGCATAGCACTGCTTCCGTAGACATCGTCGCGTCTTCATGCATGAGATAAGCTTCAGAGTTCTTCCTGGTCGTTCTCCTTGAATCTTGAGTACCTCCCCATTAGGCATGGGGATTCGTACTATCTTCTCCCGATAAACGATCTCTGCTCCGTGCTTTGCCAACCAATCCATCCCCACAATTACGTCGAAACTCCCTAACTCGAAAGGTATCAAATCTATGTCGAAGGCATGGTTTTCTAATATTATGGAGCACTGTCTAATTATCTCATCTGCTTGTACAAATCTACCGTTGGCCATTTCTACTGAAAAGCTAGTTTCTAGCCTACTCGGTTTCAACCCAAGCATGTGTGCAAAATCAGAAGATATGAAGCTATTATCTGCTCCCGTATCAAACAATATAGATGCGAAGTGGTCGTTGAGAAGATACGTACCCGTGACGACATTGGGATCTTGACGGGCATCATTGGCTCCAATGACGAAGGCACGTCCTCTTGCAGTATTTCCTTGGTTTCCTTGGACCGGGTTACCAGCTATGGCCAGCAGTTGCTGCTGGTTGTTGCCTTGTTGACCGGGTGCTCTGTTCAGTCGAGGACACCTGTTTCGGAAGTGATCAAGACCTCCGCATTCGTAGCATGCCCTGGCGTTCCCGGCGGAGTTAACCGCATTGATGGGCGTGACCAGGTTTGGCGCAATTCTACAATCTTTCGCCCAATGACCCAGGCGCTTACAGTTCGTGCATTCCCGACACGGCTTTGTTGGGGAGTGGTGCCAGTTACACTTGTTGCACTTGGGGTGCGGTCCCGTGTAGTCCTTCGTCCCTTGAGTCACGGCCACAAAGTTTCTGGTCGTCTTGGCCCTCTTATCAAACTTTCCAGTACCAGCCGACTTGTTTCCCCAGTCTCTTTTTTTCTCCGCTCCCTTACCCAGTACTCCTGTTCTTACCATCTCGTCTGTGAGAGCGCCCGCTTTCAGAATAGCGTTCTGGATTGTGGGAGGAGCAGCTGCAGTTACCATCGCCCGAATTTGAGGCGCGAGTCCCCAAATGTACCTTTCTATCCTCTTGGATTCCGGAGTGACTAGGTGTGGAACTAATCTAGCCAACTCGTGGAATCGGTCAGTATAAGCTGCATGCCCTGCCCCCACCATAGCATGATTCCAGAACTCATGCTCAAGCTTCTGCATTTCGTTGAGGGGGCAGTATTCCTCGGTAATCAATGCTTTGAATTCATCCCAGGTCATTTGTATTGCAGCTTCCCTTCCTCTAGCTTGAACCTGGGTGTTCCACCAGGTTAGTGCTCTGCCCTGCAGTGAGCACGTAACATACTTGATCCGTTGGCTATCGAGGCATTCACTGATGTCGATCACGGCCTCCATTTTCTCAAGCCATCTAGTCAGGGCTATTGCCCCACCTTTCCCATCAAATTCGTGGGGTTTACAAGCCACAAATTCTTTATATGTACATCCACGTTTGATTTGATTGTCGCCAGTTTCATTCCCATTTGTTCTGCCATTGCCAGTATCACCCACCACACCTTGATCATGTTGACCGTTGGTGTTGTGATCCCCGTGGAGAGGATGGTTCAGCAGGGCATCGCTTACTTGGGTTACAATGGTTGGTACCAATGCAGCTAGCTGCTGAGCAATCATGGCAGCTATATCAGGATTGCCAGCTCCTGATTAGTGTTGGCTGGAGCACCACCAGCTCCTGAAGGTCTACCCCTTCTCCTGTTTTGTGGGGCTTCGGCTTCCTGGTTGGTCTTGCGTGTGATTCTTTTGGTGCCATCTTCTAACTACAGAAGAATGGAAGTTTTAGTCACCTTATGATTTCATGCATTACTTCATAATAACCTATGCTTCGGTCCATTAAGATAATTATGTAGCCCAGGTTAAGCACACTCTCAGTATACGGTGATGCTTATATATAGGGTTCCCCGCAGCGTTCCCACCACATCCACGATATACCTTGAATAATACTTAAACTAGTTGCATAACATCTTAATTTTCCTTAGCACCTACTCAAGAATAAGGTTTCATAAGATCAATATCGTGATTGGAAATACCATGATGGCTCTAAGTAGGACAGGACTTGAGTAAATGTTAATAATGTTTGATTGCCTTTAACAAGGACTTATAATGTTTGATTGCCTTCAACAAGGACTTACTAGAATCATGACCCTTAGCACTCTAGGGTATAGAATAAAAACGTGTGATACTCATGATCGTTACCTCGTGGTAAGATTAGCCAGACTTTTCATGCATGGCGAATTACAATTACGTGTGCACCCGTAATGGTAATCTACCTTGCATGATCACCCTTAACTTCACTTACCCCAAATTAACATCATAGTATTATTTAAATTCAACACATACAAATATATGATGTCCTCCTGTCCATGAGCCAGTATTCCAATAATAGCATGTAATTGCAATTAAGCATATAAGCACATTATGTTTAATGATAACCACATATCTGTCATACTTTCAGAATTTCACTCATATCTATGATAGGGTCGGATTCAATATCCGAGATCAACACTACGTGTGATCACCGAAGTTCCCTGTTACTATGATATGTGCGCATACCAGCGTAAAGTTCTAGCATAAAAGTATTCTAAGAAGATAGTCTAAGAGTAGTAATGTCTTCCTTTGGGATACTCAGATAAAACGTGTATATATAAAATCAAGTATGTAGGGACATACTTGTATATTATTAGGTATATAGGAATATACCTATATATCAAATTTATAGACTTTAGGTGAGATCAAATGCACACAATCCCTAGCATGCATTCTATATGAAGGTTCTTAGGTTATAGTCTAGGTCGAATTCTCCACCTAAATCTCTATAACCAAGGCTCTGATACCAATCTGTCACACCCTCGCTTAGAGCGGAAACATGAGGATGCGACGGACGGGATCGTCATAACACTTGGTATAAATACAGAGATATAATACATGCAACTTCTCGTGTCATGACGTCCCCCGACACAATGGTGACTTGTGTCGTGGTTAGTCAGTTCCACGACTATCATAGTCTTATTGATTCTAAAATCCAAAATACACATTGTTCACAAATGAATACAAAGGTTATACATTACAAATGCAAAACTAATGAAATCCTGAGGGTCTCTGCTAAGGCATTAGCACTAGCTATCCTCTTTGATTATGATCACCTGAAAAGATATGCTCAAAAATGTCAACAATAATGTTGGTGAGTTCCGCAGGTTTAAATTTAAAACATATAACTGATGTTGTATAGATTTTGATGTGGAATCAAACTGTAAGCACAAACCACATAACATGTGTTTAAGACAACCAAACCTAATGACGTTATGCATATAAATCTGACGGAATATATTCACCCATGGCCGGTTTGCTGGCAGCTGTAGTCGGTAACTCACAAGTTAACCGATCTGTCGAGGGTGGGGGTGTCAACCCAGTAGTACTACCAATACCTAACCGTTGGTTCCCAAACCTGGGAATTAATGGTTGTTTGAGTTTTCCATAGATTAACACCATGTATGCATGCAAAACAGTATCACATTGATTCCAAGAATGAAAACAGATTATATAATGTACAGCATTGAAAACGAGTGAGCATACTTTTCCCCCAATTTGATCGAAATCATTGAAAACTTGTATAAGCATAAAAAGGGGCCACGAAACTCACCTTGTATTGTTGTAATGCACACAGACTTCACAGAATAAGCAAACTTCACAGAATAAGCAAACTTCACAGAATCAAGCAATGCACGATCGATCACGATCAATACCTATTATTGATTATAACTAAGCCTTTAAAACGTATACAACGCTAAAAGATATATTTGGTTGGATTCGAGTCGGTTCGTTTGACGTATACGATTAGATATATATATATGTTTAACTTTGATTATATACCTTGTGATAATAGGATTTAAGTTGAATTGTGAGGTTTTGAACAAGTACTGAAATTAATTGTATTTTGATCTATTCGAAATAAGTATATGTACGTATTCTTTGTAATCATATAATTCAATAGTAATTTATTAATTAAAGTAAAAATATAATCTATAATTATATTTGTAAATATTGTATGAAATTATATAATTTGTGATTTCTATAATTTCGTGATTGTTTCATAATTTTACACGATCTAGAAGTTATTTTTATAAAAATTGGTCATTTTTAGTGTTTATAAACAATATTTTATAAATATTTTTAAGGTTTTTAAACAAAATTAATTACAGAAAATCATTTTGTAATATTTAAAATAATGGCAGTTTATAAAATTATTCTTATAATTTTTAAGAATTTTTCCATAATTTTAGAGGCTTAAAAAGGCTTCAAAAAATTAGTGCAGTGGGCCGGGGTCGAACCCGGGACCTCTCGGATAGTATGAAGCGTGGGAACCGGTGAACAAAGGCCGTGGCCGCGGCAATACTCGGTTCCATTTAGTTTTAAACCTCCTTCCCCGGTTTCCCCCAAATCCACATAAACCCTAATTCGATTTCAGTCTAATTAAACTCGGATTCGATATTAATAACAGTTAAGATCATGGGGCTTTTAATCCTTGTATGAAAACGAGTATATTAGAGTGTTTAATTACCTGATTTGGTTGAGTTGTCGATAAGAACAGTTTAAGAACAAGCCGCGGTTTAGGTTGCAATCGAATGTTGATCAATACTTGATGAAAATCAAATTGCGCGTACAGACAGCTTCGATTGATGTCGATTATTAAAAGCCCTATGTTATTGTGAGTTATAAGGTTCGGAGGTGGGTTTTCGATTAGTTGCAGGTTCGAGAACAGAGGTGGATTGATTCGGTTTGATCTTTGTGTGTTTTGTTGAAATGGAAGGTTGCGTTTGATTAACAGGTTGTTAAGGTTCAAGTTGATGGAATTATTTCAGTTAAAGTGGCGTTGAGTGGATGATTTAGCCGTTAAACTTGGTCGGGAATAAAGTGGAAAGGAATTAGCCGTTATCCGACCGTTTTAACGCGTGTTTTTGTTGCTTTAGGTTCGAATCTGGTTCACGAAATGGTTTGTAATAATTTGGGCTGTTAAAATCGAATTTTTAACGCGTTTTGGGGTTCGCCGGCGTGTCGCCGGACTTCGGCCGGAATAGTGTGGCCGGAAACACGGGGGGCGGGGTTGAGTTTTTTGAAATTTTTCAGAAATGGTCCCTCGACTTTAGATTGTTGATATTTCATGCTGAAAACTTCTTTTGAAGTTTGCTAAATGACCAACAGCCCCCCGGACTTATTTATTATTATTCTTATTATTATTATTATCATTATTAATATTATAGTATTAGTATTATTAGTATTATTGTTATTATTATTATTTGTTATTATTATCATTATGATTATTATTATTATTATGATTATTATTATTATTATTATGATTTTTATTAACATGAACGGGTATACGAGAGTTTCAATCAGAACGATATATATATATATACATATGATAAATACATAAGGATCGTTAACACACATAGAACATGTACACGAATATATTTCGGTTAACACGATGAATAAATTATAACATACGTGAGGATCGTTAATAACCACGACGAGTTCACGATCTTGATGTTGATTGACAGTCTATTGGTGACAGATGCTACATACCATCACATTCACCACATGATCTTCAACAAGAAGAATCTTAGGTTTTCTTTCTGATTTGGGAATATCTTGAATGTTTCTAAAACTTTGTTCATTAAATCCATCTGTATCATCTGAACTGTCACGCTAATGTGACAGTAACTCACAATGTTCTTTGCTTGATTTTGTGAGGTGTCACAGTATGTCACACCCCCGCTGAGAGCGGAAACACGGGGATGTAAACGAGACGGGATCGTCATAACACATTGTTAACAATAGAGATGCAATATATGTAATTGATGGTAAAAGCGTGTCATGACGACACCCGACACAAAGGAGACTTGTGTCGTGTTTAGTCAATATTCACGACAGCATAGCCATAAGCATTAACTTGTAAATGATTCACATAACCAAATATTGTATCCTAGTAATGTAATTCCCACAACCCGGGAACAAGTATCCAAAAGAATGATAATTGTTTAATAGACTACAACAATGTTTCAAAATGATTATTTGTCAAGTATGTTCAGTCTCAAAAATGCATCCTAGGGTCTCCACTAAGGCAGCACTCCTAGATCCTCAGTTATCATTGTCACCTTAAAAGATATGCTCAAAATGGTCAACAAAATTATTGGTGACCTCGCAGGTTTAAATTATAAATATATAATTGATGTTGTATAGTATTTGTTGCGGAATACCGTGCATACAGTTATAAGTAAGCAAAATCACATAATCATAAGCTTTACAACCAAACCTAATGACGTACACACAGCAACTTGTCGGAATATATTCACCCAAGGCCCGTTCCTGGCAAAATGATGGTACCAACTAGTAAACCATCTGACAAGGGTGGGGGTGTCAACCCAGTAGTACTACCAATACCTATCCATCGGTTCCAATGTAACATCTCGTATTTCGCAACTAATAATAATAATAATTATAATAATAATAATAATAATAATAATAATAATATTAATAATAATAATAATAATAATAATGATAATAATAATAAAAATAATAAGGATAAAAACAATAATAATAATGCTAAAAATAATAATAATAATAATGATCATAATACCAATAATAATAATAATAATAAATATAATAATAATAATAGTAATAATAATAATAATAATAATAATAATAATAATAATAATAATAATAATAATAATAATAAAGTTCAAGGGCCATTTTGTCATTTCTGAAACTTCAAAAGAAGTTTTGTGCATAAAATAGACAAAAGAGAAACCGAAGGGACCATTTGTGTAACTTTTTCAAACCCATTTCCCCACCCCTGATTTTCCGGCCGGTCACCGGCGCAACTCCGGCGACACTCCGGCGACACTCCGGCGAGGCCAAAACGGCCAAATTATTCGATTTTTAACCTCGAAACCGTTTCCAATGCATTTGTCGGGTAGATTCGAACCCAATGCACCTTTAAACACGCGTTTATCATCGATTTAAGCATAACATTGGATCCAACTTTTTCTCACGACCGTTCAAAGCTAATCAACCCATTCAAACATCACTTTAGACAAATTGATTCAATCAATTTGAACTTTATCTCCATATAGACTGAATACAACTCGTAATTTCAATTGAAAACACATGAACAACCGAATTCGATCCTCATTCTCTGTCGAACCTGCAACTCACTAAAAACCCAACTCCCGATCATTTTTAATCAAATTGGATAAGGGGCTATTGTTCCAGATCACAATTCGAAGCTTCCCTCAAGTTCAATTCGTTTATAAACATTGTTCGAGCAGCATTCGATTGGTATGAGTACCGCGACCTGTTCTTCAACAGGTTTACCACCAAATAAACACCATATTTGTAATTGAACACACACACACACACTCGGTTTTTCTTGGGGAACAAAAACCCCATGATTTCAAGGGCTATTGAAATCGAATTGGTGGTTAATCGGATAGGATTCGAACTAGGGTTCGAATGGGTGATTTGGGATTTGGTTAATTGGGTTTAAAAGTATTAAAACCCGGATCATTACCGCGGCTGTTGCCTTGGTTCACTGGTTTGGTGCATGTGTGTGTAAACAGGAGGTCCCGGGTTCGACCCCGGGCACCCCCATTATTTTTTTATTTGGCTTTTTAAGCCTTTAAAAATCATAAAAAAATTCTGAAAAATTCTAAAAATTTATAAACTCTAATTATTTTAAAAGCTATCCAATAATTTCTGTAAAATTATTTCTTTGAAAACACTTTAATTTTTATATAAAATATCCAATAACAAATAATATAATTGGTTATTTTTATAAAAACATGACTTTAAATAATAGTTTAAAATATCAAATTATTATTGATCACGATGTTAACGTAATCATGAATTTCTTGTAAAAATTATATGCGTTACATAATTAATTTCACAATTATTTACAAACGTAATTATAAGTCACTTCGTATAAAATATACTTTAACAATTAATTCAGATTAATAAATTGTTATCGGGTAATACGTTATCATAATGATATTTATTAACGAGAATAAGATATATTTGGACATTATCAGATATTAAACCTAATTTCACTTCTAGGATTTAAAAATACTCAAAATACGTATTTCCTTTGAATAAATCGAAATACAAGTAATATTCATTACCTGTCAAAACCCCAAATTCCATCTAAGACTCTAATTCACATTAAACCGTTAATCTTATTATAATCTTAATATGTATTTCTAGGTACCTTATAAAGGGATTCGTTGAAACGACGCGCGTTATTAATTCTTATTATTCATCCAATATATATACTTAATCGTCAAGTGAGTATTTCTATACCTATTTTATTATTTCACACACTTTTGGGTGAAACATGTTACATTATAACCGTAGCACTTGTAAACACGTTTGATTCTTGTAAACTTATGGCAATTTAATTGTATGTTGTGATTAGTTGAATCATGTAGCTACCATGTAATGTCGAATACATGTACGATCATTAACTATTGCTAGCCTGGCGACGTCATAGATCTATGGGCCTGACAAGCCTGCTTGGTTTATCCAAGTACACTTAGCTAATCGTATATACTTGTAAACGTTTGAGACTTGTAAAACTTTGTCAAGGTTTGATTGTGCATTTTGTCTTACATCCCTAGTTACCTTGTTCTCTAATTTACAACATGAATTGCCATCTTTTGTATACTTATATATGAAAAACTATAGAATGCTCACCAACAATATGTTGACCCGTTATTTTTAACATGTTTCAGGCAATAGCGTTATGTGGCTGTGAAAAATCTTAATTCTCACGCCTCGACGATTCCGCCGTCAAGGTTGGGGTGTGACATCCAACACCGGAATTAAATGGTTGTAAGAAAGAACCACACAGCAACTCATGTATGTATCAGATAAGTACTCACAAAACAGTATGACGTTGATTCCAAGTATGTAAATTGTATGTAAGTTGTACAGCATAGAAACGGGTGAGCATACTTTTCCCCTATGTTTGTAAACGTTGTAATATTGTATAAGCATAAAAAGGGCCCCCGAAACTCACTTGTTAAGTGGTAAGTATGTATGATGTAAGCTTCCCAAATGTTGTATGAAATGAACGGTCAAACACCTATTGACAGTTATGTTAAGCATTAATGATGTGCCTAATGTTAATAGTAATGTTTAGTCGGGTCGGGTCGTATCGGTTCGGTCGTGGGTAACACACACTCAAACACACGCAATGGATCTTATGTAGATCCAAGTACCAGAAACGTTGCCATTATTGATGATATTTGTGTAAAAGTGTCATTGTTGTTAGAGAAATGCTTAGTGTATATTAGTGTTGCAAATCGTTTGTTGATAATTGTAAAATGTAATTTTAATTTGATTTGGAATAACATCCATAGGTTTGATAGTGTTAATTTTAAAGATTGTCATTAGCAATGGTACCCGTGTCGATATCACCTTAACATCACACGACAAACACACACCACACACAAGAAGAAATTCACAAACAACAACTCCAATCGCACGACAGGACCAGACGCACGACTCTACACTCCATCCGCACGAATCGACCTTCAATCGTATGAATCAGCTTCATTCGTACGATCGAACCCTCATTCGTGCGACTCAGCATTCAGTCGTACCACACAGCACCCAATCACACAACTCAATATCCATTCGCATGATTCAACCTTCATTCGTACTAATTAGCTTCATTCGTACGACTGAACCTCCATTCGTGTGACTAGGCATTCAGTCGTGCGATACACGCACAATTACACATATTCAGCCGCATAGACTCAATCACACGACACACACAATCGCATGAACTCAATCGCACAACACACACAGTCGCATAGACTCAATCGCACGACACACAAAATCGCATGGACTCAATCGCATGACACACACAGTCGCATAGACTCAATCGCACGACACACACAATCGCATGGACTCAATCGCACGACACACACAGTCGCATAGACTCAATCGCACGACACACACAATCGCATGGACTCAATCGCACGACACACCCAGTCACACGCTTCAGTCGCACGACAAACTCAGTCGCCAGAACAGCAGGTCGCGACTGCAGTGGGTGCAGAGCAGCATCCGGCTGCTCCGTGCACGAGTTTCACGCCATAAGGACTTCCAGAAACACTTATCTAACATATCTAAACAAGATGCACACGCAGAAAGGCAACACACGCACCCACACGACCTCATGTGCTCGGGTTGAACCCGAGCACCCGAAACCCTAAATCGCAGCAGTAAAACGAGCAAGAAGGGACAATCAAGGTCGTCTACCTGCTAGGAATGTGTAGTCTCAGCTGTAGCCGTGGTTTAACCGGTGAATATGCGAAGAAAACGGGGCGGTTTGGTGCAAGGAGGAGGAGAAAAGTGGAGAAGAAGAAGATGAAGAAGAAGGTGAAGAAATGAAGGCTAGGGCTGGTAAGGGGTTTACATACCCAGCCCTAGTTTGATATAATGTCATGTTTGGTCCCTGCACTTAGCCCCCGAGTTCCCAAATTTGTTTCGGTTGAAAACGACGTATATAGGCTAGTTATATTAATGATAGGGATGTATTTAATGATATTTGTATCTTAAAAATGATGTTATTAATGACGTTAATATTATATAACATAATATATTTAATGATGACGGTGACGATATTTGTAAACGTTTTAGGTGATAACGATGCAAACAATGATAACACAAGTGTAAAAGATAACCAAGCAAGTATGATATCCGCACGTATAGCTTATAAAGATGAGGATTGACCAATTAAAGAAAAGATAACAGAAACTCGTCAATTGATGGACCTTTGGTGACAGATGTCACAAGTTTTGTTGTTTAACAATCAAAGATTCATGTTTCTATTGTGAGAGTGACGATATAGAATTTAAGAAAACCAAATTTAACCATTGAACAATTACGTAACAAGATGAACTATAATGGTACATATACATAACACAACTGTTACATATATATAACATAGTTGTTACGTATATGTACTAGACCTTATTCCATTCTAACTAATACCGCCAAAAAAATCACACTTTATATGCTTACATATACGTACCTTCTTTTAACACCACCTGAGCACTCTATTGACATTATTATTTGAGATAGCATTTGTTACCTTTTCATATTCTATGATATATTGAACATTTTTGAAATTTGGAAAGAGATTTGTGACTTAGGAGAGAGAATTTTTTAGGAGATTTGATAATGTTTAAATTATGGGTAGTTACAAATACACATATGGTTTTCCTATTATGCCCTTCTCCCCTTAATTATGTCAAATTTGGTTAAGAAGAATTTACAAAAATACCATGCTAATTTATGACCCTTGATCAAATTGTTTAATGGTTAAGATTAGGTTTCCTTGTTTTTATTTATAAAGTGGTTTTCATTAGATCCTCCCCCTAGGGGAGAGATCCTAAGAAAACCATTAAATTTTAAGAAAACTAAGAAAACCATCATCCACCAATCATATAAATTCTAATTAATTTTTTTATCAAAAGGGTATATTTGTAATATTACATCATCTCTATATTTGGTAGATTTATCTCCAGATTTGAATACATTTATTTTATTATATTATTACAATCTCCATATTAAAAGGGATAAGGATTTGCTCAATCAAACAACCCATATTCAATATTCAACCAGTAATTTCTCATGGAGGAAATTAGTTTAAGAAAGGGAAGGATGAGGTTCTTGTAAGAATTAAACTGGGTCCTCTACGTATGCAACTCGCCATCCAACATCACATTCAGAGAGATACGTACCAGAATCAACAAGGATACGTGTGCATCGTCTTTATAGTCGACAAAGACATCTATGATACTAAAATAAGAGTCAATCAATTGTATGGTTTTAACATTTCGAATTTGTACTTGATGGTGTTTATTATTAGTATGTGAAGATGATTAAGAAGTTTGATTAGGCGAAGAAAAAAGAGGAACTAGATAAGCTTCAAGAGGAGTATGGGGTTACTTTCAAAGATCTCAAGTGAGTTAGTAAACTATAAGTTTTTTTTATTGTTTAATTAGATTGCATATGATTGTAGAATTTTGAAATCTATGAATTTCAATACCATAAGTTGTCGTCATGAAATAACCCGTTAAAAGTTATAATTCTTATGTAACTTGGGTTACGTATACGTAAGTCACTTCTTCTTTTATTCTTTGATTGGCTTTTACTTTTTTTAATATAGCTACTTATGTGTAACTTTATTTATGTATACATATATGTAATAGATATCAGTTAGATATATGAAACTTTAATTAGGTCCATGGTTTTTTTGTTTTATATTTGGATTTTACATCATATTACATATACGTAATAGATACCAGTTAGATACATTCATTTTTTGCTTCTTCTTCTTCTTTCGTGTAGTGGATCGGTTACGTATATGTAAACAAGTGTAATCACACGTGTAAAAATGTTTACATATACATAAACATATATGTAAGCTCTCTTACACAAAGGTAATCATATATGTAAACATGTTCAAAAGTATGTAAGCGTATATGTACACATGTTTATGCATACGTAAGCATGTACTTGATTATTGAAAATGTGCAAAAAAAATGCTATAAAATGTTTACATATATGCAAGCATGTACTTAATTAGTCATAATGTACAAAAAGAATACTATCGAATGTTTACATATACGTAAGCATGTATTTAATTACTAAAAATGTGTAAAAAATATTATCGTTCTTCCAGTATACCAAATGTTAGTATTGATTTTGAATGAATGCATTTAGTTAAAAATAACAGATATTATGTTTAATTGTGATGAGAGAGATTTAAGGGATGTTAGTTGTTTCTAAATTTAAAAATAGAATCTACTTATTATACCCTTGAATCATTAACTTAAATCAATTATCTATTAAATATTTACAGATTTGTCATTGATTGTTATTAACCATTGATGAATTTTGATCAATGGTTTAAAACTAGTTTTCTTATAAGTTGAGGTTTTCTTAGGAACTCTCCCCTATATATATATATACATATATACATATATATAGGGGAAGGTTCAAATGAGAACCCTGTGTTATTGCGAGAACTTGCGAAAACCCGTCAACATCAATAGAAATCATAATTTTTTTATTGCAATAACAATATTACACATATACAAGTTTATGATATTTTATATATATGTGTGAATTCGTAAATGTAAAAAAGTTTACATTGATGTAAGTTTTACTTACAACTTTAAATATATGTGTTTTTTACAAAACTTACACCAATATAAACTCTTTTACACTTACGAATTTACACATATACATAAAAGATCATAATCTTCTATATGTGTAATAATATTATATAAGCAAAAAAATAATAATATTTATTGATCTTGATGGGTTTTCGCAAGTTTTCGCAATAAAAGAGGGTTCTCGCTTGTACCTTTTTCTATATACATATATATAATATATACACACATATATATATACATATATATACATATATATACATATATATACATATATATACATATATATACATATATACATATATATACATATATATATGTATATATATATATCAGGCAAATGATTAGGAAAGAAGCACTGGTTAAAGATATCTAATCAAATTTCAGGCATATTGCTTTTGAGTTTGCCAAATAATACATTAGGACTTAAGAGGAAAATTTAAATAGAGTTCTAATGTAAAACACTGTGACTGGAGTGAAAAACTCGTAAATATATTGTACCCTCAATGAGCATGTGGGTCTTTATAAACTGTTCACGATGCAAGAAAACTGAGTGCGAATGAAAGCACACAAATACTTAAACATAAACAAGTATTTTAACTTTAAACAATCGTACAATTATATTCTTGTGTAAAAAAGACATAACCCAAAACATCAATTCAAATTAAACCTAGTGCTTCACTTACAAGAACTCTCCACCCGAAAGTGATTACGAAACGAATAAGTCGCTAATTGGCATGATTGGATCTTCAATGCTTGATTAGATGTTGTTAATGCTTGATTCAGGTGAAAACGTGGTGAAAAAAAACTCTCAAAAACGCCTTGAAAACATCCAAAATTCGCATTGGAAAGTCCATTTTGAAACCCTAATGATTTGGGTTAAATAAGATTTAAAATTTGAAATAATCCTACAAATATCACGTTAGACCGTAACTTAGGCTTTAGGTTACGGCTTACCTTCAACCAGACTGTCACACCCTCAAATTCCGGGTCTGGAATTTATCACGGAGGAGTGAACAAATAGGATCGAACACAGTAGTCACACATGAGATGCAGTTATCTATATGATAAGTTTTAGATAACCATTTCATTAATAATCAGAGTAATAATTATTATACGTAGCGGAAATAAAACATAGATTGTTTCTTAACAATACGTCTAATCGTATCTCAAATATTAAGCAATATGTATCTTGAGCTCTTATATGACCCTACGTGTATGTCCATAAGCTCCTAGTAGATACCTGAGAATACATGTAAAATCAAGTGTCAACACAGGGTTGGTGAGTTCATAGGTGAGTAAAACATAAATGATAAACCATTAATTATCATCAAAGTAGGATTTACTGTAAAAGTGTGAGTATAAACTACCCACTGGTATCACTTTGTATATGAATAGCCTGTCGGAACCCTTTTATAAGGTGAACCCGCTATCCCACATACTAACTATGTACAAGCCAACAAATCCTTCACATAGGAATTGCCCATGTATCATAGTTTATTATCCTTTTTATGTGTATATTATATTAGTCATAATAATTTCAAATCAGAGGGAGCAAATCCTCCTTTACATTTATCCTCATATGGGTTGTAAGTGGAACTATAATTGCAAACTTTACATAGTGCACATCTGCCTTCTCAACCCAGAGCAGTCATCCCGAATGACTTATAAGATCTTTGTGCATCTTAGTAAGGACCACATGTCCAAACCATTGTGGGGGTAAGTCACTCCCCGATAGTACTATCCAAAAGATCCCTGCTTGTTTATAGTCCAGTATACAGAGAAGGATTTTCATTATAACCATATGTAATCATAAATGTGATTCAATTATTATTTAACATAATACACAAAAATAATTTGTAATTTCAATTACAACATGTATCCTCCCCAAAATATTTGAATGATTAAAAAGGGAAATAGTTAAGTATGAACTCACCTCAGTTCTCGTGTGGTGTTGACAAGCTAGTAAATTCCTCCTAAGGAATTATAATTCACGTAAGCAAATAGATACAAATCCATAGCCTAAATAAATTAGATCTTGAACCTGATGTTCAATTGATCTAGAGTTCGGTTTTCTGGGATTTGTTATAAACATATAATTAAATCATTAACTATTTTTGTTAATTCTTTAATGATTAAATATTTGCATTTCATTAATTTAATAATGATTTTAACATATCATTATGTAAAAATAAATTTTAGACATTATTTAAATATGTAAGTTTGTATTTAATTTATTAAGATTTTATAATTAAATTTATAAAATCTAATTTGTATTTATCAAATAAGTAATATTTCCAAGTTTTAATTTATTTATTTATTTATCTGAAAATAATTAAATATGTTTAGGTAGTCTTTATATTTATTTATTTATTAAATCCGCAAATAAATAAATATATTATTTTCTAGAAATTCATTTGATAACTCTTAAAATAAAGGAAATTTATAAAAGTTATTTTTGTAATTTTTAGAAATTTTTATATATTTTTATATAAAAATTATTAAGTAATTTAAGGAAATAATTTTTCAGAAATTCATTAGATAAAAAGAAGTTTATAAAAATTATTTTTATATTTTTAAGTATTTTTATATTTTTTTTAAAAGTTGAAAAAGGCATTTAAAAAAAATAAGTGAGGTGCACGGGTTCGAACCCGTGACCTCAAGAATCACATGAGGACAGGGAACCGGTGAACCAAAGGCATACAGCCGCACTAGGACTCGGTCCCAAATTCTTTTAAACACAACCCAATTGAATAACCCCAAATCCAAAGAACCCTAATTCTGAAATCGATCAAATTGAGTATCAAATCAATGTTGTTAACGAACGGATTCATGGGGCTTTTGTTCCCCATGATGAAACGATTCCATATATATGTTCAATTACCTGTATGCTTTCGAATTGATGCTATACACCACGAAGAACAAGTCGCGGTTAGGTCAGAATCGATCTAAGTAGCAAACGTTGATGAAAATGGAATTAACTTCGTAGATAGCTTATAAAGTTGATTATATGTAAAAGCCCTCTATTAATTTCTAATGAAATTGACCAGAAGGTGGTGCTCGACTAAATTGCAGGTCGCGATGAAAGGAGGTGATCGATGGGTGTGATTTGTTGTGTTTCAGTAAAATTGAGCTCACTGGTAGTTTATAAATGATCAAAAGATTTTAAGTGCGCATTTAATTCAATTATTATTAAAGTTTAGTGCCCGAATTCGTGGTTGGTCGACCGAAAGTTTAATCGCACTAATTCGACTCCATTATTCAAATTTCAATGGCCCACGAGTTCGAATCATGCACGAGATGTTATCGGGAAGATTTGTTTGAACAAAAATCAATTAGATTCGGGGTGTTTGAGGCTCGCCGGAGCATGGCCGGAGGTTGGCCGGCGGTGGTCGGAAAAACGGGGAAAAGGGGGGGTTGGTTTTGAAAAATTGAGAAGTTACACAATGGTCCCTGCGGTTTAAAATTTATTATTTTATGTTATTAAATTTCTTTTGAAGTTTGATAAATGACAAAACTACCCCTGGACTTCATTAATAATAATAATAATAATAATAATAATAATATTATTATTATTATTATTATTATTATTATTATTATTGTTATTATTATTAATAAAGAAATATAAAATCCAACAGTGTATAATCACATAAATACTATATTAGGATATGAATTTATCATGAATTTTCCGGGTTGTCACATCATCCCCCTGTTAGAGGAATTTTCGTCCCGAAAATTAAGATGTACTGGCAACATTCTTGAACAGGTTAGGATATTTGCGCATCATTTCGTCCTCTCGTTCCCAAGTGAACTCAGGACCACGCCGGGAGTTCCACCGAACTCTGATAATCGGAATCTTGCTATGCTTTAGTTGTTTAACTTCCCTATCCATGATTTCAACTGGTTCCTCAATAAATCAAGGTTTCTCATCTACTTGTAGTTCCTCTAAAGGCACAACCAGGGATTCATCGGATAAACACTTCCTTAGATTGGATACGTGAAAAACATTGTGTACACCACCAAGTTCAGCAACTAGATTTAATTCATAGGCTACTGGGCCGATCCTTCTGACAATTTCAAAAGGTCCCACGTAGCGAGGGTTCAATTTCCCTCGTTTCCCAAAGCGTATAACTCTCTTCCTGGGAGATACCTTTAGCAAAACTTTATCTCCTTCCTGAAATTCAAGTGGCTTACGGCGTTTATCAGCGTAGCTTTTCTGGCGATCCCTGGCAGCAGCCATGCGTTCTCTTATCTGGAAAATTTTCTCATGAGTTTCAAAGATCAATTCTGGGCCAGTAAGTTGACTATCTCCAACTTCTGCGCAGCAAAGCGATGATCTACATTTACGTCCATATAAGGCCTCGAATGGTGCCGCCTTGATGCTCGAATGATAACTATTACTATATGAGAACTCTACTAAAGGTAGATGACCTTCCCAGTTCTTTCCAAAATCAATAACACAAGCCCTAAGCATATCCTCAAGAGTCTGTATGGTTCTTTCACTTTGGCCATCAGTCTGAGGGTGATAGGCTGTGCTCATATCTAGGCGAGTGCCTAGAGCTTTCTGAAGTTTACCCCAAAAGACAGATGTAAATCGTGCATCACGATCAGAGATGATAGACACTGGCACTCCGTGTCTAGGGATAATTTCTTTGATGTAAATCCTTGCAAGCTTCTCCATCTTGTCTTTCTCACGGATGAGTATGAAATAAGCGGATTTGGTGAGACGGTCAATAATAACCCAAATGGTGTCATTGCCCGTTTGAGATTTGGGTAAACCAGTAACGAAGTCCATAGTTATCATTTCCCACTTCCACACGGGAACTTCTGCTTGGGTCAACATTCCTGAAGGCTTTTGGTATTCAACCTTGACTTTAGAACAAGTCAAACACTTTGAGACATAAGTCGCAATGTCTGCCTTCATTCTTGGTCACCAGTAAACAAGCTTCAAGTCGTAATACATCTTATCTGCACCTGGGTGGATAGAGTACCTAGACTTATGGGCTTCATCCATGATCAAGCTTCTAAGATTCCCGTATAGGGGTACCCAAATCCTTTCTGCTATAAAGCGTACTCCATCTGAATGAACTTCAAACTGTTGGTCTAGCCCTCGGAGGTTTTCATCTTTAATGTTCTCTTCTTTCAGGGCTTCAGTCTAAGCATTCAGAATTTGTGCTGGTAGGTTGCTTTGAATGGTCAGTTGTAAGGCTCGTACTCTACGAGGTTTCACATGTTCTTTCCTACTCAAAGCATCAGCCACAACATTTGCTTTACCGGGATGGTACTTGATGGCACAATCGTAATCGTTTAGTAGTTCAAGCCATCTCCTCTGCCTCATATTCATCTCCTTTTGATTGTACAAGTGTTGAAGACTCTTGTGGTCGGTATAAATAGTGCACTTAGTACCATACAAGTAGTGTCTCTATAGTTTAAGAGCAAACACAACTGCTCCTAGTTCTAGGTCATGAGTTGCATAGTTCTTCTCATGAGCCTTTAACTGTCTTGAGGCATAGGCTATGACTTTGTCTCGTTGCATCAAAACACATCCCAGTCCCTGAACAGAAGCATCACAGTAGACTACAAATTGCATCAAAACACATCCCAGTCCCTGAACAGAAGCATCACAGTAGACTACAAAGTCTTTAATGCCGTCAGGTAAGGATAGTATAGGTGCACTGCATAACTTCTGTTTCAGTGTTTGGAAAGCAGCCTCTTGCTTGAGTCCCCAATGATATGCTACTCCCTTTTGGGTGAGCATGGTCAATGGTTGAGCTATCTTGGAGAATCCTTCGATAAATCTCCTATAATAGCCAGCTAGGCCAAGAAATTGCCTAATTTCTATTGGATTAGAAGGTGTAGGCCAACTTTTGATGGATTCAGTTTTAGCTGGGTCTACATGAATTCCATTAGCATCAATCACATGACCAAGGAATTGAACTTCTTTTAGCCAGAAATCACATTTTGAGAACTTAGCATAGAGCTCCTCTCTCTTTAGTAATTCAAGGATTAATCTTAGATGTTCCTCATGCTTATACTCATTTTTAGAATAGATCAAGATGTCATCAATGAAGACAATGACAAACTTGTCTAGATAAGGCTTGCACACACGATTCATGAGGTCCATGAATACGGCAGGTGCATTTGTTAGCCCAAACGGCATGACTATGAACTCAAAGTGATCGTATCGAGTTCTGAAAGCCGTCTTCCTAATATCTTCATCCCTGACTCTCAGCTCATGATAGCCGCTTCTAAGATCTATCTTTGAATAAATGATTGAACCTTGAAGTTGGTCGAATAAGTCGTCAATACGTAGCAAGGGATAACGGTTCTTGATTGTCATTTTGTTCAGTTCTCGATAATCAATGCACATCCGGAAGGTTCCGTCTTTCTTCTTTACAAACAACACTGGTGCTCCCCACGGTGACTGTCACACCCGGCCTCTAACACCAACAATATTGTCCGCTTCGCCCACGAGGAGCTCACGGATTTGCTTTTGGTTGCCCGGGTGAAAACTTCCCAGGGAGGTCACCCATCCCTGGATTGCTCCCACCTGAGCACGCTTAACTGTGGAGTTCTCCTCTCATCCACAGCCAATACGCCCAAAACGCGTTGTTGATATTAGAGGCCAGACATTCCTTATGAACCAGGAATCTCTCCTGTCCACGGCCGATGTGGGATATGTGTAGGGTGTCACAAGCACCCCCTGTTTGGACTCATCGTCCTCGATGAGCCCGAGAAGTCACCATCCTTGGTGAGGTATGTCCCACACCCCGAACGGCACAGGAGTGGCTCTGATACCATTCTGTCACACCCCAACCTAGACGGCGGAAATGTCGAGGCGTGAGGAATACGATTGTTCACAGCCACATAACGCTATGTTTAAATGTAAATATTCAAATTAATAGTTATAAGATAACTTAAAAATATTATTTTAATTTACTAAATTGTTATTTGATCAAAATAATATACTTAAGTACAATTCTAAAATAATTACTTATATAATTCTTTTAATGAACTAAAAATGTAAATAATTATATTATACACTTGTTACTTATTAAAAACCTTAAAACCATTGAAAGCCAAACTATTATTTGAACGTTAATTATATTATTAACCTTAAACTTGTAATATACATTTAGGTGCTTGTAAAAGAATCTGTTGGAGCATCGTTAATTCTTATAATCCTCTTATATACTTATACGTCATTGTGAGTATTTCTATACCCCTTTTTCTTATTTTCACACTTTGGGGTGAAACATGTTACTTATTAATCATTGCACTTGTAAACGTTTGGATTCTTGTAAACTTATGGCAATTTACTTGTGAGTTGTGGTTAGTTGAACTTTTGTGGTTACCATGTTATGGCATCATATGTACAATCATTAACTATTGCTAGCCCAGCGAAGTCATAGATCTATGGGTAAGACAAGCCTGCTTGGTTGATCCAAGTACACTTAGCTGATCGTATATACTTTTAACGTTAATAGAATATTAACGTCGTTTGATACTTGTAAAACATTGTCGAGGTTTGATTGTTGCATTGTTCATAACATCCCTAATCACTTTATTCACTAATTTACAACTTAAATTGCCATCTTTATATACTTATGTATTCAAAACTATAGAATGCTCACCAACAATATGTTGACCCTTATTTTTAACATGTTTCAGGCAATAGTGTTATGTGGCTGTGAACAATCGTAACTCTCACGCCTCGACGATTCCGCCGTCAAGGTTGGGGTGTGACGGTGACGAGCTAGGTCTGATGAACCCTTTATCCAGGAGTTCCCTAAGCTGGTCAGATAGTTCTTTTAGTTCAGAAGGTGCGAGACGGTATGGTGCCCGAGCTATAGGTGTAGCTCCAGGTGTTAACTCGATTGAGAACTCGACCTCTCTTCTAGGGGGCAAACCAGGCAGTTCATCAGGAAACACTTCAGGAAATTCCCTGACGACTGGTACATCTTCAATCTTCCTCTCCTTCTTATCTTTATCAGTGACTAAGGCTAGGACAGCAGTATGTCCTTTTCGAAGACACTTTTGAGCCTTCAAATAGGAAATAACTCCCATCACAACACCAGTCTTATCTCCCTTAACACCCAGGACTTCATCATTTGGTAGGGGTATGCGAATTATTTTGTCTTTACACACAATTTCCACGGAGTTTCTGGATAGCCAATCCATACCAACTACCACATCAAAGCTTTCCAAAGTAATGGGCATGAGGTCTATTGGTAGGATATGACCTGATAAACTTAGTGTACAGTTTTTCAGAATTTGTGATGCGGTCAAGGATTTACCATTTGCTAATTCTACTACATATGGCTCATTTAGGGGTACAGGTTCCACATTCAAGTGCTTATAGAAAGTATTGGATACGAAGCTTCTATCAGCTCCCGTGTCAAATAAAACTATAGCATAAACATCATTTACCAAAAATTTTCCCATAATAACGTTAGGGTCTTTTAGAGCCTCACCTTTGCCAATCACGAAGGCTCTGCCCTTGGCTGTATATTTCTTTTCCCCAGTGCAATCTCTGGCAACATGGCCCTTTTCTCCACATCTGAAACACGTAACTCCCTTCTTACCATCATTCTGTTGATTACCATCCTTTTTCCTTGATCTTGAGTCTTGGTCCTACATTCAGGAGCAGTGTGCCCCTTCATGTTGCATTTGTAGCAAATGATCGCAGTACACTTGCCATGGTGACGCTTGTTACACCTCTGACATCTAGGTGGAATGCCCTGATTGTCATTTTTCTTTCCTGGATGTTGCTTCTTGTTTGCACCTTGATTCTCGCTTTCTTTAGAATCTTCGAACTTTCTTTTTCCGGAGCTTTCAGCAGCAGCACCCTTACCCTTGGTCCTTGGTGGCAACTTCCCTTGAGCCACAGCCTCATTAGTCAGCTTGTGAGCTATCCTAATGGCCTGTTGGATTAAAGTTGGGTTGGAGGAAGTGACCATGGACTGAATGACTGGAGATAGTCCACGAATATAGCCTTCAATTCTTCTGTGAGCAAGCTCCATCATATGTGGGCATAAAGTTGCGTACTCATGATTCTCAGTGGTATAAGCTTCAATCTCAGATCCAACCATCTTATGGTTCCAGCACTCTATTTCAAACTTTTGTACTTCTTCCCTCGGACAGTACTCTTCCATCATCAGTTGTTTGAATTCATCCCAAGCCATAGCATTGGCTAGTGGGAGAGTAAGTCTTGAAACTTCAGTCTTCCAGAACGAGAGTGCAGCTCCGCTTAATGCTCCTGAGGCATACTTTGTCCTACTCGCATCTGGACATTCAGATATAGCGAAGATGGATTCACATTTCTCAAACCCCCTTATGAGCCCAATGGCCCCTTCTGCCCCAGTGAAGATATCGGGCTTGCAGTCTAGGAACTTCTTATAGGAATAGTGATGACCATTCTGAGCAGCCTGAATGGCTAGGGCTGCAGCAACACCTTGATTGACCAGAACTTGTATTTCTTCAGGAGTCATCCCTCTTGGGACAGTTCCTCTACCGCGTCCTCTACCTCTGCCTCTGCCCACTGTTGCGTCCATCTATCATGAAATTTTTTGGTGAGAATTCACACTTAAATATATTCAATAGATGCATTCTATATCAAATATTCAAAGTATGGAAAAATTACTATAAGATAGATGGAAATTTAAGAAAACTGGGTTTTTCGATTAAATTCAGCAAGGCACGAGTACTAGGGAAACAAGTCTCTCTTTAGGTTAGGACAAGCATAGCTTAGATTACTAAATGGAACACGTCAAGGTAATTTGATTCATTTGCCTTAGAGACTTGTGTATTGACCATAGTTTATCACTCATCCCAGAAATCCCCAGGTAAGCATAACTGGTCTCGCAATGAGATTTATACGATATGCTTGCCTTAGCCCGAAGGCCTTTTGCCAGGAAATCCAGAATACAGGTGTCTATGTGTCACACAAGTTTATTTGGTTCATAGAATCAAAACCTTAATAAGATTTTCATAGATTAGAAATAAAGTCTAAGGAATTAAACCCACAACGATAAGTGTAGATCCCACGTGTCGTTGAGAATAAATTTAGGAAGTTCATTTATCGGGGAAAGTCAAAGAATCAAAGTTAAGTTTAGGGAAACAAGTATCTAAGTTTAAGCATATAACTTCTTAATCCTAGTCGATCTCTAACTAAGGAAATTTACTTTGTGCAACTATTGTGTGTGGCTATAGGTTGATGCAATTCCTAACTCATTATAACCAATGGCTCTGATACCAATCTGTCACACTCTCAAATTCCGGGTCTGGAATTTATCATGGATGAGTGAACAAACAGGATCGAACACAGTAGTCACACATGAGATGCAATTATCTATATGATAAGTTTTAGATAACCATTTCATTAATAATCAGAGTAATAATTATTATACGTAGCGGAAATAAAACATAGATTGTTTCTTAACAACACGTCTAATCGTATCTCAAATATTAAGCAATATGTATCTTGAGCTCTTATATGACCCTACGTGCATGTCCATAAGCTCCTAGTAGATACCTGAGAATACATGTAAAATCAAGTGTCAACACAGGGTTGGTGAGTTCATAGGTGAGTAAAACATAAATGATAAACCATTAATTATCATCAAAGTAGGATTTACTGTAAAAGTGTGAGTATAAACTATCCACTGGTATCACTTTGTATATGAATAGCCTGTCGGAACCCTTTTATAAGGTGAACCCGCTATCCCACATACTAACTATGTACAAGCCAACAAATCCTTCACATAGGAATTGCCCATGTATCATAGTTTATTATCCTTTTTATGTGTATATTATATTAGTCATAATAATTTCAAATCAGAGGGAGCAAATCCTCCTTTACATTTATCCTCATATGGGTTGTAAGTGGAACTATAATTGCAAACTTTACATAGTGCACATCTGCCTTCTCAACCCAGAGCAGTCATCCCGAATGACTTATAAGATCTTTGTGCATCTTGGTAAGGACCACATGTCCAAACCTTTGTGGGGGTAAGTCACTCCCCGATAGTACTATCCAAAAGATCCCTACTTGTTTATAGTCCAGTATACAGAGAAGGATTTTCATTATAACCATATGTAATCATAAATGTGATTCAATTATTATTTAACATAATACACAAAAATAATTTGTAATTTCAATTACAACATGTATCCTCCCCAAAATATTTGAATGATTAAAAAGGGAAATAGTTAAGTATGAACTCACCTCAGTTCTCGTGTGGTGTTGACAAGCTAGTAAATTCCTCCTAAGGAATTATAATTCACGTAAGCAAATAGATACAAATCCATAGCCTAAATAAGTTAGATCTTGAACCTGGTGTTCAATTAATCTAGGGTTTGATTTTCTGGGATTTGTTATAAACATATAATTAAATCATTTAACTATTTTTGTTAATTCTTTAATAATTAAAGATTTGCATTTCATTAATTTAATAATGATTTTAACATATCATTATGTTAAATTTTAGACATTATTTAAATATGTAAGTTTGTATTTAATTTAGTAAGATTTTATAATTAAATTTATAAAATCTAATTTGTATTTATCAAATAAGTAATGTTTACAAGTTTTAATTTATTTATTTATTTATATAAAAATAATTAAATATGTTTAGGTAGTCTTTATATTTATTTATTTATTAAATCCGCAAATAAATAAATATATTATTTTCCAGAAATTCATTTGATAACTCTTAAAATAAAGGAAATTTATAAAAGTTATTTTTGTAATTTTTAGAAATTTTTATATATTTTTATATAAAAATTATTAAGGTATTTAAGGAAATAATTTTTCAGAAATTCATTAGATAGCTTTTAAAGAAAAGAAGTTTATAAAAATTATTTTTATAATTTTTAGGTATTTTTATATTTTTTTTAAAAGTTGAAAAAGGCATTTAAAAAAATAAGTGAGGTGCACGGGTTCGAACCCGTGACCTCAAGAATCACATGAGGACAGGGAACCGATGAACCAAAGGCATACAGCCGCACTAGGACTCGGTCCCAAATTCTTTTAAACACAACCCAATTGAATAACCCCAAATCCAAAGAACCCTAATTCTGAAATCGATCAAATTGAGTATCAAATCAATGTTGTTAACGAACGGATTCATGGGGCTTTTATTCCCGATGATGAAACGATTCCATATATATATTCAATTACCTGTATGCTTTCGAATTGATGCTATACACCACGAAGAACAAGTCGCGGTTAGGTCAGAATCGATCTAAGTAGCAAACATTGATGAAAATGAAATTAGCTTCGTAGATAGCTTATAAAGATGATTATATGTAAAAGCCCTCTATTAATTTCTAATGAAATTGACCAGAAGGTGGTGCTCGACTAAATTGCAGGTCGCGATGAAAGGAGGTGATCGATGGGTGTGATTTGTTGTGTTTCAGTGAAATTGAGCTCACTGGTAGTTTATAAATGATCAAAAGATTGTAAGCGCGCATTTAATTCAATTATTATTAAAGTTTAGTGCCCGAATTCATGGTTGGTCGGCCGAAAGTTTAATCGCACTAATTCGACTCCATTATTCAAATTTCAATGGCCCACGAGTTCGAATCATGCACGAGATGTTGTCGGGACGATTTGTTTGAACAAAAATCAATTAGATTCGGGGTGTTTGAGGCTCGCCGGAGCATGGCCGGAGGTTGGCCGGTGGTGGTCGGGAAAACGGGGAAAAGGGGGGTTGGTTTTGAAAAATTGAAAAGTTACACAATGGTCCCTGCGGTTTAAAATTTATTATTTTATGTTATTAAATTTCTTTTGAAGTTTGATAAATGACAAAACTACCCCCTGGACTTCATTATTATTATTATTATTATTATTATTATTATTACTATTATTATTATTATTATTATTATTATTAATATTGTTATTATTATTAATAAAACAAATATAAAATCCAACATTCTATAATCACATAAATACTATATTAGGATATGAATTTATCATGAATTTTCCGGGTTGTCACACAAACGGCCAAACCTTTTGTCTTACGGGATTCACAGACGAACTCAACACAGGGTCGTAAGTTATGGCCTCAGGCCGTAGCTTACGGCCTCCCTGATTTTTTTACAATTTTCTTCATTTTCAGCACCTTTCAAATCATAGTCTTGCTATCCTTTGTATTATTCTCATATAATGTTCGTTAAGCTTTATTTTACCTATATTTTAAACACGTAATAAAGTGATTATATTGGATATTAAAATTAGATTAAAAATAATATTTTAAACTTCTAAAACTCATACCTAACACCAACACATCAATAGACCTTTTTAAAGTGTGTATAAAATAAGCAAGGAAACGTTTTATATTTGACCTGAGTCGTTTCCAGTCAAAATTTACGTCCAAATGTATATAAAAATATGAACGTAATAAATTATTTTTACGTAAAAATGTAAAGGGAGAGAAAGGTCGTTGGAACATCAAAACGTTAATAAAAATAAACTTGTTGATTCACCATGCATTACGACTTGCTTGAGGTAAACATGACTCGGTTTTAGATAAAGTTCTAGATAAAAGTAAAACAACATTGTGTGTAGCTATGAATTTATAGTGATAAAATAGAAAAACTTTATACAACGAAATCATTTATTAAATTAACATTGAAACGTTGCAAAAGTTAAAACCATTAGCAAAATCAATAGCGAAAAGAATTTTTAACATTGAAGAAATTGATATTAAAAATAGAAACCGTTAAAGACTTTCATCGAAACGACAAGTTTGTTAACAAACTAGTAATAAAGAATGAAGCAAGTAAAAAAACAAATATATATAAGAAAATGAAAGCTTAAAAGAATGACTATGGTAAGATTTGAACTCGGGTTGTTTGTCGTAAGGAAGAGGAACTTTACCAACTAAACAAAAGACTTCACATTGTCATAATGTCACTCATTTTGACTATAGTTTAAAATCAAGGCCATGTGGCATTGGCCAATGACCTTGTTTTTTAAGTATATTGTAAATATATAATAGAGTAAATTACTATTTTGGTCCCTGTGATTTGAGGGTTTTAACCATTTGAGTCCAATTTTGTAATTTTTAACAATACAAGCCTTGCAGTTTCATTTCTGTAACTATTTCAGTCCAATCAGCTTACGCCATCTATATTTGCCGTTAATTTGAACACGTGCCACGCACATGATGGGTAAATTAGTCATTTGCCTCCTACCTCTTGAATAAAACACCAAAATTCAATGTCATCACCTTCACCCCGACTATCTCTGAACGAACGTTCACCTTCACCCCAAAATTCAAGGTCATCACCTTCACCCCAAAATTCAACAATGGTGTTAAGGCTGTGGTATATTCGAAGTCCGGGCGAGCAGTTTGATCCATATGAAGTATACGGTTAGTCTACCATCAACAAACATTTAAATGTAACTTGATTTTGGTTTTTGAAAATCATAATGTACTCATATTCGACTGTTTGATAACAGGGTCAAGCCCTACTGCTTTTACTTTGAAGATATTCCATGGTGGAGTATTCATACAAAAACCAGTCACTTGTTATGTTGATGGTAAGATTAACTATGTGGATATGGTAGATTCTGATGAGTTTTCTATGTATGTGTTTCACGATATGATTCAAGAAATAGGCTACCAAGAAAATGAGATAATGTTTTATCATTTTAGAATTCCTGATCAAGACTTGAAAATTGGTTTGAGAGCATTAGGGAATGATCAAGATGTGCTTTTGATGTTAAATATGTGTCTAAGTTTAAGCAAATTGAAGTTTAAATTGAGCATTGGGTTTCAAGATTGAACGTTTATGATAAGTCTCCTTCTAAGGTTTTTATTGAAGATTTGGTAGGTCATCTGTCTGAAACATCTAATCCTGGGCCATCTAACCCTGTAAAGGCCAGTAGAGCTTTTAGAAAACTACACGTATTAGAGTGGAAATAACCAGAACATAATGAAGCAACAGACAGTACACCAAAAATAGTTGAAAATTTAGAAATAGCTTCTGATCAAGGTACAATGAATGCACATGAAACTGGATATAATGAAGGGGAACATGATGTAGATGATGGCCAACAGGAGTTTGATGTAGGGAAACATGATGTAGATGATTGCCAACATGATCTAGATGAAGGCCAACATGAGTTTGATGAAGGGCAACATGACACCATGGAGGATACTAATTACATGGATGATGAGGTTGATATGGACTCATTCAAGGATACTGTTGAGAATGAGGATGATTACAATAAGGAAGAGGAAACTATGGAGGACACAGATAACATGGTTGAGGATGTGAATGTTGATATGGACTCATTCAAGGCTACTGTTGAGGATAATAACAATGAGGATGAACAAAACATAGATGTTGATGACGAAAATGATGAGGAGGAGGATGTAAACATTGATCTAGATGACTTTGATAGTGCCACTAATGATGAGGATCTTCTAAATAAGGCAGGGAGGAAGTACAGAAAGAAAAAGAAACAAGAAAAGCATTTGGATGTAGTATATTTTTATGTGGGTCAAACATTCAACAATAAGGATGAAATTAAAAGTATTGTGAAAAGTCATGTTGTACTTACTAGAAGACAATTATATGTTGAAAGAAATGATAAAGTAAGGTTTAGGGTCATTTGCACAGGAGTAAATCCAATATTTGTTTCAGGAGGGCAGGATGGTATTACTTCTCAATGTGAAGGGCAAAACAGTCAAGTGCAACCACAATTCCTCAATTTCACAAACAAATGGAAGCCATTAGAAAGCAGGATCCATCACTACACAAGTGGTTACAAGAAATCCCACCTCAACATTGGGCAAGATCCCATTTTGGTATGTCACACTCATTTAATTTTAAATTTTTTTTCATATGAAAGTTCATTTAATTGGTTTTGATTAACAGGTAGGCCAAAGTGTGATGTACTACTTAACAACTTATATGAGGTTTTCAATAAGCAGTTGATAGGAGGTAGGGATAAACCTATCATTACTTGCTTAGAATTTATGAGGGAGTACATCATGAGGAGAATAGGAGTAGTGAACAAGCTCATTGCAAAATGTGATGGTCCATTAACACCAGTAGCTACAAAGACATTCAACCAGATCAAGTCTGGGGCATCTTAATACAATGTAATGTGGAATGGTCAAAGCAAGTATCAGGTGAGTGGACCATGGAGTGATCAATGTGTTGTGGATGTGGATACAAAAACTTGTTCATGTAGAAAATGGGAACTGACAGGTATGCCTTGCAAGCATGCTGTGGCAGTGAACTGGAACATGGTTGTTAATGGTATTGAAGTTGGAATCCCAGAATCATGGGTAGATGAGGTGTATTGGTTGGACACATGGAGGAAGGTCTATAAGAACACCATAAACCCCATCAATGGTAAAGACATGTGGACTCCCTCTGCTTGCCCAACATCCTTGTTACCACCTAAATACCATACACAAGTTGACAGACCAAAGAAGGCTAGAAAGAGATCTGCTGAGGAGCTGTCACAAAAGATCACCCCTGTTAGGAAGATGACTAGGAAAGGAAAGTGTGTCACATGCCAAATTTGTAAGAAGAAAGGGCATAATAAAAGAAGTTGCAAGGGACAGGGTCCTTCACAAACAGCTTAATGTGCAAGTCAAGCTTAGTCATGGTGTTAGGTTTAATGGTAATAGTTTTTGATGTTATGGTAATGAACTACTTCCAATGTCTTTTGCAAACAGTTGGTTAGAAGCACAATTTCTATTGTATGTGACTGATATATTTTGGTTAATGGTCTAATTATCTATCATATGCTATGTTTTGGAAAATGTATTGTATGTGACTGATATGTTGGTTATATTCTATATATGTGTTTCATTAATGTGGTTGCATTTAATAGGACATCAAATAATATACAAGTACAAAGCTTCAAACAACCCATACTTTAATAACATACAAGATACCAAATATAGCTTTTTTCATTCAATAAGATAGAAGTACATAGCTTCAAAACATGACCTTTTACAGTTCCTTGTAACTTCTTAAGTTAAACAAAGTACATAGATTAAACTACATAGCTAATGAAATACATCAGAAAGCAAAGAACTTTAAAACAAAGAACTTTTTCCATTCCATTAGGTCAAGTGCTAATGACATCCATCAGAAAGCACATCCAACTTAAACAAAGAACATATTTCAGCCTCCAATTTTCAACATTTATCTTCCTTGTAACTTGTTAATTGTTGTTGATTTTCTTCAGTAAGCCAGGAATGATTTCAACAGACCTTGCACACATGGGAGGATCAACCCACACTACAAATCCACATCCAGATCCCTGAGATGGAGTCGATGTATTAGGTAAGAGAACAACTAGCAAATAACGATGAAAGATGGTGAATTTACCTGTGTAGAGCAACAATGGAACCTTCGTCCAGGGTTTATAGGTGTCCAAGAGGTACGAATGGTGGTGGTTGAACCGCATTTACATACCACCATGGTTGGTTTGTAGAATGAAGAAGGTGATGACATTGAATTTTGGGGTTTTATTCAAGAGGTAGGAGGCAAATGACTAATTTACCCATCATGTACGTGGCACGTGTTCAAATTAACGGCAAATATGGATGGCGTTAGCTGATTGGACTGAAATAGTTACAGAAATGAAACCTCAAGGCTTGTATTGTTAAAAATTACGAAATTGGACTCAAATGGTTAAAACCCCCAAACCACAGGAACCAAAATAGTAATTTACTATATATAATATCATGTCATGCACGTAAAGAGAAAATTCAGATTTAATAAAAACTTCTATCAAAGCATAGATAAAAGTAAGTGTCGAATGGTGTCGTTGAACCTGCACGCTAGAATAGTGGCGATCCTTGTCACAAGAGATAATAAATTATTCTTACAATCTGATTCCGACATGAGAATAAATTCATTTATGTTAGAGCACTGACCAATGCTCCTAGGACGTTAACCAAGACCATCGACATCCGAAATCCTCTAGTTAACACTACTTCAACATCAAACCAACTCTAAAGCAAACTCTAAAAGGGTTCAAGAGTTAATCGACAGCAAACCAACCTTAAGGGTGGTGGGCATGGTACCAAAATGTACCCACACAATTAACAAATAAACCAGTGTCATGTTACTTTTACCCTCAAGTATCTCAAGTGAAGAGGGTGCAACTTATTTTAATCATCAAACACTCTTGACATGTTTCTTAAAATATATTAAAAACACAATTTAATCTATATTAATATAACAAAATCTTTAAAAATCACATGATCATTTTGTAAGTTGTCCACTTAATGTTCACCTACGCTCTGTCTAGGATTTGAACATTTGTACCAACCATAATTAAAATTACATAGTAGAATAAAAATAGTTTACTTATTAGATGTCTATCAACTACTATGTTAATCAAATTAGCTTATTTCTAACAATAAATAAAACATTTTATTAAAATTATTTAGTGACAAATTAATTTAATTTCTAGCTAATCATTTTTAAAATTAAAATACTTTCAAGATTTTATTTTAAGAGATGTTCTTAAAATATCAAATTTACGAATTCAATATCATTACAATAATCAATTACTCAATATAAAACAAACGATACTCATTATAAGAAAACGATTACTCAACATCTCTTTTTCAATGTAAATCATTTTCTTATATGTTTAAATCCATGTATGTTCTTCCACATCACAATTTCATGTTCTCGCATATAATGTTTACTATTTAAACCTGTGTAATTACACACATGTACTTAATCTAGTATATACCAATTAGCAACTTTAGGTTGCATTGATTGTTATACCATGAGCATTAAAGATTGTACATATATATTTTTCTTTCTTTTACTTTTGAGTAAATTATATTTACATCCATGAATGTTTGAAAATTTTAACTCCCTGAATTCTTAATGTTTTAAAACCTCTATTTGTCCTTTAACTTTTCATTTTTGTATCAATTTGAATCCACACCCTAACACCCTTAAATATCTATGTCGACTTTTTATTAAATAATAAAAATACCAACCAAAGTAACAAAACGTTACGTGTGGAAAAATAGTCGGCATTTGGCCGCGTAACGCCGTGAACAAAAAGCAGTTGACAAAACAAAACATATAATGCTTAACTTCAAAAGAAAATAACTTACAAATTCAATGCTACTTGTGCAGTCTGGAGGCTTCTGTTATCAAGTTGGTGTTGTATGCGTGTGGCATACCCAGCAAAATGTACAAAGTTACATGAATTGTAAACCAATTTATAGGCATAGAGCTATAGTTGCAACAGTGTGTGCAGCCCCACTAGTCACAATACAAGCACCCCTACCCGACCCTGCTCTAGTTTAAACGGCCGTGCAACAATTGCTCGCAACCTCCCTTTTTATGGGGTTGTCTTCGAAACTGCTTCAGGGTGCTCAGGATTAAAACATATACATGGCTTTTGAAGCCCCTCAATCGAGGATTAATCATGGATGAACAATAGATAAGAGTATGTACAGATTTGTGCAGGGATGCGGTGGAACACAGGGTCAAACACCACAAAATTACACACACAATAAACACCGAAATTCCACACATTATTCGACATACAAATAGGGTATTTATACCCTTACAATGGCGATTAACAACTAACAAAACTAACACACTTATTTAATTCCCACCTAAATTGAAGGGTTTGACATTTTTTTATTTTGACCTTTCTAATCAAACTTTAATTGACTAATTTTTATTGTTTACAAATATACCAACAATGGCAATAAAAAGAATTTCAAGGATTGTCGAGTAACCCTCGTCTCGTATGGCTAGTTCCACCAATGTTAGTTTGTTTTAAAAAAGAAATTTCTTATTGAGTAAACTTTGCTTTTGTTATCTGTGGTTTTATTAAAATAATATTTTCCATCTAATTGTTATAGTTTTACTTTTTTTTCCCTCCTCATGGTTTTAAATTATCTCAATCACCTTCGATCTACTAAAATCTTTAGTTTTTTTATTGTTAAAGGTATGGGCATTTTTGTAGTGCCGTTATAACCATTACACTTATCCGAACGGAGTCATCTTGTTAGGCTTGGTTCCTATGGTAAGATTTGTGTTCAAATTTAGTCTTCAAGTATAATTTATTACAAGTTATCCCACTAAATATGTTAAGTTGTAACAAAATTATCCAATGCTAGGATGGACATTAAAAAAAATTATGTCAAGTATGTATAAAATGACCTTTATACCCTTTCACACTGCTCTCTCTGTTAAACACCGCCACTCCCTGCAACCTTCACCAGCCACCACCGACCACCGCTGCCTGTAGCCTTCACCACCCACAGCCGACCACCGCCGACCACCGCCACCTGCAACTTTCACCACTCTCTGCCACCTGTTTCAAGGGGAAATTTCATACCCTATTCGTCGGAGCCCTAATGAGCGAGAGGTGGAGATGGTGATGGTAGGGTGGTGGCGTCGATCGGTGATGGAAGAAGGTGGTGCCGACAATGGTGGTGGTGGTGGTTGTGCAATATAGGTCAAGAGAAAGAAGAGGGAAGGAAGATAAGGGTAAAAAGATCATTTCACGCATACTTAACGGAAAAAGTTAACTTCCATCCAAGCTGGGGACAATTTTTTTACAACTTAGCATTCTAGTATGTTACCTTGTAATAAACCATACTTGGAGGAGATCAAACTTGAAAAAAAAAACTTACAAGGTCCATTTATTAAACAAACAAACAAACAAACAAACCCAGTATATCCCACTCAAGAGCAGGGTCTGGGGAGGGTAGGTGTAGGCGAGTCTTTCCTCTATCTTGTTAGGTAGAGAGACCGCTTCCAAAGAGACCCCCGGCTCGATAGCAAAAGTCATACTGAAAACAGGACACATGGCATACCGTATACAAGAAATCCTACCACACATAGCATACATCATACAATAAATCCTACAGCACATAGTATACAAAAAGCCATACCGATTACAATACATCCTTCAAGTAAATCATACGACACATAGCATACAGTATACAATAAATCATACGACACGTAGCATACATATATCATAGGAGCAGGAATAATCACCGTTAAAGGGCAGATATGGACTACTTAGACATCAGGCCCCGCAACCAGACTTCAAATACCCTTCCTGCCTATTGGTCGAGCTAAAAGTCCTTAATTTTAATTCTACGCCTCCACTCACTCCTATCCTCGATCATGTGCTCAGAGAGGTGCAAGTGTATCATATCTCGCCTAATTACCTCATCCCAAGTCAATCTAGGTCTTCCTCTACTTCTCCTACCCTTTAAGATGATGTTCTCTACTGCTCTAACTGGTGCCGCCATTGGTCTCCTCTTGACATGCCCAAACCATCTTAATCTTCCCTCTCGTATTTTATCTGCGATACGAGCCACTTGTAGCTTCTGTCGAAACACTTCGTTTCTTATCCGATCCAGTCTTGTGTGACCACACATCCACCTCAGCATTCGCATTTCCGCTACCTCTATTTGTTTCTCGTGCGATTTCTTTATGGCCCAGCAGTCTGTTCCATATAACATAGCTGGACGTACTGCCACTCGGTATAGCTTTCCCTTTAGTTTTGCTGGAAACCTCTTATCACATAGTATCCCTGATGCTGCTCTCCACTTGCACCATCCCGCTTGAACACGGTGTGCTACATCGCTGTGTATTTCTCCGTCTTCCTGCAGGTACGAGCCCAGGTATTTGAACCTAGACGTTTGTGGGACCGCCATACCCTGAATACTGATTTGGGTGTCCTCTTCCGCCTCACCACTAAAGTTACAATGCATGTATTCTGTCTTAGAGCGACTTATCCTTAAACCTTTGCGCTCTAATGCTGCTCTCCACTGTTCAAGCCTGTCGTTAAGCACCATTTTAGATTCCGATATTAAGACAATATCATCCGCAAAGAGCATGCACCACGGAACTAGCTGCTGTATAGACTTGGTCATCTCATCCAACACTACTGTGAAGAGAAATGGGCTCAGTGCCGATCCTTGGTGGAGTCCCACTTCCACTGTGAATGAGTCTGTGTCTCCGATCGGGGCTCGCACACACGTTTTTGCCCCATCATACATATCCTTGATTATTTTGATATACCTCTCTGGAACCCTTCTAAGTCGTAAACTATCCCAAATTAGTTTGCGCGGAATACTGTCATAGGCCTTTTCTAGGTCGATGAATACCATATGGAGGTCCCTTTTCTTTTCTCTGTATTTCTCCATTAACCTCCTTATGGCGTGTATTGCTTCTGTTGTAGAGCGTCCTGACATAAATCCAAATTGGTTTGACGCTATCTGTGTTTCCCGTCTAATTCTCGTGTCAATAACTCTTTCCCATAATTTCATCGTGTGACTCAATAGCTTTATTCCCCTGTAGTTTTCACAACTTTGAACGTCTCATTTTTTCTTATATATGGGGACTATGACACTAATTCTCCACTAGTCCGGCATCTTCCCTGTGGTAAAGATAGTGTTGAATAAATCTGTTAGCCATTTGAGCCCTTCATCTCCCAGGCATTTCCACACTTCAATCGGTATGTTGTCTGGCCCCACCGCTTTGGCCCTTCCCATTTTCTTCATAGCTCTCGTGACTTCGTCTACTGTGATACTTCTACAATAGCAATTGTTTTGTTGTGTTGTTTGGGTTGTATTATCTATCTCAGTTTGTTGATTTGGGTTCTTTATGTTGTAAAGGTTATCGAAGTAAGTTTTCCATCTCCCCTTGATGTCATTGTCGTTCACTAAAACTTTTCCATCCGCAGCCTTTATAAACTTCACAATTCTCAGGTCTTGTCTTTTGCTGTCTCTTGCCTTGGCTAACTTAAACATGTCATGCTCTCCTTCCTTCGACTCTAGTCGTTTATACATCTTCTCATACGTCGCGTTCTTTGCATCTGACACCGATTTCTTCGTCTCTCTCTTAGCCTCCTTGTATTTATCTTTTAGCTCTGGGCGTTCTTCCTCATTGTTACAGCGTATAAGCTCTCTAAAACTTTGTTGTTTAATTCGTATCTTCTCCTGTACATTTTCGTTCCACCACCAAGATTCCTTATGGTCGACTGTCCTCGTTGTTGTAACTCCAAGTGTTTCTTTAGCTGCTTGGATGATCGTATTTGCCATGGCCTCCCACTTTTGGTTTGCGTCTTCCTGTGGTCCAGGATGTTTCATTGGTATGACCTTATCTCTAAAAATGGTTATGTTTTCGTCTTTGAGCTGGCCCCATTTGATCGTATGTCTAGTTCTCTTGTTTTGTTGGACAATTGGTCTCTTCACGCGTATATCCGCCACTAACATATGATATTGTGTCACAACTGTCTCTCCTGGGATTGTCTTACAGTCCTTCCACGAGCTACGATCTTCTCTCCTCGTCAATAAATAGTCTATCTGCGTGTGTCTCCCGCCGCTGCTAAACGTGATTAGGTGCGATTCTCTTTTCTTAAAAAACGAGTTTATGATTCCTAAGTCATGTGCTACTGCAAAGTCAAGAAGCTCCTTACCGCCTTCATTCCTAAGGCCATACCCGAAGCCTCCATGCACCAACTGGAAGTGGTCATTATCCTTACCGATATGTCCATTAAAATCTCCTCCTATGCATATTTTTTCGTGTCTAGGTATGTCACCCATAACGTGATCTAAACTCTCCCAGAACTTTTTTCTTTCCGTTTCTCCTAGTCCTACATGTGGAGCATACGCACTAACTACTGCTACTACTTCATCCCCTATTACTATTCTTAACATCATAATTCTATCATCGTATCTTCTTACCTCCACTACATTATCTTGGAGTTCCTTAGCAACTAGAAACCCTACTCCATTTTTCGTTCCATCAGACCCTGAATACCATAATTTATAACTATTGCACTGTGTTGCTCTCTCACCCCGCCATCTAGTCTCCTGGAGACACGCTATCTGGACCCTACGTTTTCTTAGCACATCAATTAACTCTAGTAACTTACTAGTTAGGGTTCCTACATTCCACGATCCCACTCTTAATCTAAAATCCTTTTTCCTTGTATTCGCATCTCTCGTCACCGAACATGATCTCGGGGCAGCATAATGGCACCTGCTGTCTATATTACCTGACAAGAACTTAATCAAAAATAGCAACAATGATCACCACTTCACACAATGACACGCTATCCTGAGTATAGATTCAAATAAGCCAATGAAACCTATCTAGAGAACAGTTCTAAGATTGACCAGAAATGAAGACAAGAAGCCACAAATGCTCAGCACACAAACTCAACCAACAATATACCACTTATTTAGCAATTAATATCAAAACACTAACAATTATACAACTAATCAGCAAGTTATAACAACTAATCAATTAGGCACAAACCACAGAAGTACACGATCAGCAGAGAACTAGAAAAGAATTTTATCAGACTCAAGAAGAATCAAGGTCCATTTATTAATTAACTCTTATTCCAAACAACATTACATCAAACAAACAAACCCAATAACATAGATATATCACATGGTTAACTCTCATGCTTACCCTCATGCTTGTTCTTTACCAAATAGTCTATAAAACGATTCATATACTCTTTTGCCATCTTGATATCACCGAATATTTTACTCAACTCCATAGCATTCGCTTTGTAGATCGTCCCTTCATCATCTACCACAACCGACCTCATTAATCTCGCCACCGACTCCTTCGTGAAAGAACCATTTTCCTCATCTCTACGGACCTCAATCCCCACCTGTCTGTCCGCTAGTATTCGAGCATTCAGACCTTGCTTCACAAAAAACGGCAGCATAATTAGAGGGTGACCGAACATTAGCCCTTCCACAGATGAACCTCAACCACAATGAGTCAAGAAACCACCCACAGACGCATGCCTTAGTATTTGCAACTGAGGCACCCAACTCGTCCACACAATCCCACGGTGACGACTTCGTTCCAAGAATCCGTCTGGCAACTCCACTAAGTTAGAGCCCGCAGGTTTCCTAAGGACCCAAAAGAATGGTAACCGGGAGAGCTCGAGACCCAAAGCTAACTCACCCAACTCGCATTTGCTCAACATCACCTCACTTCCTAACGCCACATACACCGTGTGACCTGTTTGTTGACCGTCGAGCCACTTCTTGACCATCACCCATGAGTCAGCTTTCTCATCTCCAACGTTAGTGGGTGTTTCGGAATGCATTAGTCCCACGGGAATCACCAGTAAGTTGTGTAGCTTCTCTAAACGGGTTAGCCATTAGGGTTCGAACTCATAACAATCTTTTATAAAAATACAATTAGAACCCTTCAAAGTCGTCCCCGTACGAAATGCATCTGAAACACCAGAAGCATTAACAGATAACCTACCCACCATCCAATTCGCTTCATGCTTGTGGTAGCACACTTTAGTCGGAAACGGAACCCACTCCGCCGGTGTCAAAAAATCCTCAGCGGTTGTCCGACTACTAAAACTGTTCATCGAATCGTCAGACGACGGTTCCAAAAAGCGATATACCATGCATTAGTGGAGAAGAAGGCCCGTGAGATTCCGAGCCCCGCGGCAATGGGCAGCAGCCAGTAGGGAGCAAAATCATAAATAATCCAGTCAGGTGACTCTTCTACAAGAAACTGATGAACCTCCGGCTGAAGACCGTCATAGGCTTTCTTGAGGTAATGAATATTATCAGTGGGGACGTGCATTGTCGCCTCTGCATCCTGGGGGAGTTCTTTAACGTGTGGGAGTGTGAGTTTAACAAGATTTAACTGTGGGGTAAGGTGAGGAGGGAGGGTGGGGAGACGATGCATGTTTCTAGTGGTTGAAAGGAAAGAGACTTTGCGACCTTTTTGGGCTATGGATTTTGAGATTTCGGGGAAGGGGATGATGTGACCGAAAGCGAGCCACGGGAACGTTGCTACATGAAGCCGCTTATGGTCGTAGTTGAAGGTGTTGGTGGTAGCCATTGTTGTAGATGATACGGTGCTAGTGATGACTTGTAAACATAAATAAAGGAGCCAAGTAGGCTCTAAGTCCTTATTTTTTTTTTTGGAACGATCAATCAAGTAGCTGCCGGGTACTCCGTACGCGTCGCCCCAATGGCCAAAGGACGCACAGCGTGGCCATGATCCACACGCACGGAGCCCCTAGCCCACCAACCACCATTTCCGGGGAAAACCCGACCACCCACCCGCCCGAAGGCACGACGGTAAATAATCGGTAAAACCCGTTTGCTTCAAGACTCGAACCCGGGTTCCCCAGGTCAAGCCCATCACTAGCCCAATGGGATTAACCACTGCGCTGCAGTGGCAACCCCTCTAAGTCCTTCATTTAAATGAGAGAATGGAAGACTTTAAACAAGTCTGTTTTAATTATTAGAAAAATAAGCTAGCGATGACTTGTAAACATAAACAAAGTAGCCAAGTAGGTTCTAAGTCATTCATTTATATTAGAGAATGCAATAATTTAAACAAGTCTATTTTAATTATTAGAAAGAAAAAAAACAGGGATGATAGTATAGTTGTAGTGGGTGAGCACTATATATGTGACCATGCAGTTAGTTCCAAAACTAAATAGCAAAAAAAAGAAAAAAGAAAAAAAGGACATATCTGGGCTTCTATTTTGCACTCTAGATTCTCATGTCATCCTTAAAAAAATACTGAAATGAGTTCAGTAAAACACATTCTGTTTCAGTTGTCAAACAAAACGGATCTGTTTACATACAACGAGTAAGCATGGACCATATGGGTATAGTTCTAAAGTACAACGAAGAAGCTATCAAACATAAACTAGACATCATCTCATGATCAAGTAACAGAATTGACAAATCAAAGCTCAATTTAAAAAAGGATTAGAAATACACATGTACCTGCTTGTATAACTACATATGACCAGTTTTAAAAAATGAAAAAATGTGTACAGTAACTCTAACATTTTGAAGCCTGTAAGACTTCCCAACTTTTGGTTTTAGTATTTGATGACAGAATGGCGTAACCACAGATCATACATGACCATATGGAAAGCATCGTATGGGATGGGGGGAGTGTTCCACTGGAAATGCTTCTGAACCTGCACGGAAAACAGATATTGTTTATTCGTTTATGACCGTTTGTTTATTTGCATCTAGACTAATGCTACATATATATGGCCTGAAAGAAGAAAAAGAGATCGTGACCTTCACTAGATTGTTGTGGAGGGTGACAAATTGTTCATCAGATATGTCTTTGAGGATTTGCTTTAGGTCATACACATCTTTCTCCTTGAGTATGACCGAAAATTTACTCCAATCAAGAATATCATTGAATGGCAGATCATAGTAATTAGACAGAATTACTGCAAAATAATCACACCTCTTACCACTTAGACTAACTTGGGGAAAACATATAAAAACAAATAAAGAGAAATAACTGTTTTTGTGTGATTGAACTATTGCTAAAGGCAATACATATAAGAGTTATGTGAGGATAAATCTGAAACATCTCCCCCTATGCTCATGTTGACATGAGTTCTGTTATAAATGAGAGCAGCGGCCAAGTCCAACTTACTTGCTCAGCCATAATTGGTTGTGCTAGCATCTTGAATTGCCACTTTGTTTTAAATGAGGTTAAGATAAGGTTACACTTCTCATCAATAAAGCGAAACCATGTCTCATTAGTTCCAGGGGTTCAATGATTGACATAGGGAAGTCAGAGACTCAGAGTTGCCACACATTAGGTGTAGTTTTCATCATCTACCCTTTTTGGGTGTTATATGCCGTTTTTTTAATGTGCGCATTATCTAATTCTTCATATCATATCTACCTTTGTCTTGTATGCTTTGTATTATGATTGTTATTGTTATTGCCTTTGTTATCGAGTCGGGGGTCTCTTCGGAAGCGGTCTCTCTATCTTTCAAGATAGAGGAAAGACTTGCCACCATATACCCCTCCCAGACCCTGCTCTTCAGCGGGATACACTGGGTATGTTTGTTTGTTTGTTGTTTACTATAATTGCAATTTTATGATCTGTATAGAGCAGATTGAACCACCTGGCTGGAAAGAGTTTCTGCAGCTAATCTCAAGTGTCAACATATAATAAAAATGTATTACAATGGTATGTCAAAATATTTCATTGATAATATTCGAAAACTGATTTTTTTTTATTTAAAATTTTTTTGTTATATTTATATTTGTTCATTTAGCAATAAGAAACAGCTCAAGGGTAAATGGTCAGTCAGGCTATCCATCCAACATAAAAGCAAATCACAATTATTCATTCATAACTTATTGCATGCATCCATTATTGGTCTACTATGTAAAGCTTTCTACAATCAAACAGGACTTGATGGAGAAAAGGCACCTCAATCTTACTGTGAAATAATGTGCTTGGAGAACAAGTGAGCTATTTACAAAGATCCTTCATTGGAGTTCAATAGATTACCTCCATAACAAGCAAAATGCATAAAATAATAAAGTTTATTGTCTCAAACTCTTTCACAACTTAACGGTACTGGAAGTAGTTCAATTATTATGTTCATTTTGGGGGCTTATAAGGGTTGTTGATTGTTTGATTGACTATCGGATCTCCTTTTCCTGGATAATTTTTTGTAGGTTTTACCTTGCATTCTATGTATGATTGTTTGGATGCAATTTCTTTCTTTCCTTTTTTTTTTTTGTAACAACACACTCACATACACCCTACTTAAAACTTTGTTCCAGATGGGACATGAACCCTCGAACACTTTGGTTAAGGACCATCTTATCTACACATTGGCAGTTTGGCACATTTATAAGCCAAAGGCTTATTGATGAGATTGATTGGTTCCTGTGGATGGTAAACCAAAAGAAAGTTAGGGTTTGGAAAGTTTTAATATGGTCCATGAAGCTATGATCATTCATGTTCTGACACTGGAGTCTTATGTTATTATTTTAATCCCTACAGTTCAATAGCTTTCTGATTTGTTCTGCTTCATTTTTATTTCCTTTGGTATTATATTAGTTCGTCTCTGTATCACTTATTATGATGGCACACTCCATAGGCGAATTGTTGTTGGGTATATTTTTGTAGGGTGTATAGTGATACCAAACGAAAAGATCTGCTTGGTTGCCTAAAATATGTCTTGGTGTCTACTGCACTAGATCATGCAATAGGAGATAATAATGTTCTATCAATAAAGCTACTACTTACTAAATCACATAATCATGTTCTCTTTGAGCACATGATCGAGGATAGGAGTGCGTAGAGGCGTAGAATTAAAATTAAGGACTTTTAGCGGGATCTGTGGGTAGGAAGGGTAGACGTAGACTTGTTGCGGGCCCCCTGTTTTCCTCAATCTGCCCTTATACGCGATTCTTGCCGCTTATTTGATGTACGCACTTTCTAAATATTTATGTGATTTATACATGTGTGTTGTATGCCGTATATTATGATTGTTATTGTTATTTGATTTCGTTATTGAGTCGGGGGTCTCTTCGGAAGCGGTCTCTCTATCTCCCAAGATAGAGGAAAGACTCGCCACCACCTACCCCTCCCAGACCCTGCTCTTGAGTGGGATTTACTGGGTATGTTTGTTTGTTTGTTTGTTTACTAACTTCAAATGTTTCATGTTCTCATTGAAATTAAATGATTCTACATCGCTATAAGGCACTTCCCCATTTAAATGTTGTGATCTAGTTTACAACAGTGATGAAATCTTAAGTAAAAATCAAATATATTTTTTTTTCTAATCTGCTAATGAACCTATGGGTCATTGGGGTGTCAGAATTTTATCCTATGATTAAGCATGAATGGTCATTGCAACAATATCTTACAAAGGAGATATATTTGCAATAACTCTGTAATAGTAAAACGAGCAACATATGGTCAAACTAGTTACATACCGAAAGAAGATGCAAGCGCTTACCTGGAATACAACCATAATGGATTGAATCTGCTATACGGGCACTGTTCACCTGTGAACCACCAGGGCATATGCAGAATTTGGTTCTATAAAATCTCTTTTGATATACAAGATGCCCAGTAGCCCTATTTATTCTGTTGTTTGATATATCAAGTTCTGTGTCATTCTCCCATGTGCGTGCCAGAATAACTCTAATCCTAGAATTCCTATGACCAGCCCAGAAACCAAGTGTCGTCCTGCATAGCATCGTTAGTTCTGATTGACGCACCTACTGACAAGATTTTATATAAAAGAAACAAAAACAAAATACAAAATGTAAGTATCAGAACCTGTTTTCAATATCATTTCCACCACGTGGAAGAGCAAAAGGCTGCAATACTTGAGGAAGAGCGATATCTTTGTGGGGGATAAATCCAACATCATAACTTGGGGAACACACAGCTCGTATTGAATTCTTAACAAGTAATGGATGTCCCTCAGTTGCCCTCACACCAACATCATGGCAAGTTACAAAAAAATGATCGGCACCCAGTGTTCTGTTCCAATAAGGATACTTTGATATTAAACCATCTACATAATTTTGTACGATGATAGTCATGTTTTCATATGAAGTTCCCTGCATGTCATTGTAAAAGATCATTAAAGTAGAATGTAGCATACATTTCAACAGAAGTAAATTTGAAATATAAAAGCTAAAGGACTGTTGAAATATAACATCTCACATCAGCACATGAAATTGACATGTTAAACATATTTTAATAACCTACTGTAAGATGCACCTGGGTCCAACTTCGAAGAATATTGTATTCGCCTTGCACCCCAATCTCGTTTTAAACAAAATGAACTTACTTTGAACTCTTCATCTACCAAAGTCCAAAACTACTTAAAATGGCTTGTAATTAAGCTCAATAATCGTCTGTCAAGTGTAGATTCAGTGTGAAACAAACTCATACATCTAATTTTCTCTACTCATTATGCTGCAATAAATTCAGAGTATGTCATCCTGCTATTTGTATTCCAGCTTAACTGTTGTTATAATACTTAAGTATGGCAAACGATCAACATTACAAGGTTTTTAGCTGATTCTTGTTTCTTCTATTGCCAGAAATTAAACCACATAACTCTTCTACATAGGGTAACACGTTTATATCCTTCAAGTTTGCATCGTATTTCACATCTCCAATCAAGCTACTCACATACAATCGCACATGTATTTTCTATATACTATCTCTTACTGAACAAGATCTATAACTTGAGCAATGTGATTTATTCAATGATAAACTTCATAAAATAATCAAAAAACACAGCAGATGCACAAAAGGAAGAACATCACGCACCTTCCCTCTCATCTTATGACAAGAAATTGGTATGAAAAACAAGTGAGCTTCATCTGGATCTTCCGTCCTAAACCGACTCTCTCTAATATTCTGGAAAAAGTACCCCTCACTCGCATACTTTCCCGTGAGCTTCCTCGGCGTTTGATAAAACGTCTTCGAATCGCCATCAGGATATATGTACACCTTGAATCTCTTCTGCATCTCCGCATAATTCAACCTAAACACCTCCGGCGAATGATACACATCCGAAAACTCATCCAATTTTCGATCTGCACCTTCATCCAAATTCACATCCTCCTGATTACAAATCAAAGTAGATAAAAGTAAGCAGTTATTGCGTGAAACACAAAGATCTGAAGAAATAAAGGTTTATGAATCGCGAGTACCTTGAGTGAAGATGCAGTAGGTATTGTTGTTGTCGGTGGGGGATAAGAAGAGGTGTATTGGAGAGTGGAGCCTAAGGAACTGAAGGAGACGTAGGTGAATGTGAGTAGCGTTAGGGTTGAAAGGATTAGGATTAAGGCTTGTTTTGTGGAGATGGTGGTGAAGGGCATTGGTGATTGTGATGCAGGGGGCTTTGCTGCAGACATATGTGGGTGAGTAATCAGTAAAAGGTATATGAGATTCCGGCACCGGCGAGGGTTTTCCGGGATATTATCGACGGTGAGTGTAGATCGGAGGAGATGACGAGCAGAGCTGAGTGTGTTGTGAAACTGATCTGGTTACGAACTCCCTCTAAGAAATTATTTTCTTGTTGGATTTAATCAATTGAAGAAAGGTACACGCCGTTCCGGGGTAACAGCACGTACCGATGCCTTTGTGAAATTCATTACCCGTGACGTGGTACGGACAATGGTTAAGCGTCGGCAAATTTAGTTATAAGAATTGTGACGATGACACGAACATGATTTATTACATAAAAGAAGTGAGAAAGGGCATGCTTGAAAAGGTCACAACCAACGTCAAAACGTTGTGGCAAACCCGATTATGACAGTTAAATGAGTTGGTAGGGGAGCATATAAAGTTGAATATGTTTGTTAACGGAAACCAAAACAAAGGATAAAAACATATCAAAAGTAATGAAAAAGTTTTCAATTTACAAATTTAATGTTTTTTTACACGGATGTTGCAGCGTAATTATTTAAATAAAGCAATTTAAATTAAAAGAAAAATAAAAGAAGAAGCACAAAAAAACTAACAGGGGTTAATTATTAGTCAGTAAAGGGTCGTTGTAGTAAAATAAATTTAAAGTTATAAGTTACTATAGATATTACTAAGTTATAATTAATCTCAAACTAATAAATAAAGATATAATTATTAAAATCCAATAACCCATATTCTAAAATTGGAGACCAAACTTGTAATATACATAACATTACATGGACCATGTGAGGTGGATGTGCGGTCACACAAGACTTGATCGGATAAGGATATTAATGAGTGTGAGGCAAATAAGGTTTTGCAATTCTCAGCACAATTGCTGATTTCTAAAACTCCTTCTATCTCGCCCAACCATCTTAAAGCTTGCACAGCTCCTCCTTTTCCATCAAAATCCCGAGGTTTACAAGACATAAAAGTTTTGTAAGAACATCCTCTGGAAATTTCTACTGGAATTTCTATTTCATGACGTTCTCCAAGGTTGATGTTTTCAGGTTCTTCTGGTTGCCGTGAAGTGTTTCCTATGTTTAAGTTTTGCTGGAGCTTATTTATTAGAGTTGGTAAGGTTGCTTCTAGCTGTTGGGCTATCATTTGGGAAATTCTGTCACTTTCATTGGTGTCAGTGTTTACAGGTGTTTTCTCCCCAAGTCGGGTTCTAGGCCGTCCCACTCGAGCTGTTCTTCTAACAGGTTGATTGTTTCTTTTCGGCGGCATGATTCACTATAGTGAATTCATAACGTTAGTATGTTAATAAAATATTTCAACACAATTCATTTTCACACATAATCAAACAAAATACTTAGTCACAGAAATATATATATATCATTTAAGCTCTTATTTTACTTTATTCTAAGTTAGACTACAATCCTCTAATTCTTGCGAATCCATTCCCACATTCTTGCAAAGATGTTCTTTTTAGGTGCCTTGAGTTTCTTAATGTCTTTCCGGATCTTCCAGATTCCTAGTTGAATCTTCTTGAGTTTCTTAAGGGTCTGCTTGGCTGTTTTTCCCTGATCTAGCTCTTGTTGCCTGGTTACCTCATCTTTATCTTTGGGAGTATCAGACTGAGAGTGTTGTATTTCCATATCTTCAGTTTGTTTAATTATAACCCTGTCTCCACGTTGTACTTTCTTCCTAGGAGTCTTAATTGTATATCCTCCTACCTGTACTGGGGCACGTCGGATATAGAATTTTGGTTTTACTTCCAGTTGAGGAGTTTCCATAGCATGCTGGGGTTCTGGTTTAGGTGTCATTTCCTCAGAGTTGCTAAGGTCAGAGTACTTGACAGGACCAGTTTCATGAAGATAACTATCTGAATTCATGTTGTCCAACTGTTCTTATAATAATTCTTAATTAGTTAGTCATATATTATAACACAAAATTATAATCACAGAATTTCACATATGTATCACATAACTAAGATAAATTTAATCTGAGCTTATGGTTATAGTCTAGGTATTGTTATGATACCTAATTCTCTATAACCAATAGCTCTGATACCAACCTGTCACATCCCGGCGGAAGCGCGAAACGATGTTCGGGAGTGACTAGTTTTTATCAGAGTGCATTAATTATAATAGAATAATACGTAGAAATATTATTAAGTAAAACAACTACTTAAGACATGCTTTATTTCATAATATTTGAAGTTACATTATTTTACATAATATATCAAAATCGATGTAACAAATTACAACTAAATTAAACTATAGCATGTCTTTCAAACGCGGTGGAAATGGGCATCCACGTACACACTAAAGTCAACGATGTTGACTGTTAGGGTGACACAAACCCTTCCCACGATTTCTCCCCAGCCATTGTGGACGTCAAAACTAAAATCAAATGAATTAGTCATCTTTCCCTGAAAAAGCACACTTAATAAAGTCAACAAAGATGTTGGTGAGATTCATAGGTTTATATAACAAAAGTTATTTTGTTGATGTATTAGTTACAACCAAACCTGCACAAACATAATCATACTGTCACGAAATAATTCACAAAATCGAGTAATATTGCATCCTAACCCTCATTCCGGTTAGATACAGGGAAATAGTAACTAACCCTCATTCGGTTGATACTAATTCTCCCAAGTAGCGCTACTAATATTACCAGACGGTTCCTCATTCGAACTAATGGTTGTATCACAAATGACAGTAAGTTAACTCAAGTAAAAATAATACATCAACCATAAATGTATGCTTTTTCCCCCAAAACTTTACTGAATATCAAAACGGTTGGAAAATGGGGCTATGAACTCACCGTATCTTCTCACTTGAACCTAATAAAATAGTTCACAGTGTTAGATAATACTCAAATGTTTTTCTGGTTTTCATTGACTGTAAAAGGTAAATGAATTTTGTAGAGAAACACTTTCGGGCCTTCAAAATTCCCTTTTTAAGTGTTTCTATATAATAATTGTAACTTACTTTATAAGTTACAACAATAACTCAAAAATAGCTCATGACTTCTAAATTTACCAAAATATTACAGAAACTTTTTTAATTTATTTAGAGTTTCTTGTAATTTTTATGGTATTTATCTCCCAACAGATTATTTATTATAAAGTCCACAAAATCACCAGAATTCATAATAAATAGCTACTGGAGCCAATAAATTCCTATATTTTTACAGTCAACTTTTAATATTATATATAACAATATATAATTAAATCACAGTCCAAGTCCAATCAGAACAGTTTATATAATTTTTCACAATAATCCCAATATTCATGAAAATAGTCACTGTTGTCCAATAAGTCCTCATAAATTCATAGAATTTCTTACAATAGTCCAATAGCATCGTATAATTTTTATAGGGTCTAACTATTAACAGATTATTTTCTGTGAATTTCCAAAAGTTCTCATAAATAGTTAAAATAGTTTCTGTTTATGAAAAATTCCAAGATTTTTACAGTAGACTTTTTATACAGAAACAAACAACATGTATTTATTCCATAGTCCAAATTGTAATATAACAGTTTCTGTAATTTTCTCAATAATCATAATATTTAGAAAAAATAGTTATACTATTCCATAATTCATGAAAGTTATATACTATGTACTAAGTCTTGTAATATTTCGTCTGTGATTTTATCCAGATTTATTATGTCCTTTAAGTATTTATTACGATTTATTTATTGCAGAACATACAAAAATTCGTATTTAAATTATAATAAGGTATAAAATTCTGAAATAACTCCAGAGGCTTTTATACCTCAAAATAATCATTCTGAGATTTTATCAGAATTTTCCCGAATTTATTTATATTTTTGACTTTTTTCCATTAATAAATAATTTGTATAAATTATTTTGTTTATCAAAATTATACCAAAATCTTCAGTTTATTATTTCAGTATAAAAACAAGTATTTCTCATGTTTATTCCCACAATTGCTTCATTAAACATTTGTTTGATTTTTCTTAGTTTTTATGTTATAAATTTTATAAAAATTTGATTATATCTTTATAAAATACAAGTTCCTAGATTTTGGAACTTTGTTACTTATAATTTGAGATTTCAAGTCTCCCAAATGGGTCTTGGATGATTACATCCATCTATGTACATATACACATCGGTATGTAGGTATATATATATATATATATATATATGTTGTGTAACATATATGTAATTAAAACTTTTTATTACCTTTGGATGTTTTGGATGATGTCTAAGCTTCCAAGAACTTGGAACACGGCAGTGGATGATGATAACCGAAGCTAGTTTGTGTTGGTTTCGGTTGTGGATGAATCCGAGGGTGTGTGTGTGAAGGTGATGGTTTATGGTTGTTTAACCGAAGGGAAACGGGACAGAAATGGTTTGATGATGGTGATTGTATGAAGGTGGTGAGGTGATCGAGTGGTTGTGAATGGTGGGTGGTCGGGTATGGTTGTAAGGATGGTGATCGATTGGTGATGGTGTGTGTGTGTTTGCAAAAACCCGAGAGAGAAAGAGGATGATGCGGTTGATGTGTTTCACAAGGTGGGGGTCTTTATAGAGTTTTGGTAGGGTTGACCAAGACTCATAGCTTGGAGGACTCATGGGTTTAGGCCACTTAGGTGTCCTTAATTGCATAAGGAAGTGCCACCTATCCCCTCCCTAATAATGATGATTCATGTATTTGAAGTTAGTGGAGGTGTAGGCGGTTTTAAGGCAGGAATTCGAGGGGTGAGGGGTGGTTTGGGGTGTTGATGGTTTGGTGTTCGAACAAGGCAAAAGAACCGGGTCAAAGTTCGGGTGTATTGTTTGCAAAAGGTAGCCGAGGGGTTATTGTGATGGTTTTTAGTTTTTAAGTTTTAGGTTATTGGTTAGTGTAATTTTGATTTAGTTAAGTTTTGTTTTAGTAGGTTTGTATGTATTTGTATATGTGCCCGTAAGTTTATATATATATATATGTATATGAAAATACGTCACTTAAATGGTCTTTTATAGCATATAATCATATGCATATTAAATATATGTGTGAGTTTAGTTTAGTTAGATTTGTTTTGGTATGGTTGTATATATATATGTACCCGTAGGTATGTATCTATGTATATATATATATGGAGTTTAGCTTTATTTATACTCATGAAAAATATATTACTTAAACAATTTTTATAAACCTATATTATGTAATTATATATTCATCAAGTATACATATAAGTATGGTTCATGTATCAGGTGATATACAAACATGCATACGTAAAAGTTTGTATATATACATACGTGGGTATGTATTTCAGGCTTATAAACGTACGTACATAGGTAAACTACCAATATATATACATACATGCATGTAACACGCATACATAAAACATACACATATATGTACATGCATACATACATCTTATAAAAATATATATATATTTAGGTAAATTTATCTTAATATTATACATGCATGTAAGCATGCATATGAAAATATATATATACACATAACATTTTTATAATTAATAATAATCATATACCCATATAAATAATAAAAATTTTAAGGTTGTTACACCTCCATTGTCCGTTTGTAATAATTTGGTTCTGTTACAGAAATTTTGAAAAAGGTACCAAGATTTAAAGCCACAACACCAACAAAATGATCGTTTCTATTCGAGTAAAGAAGGTGAACAAGAACAGAGAATTACATCAACAGCTAGAACTAACTAACTTTATAACAAACACATATTTTCGAATTCACCCCTCTAACTAACATGGAATTACACAGTTAGTCCTCCAACAAATTTCACAACCCTAGCCAAATGGGAAGCCTAAAGAGTTAAGCTAAAAATTAGCATTGTTAGTAATGTGCTGACAGAAAGATGAAACCCCATGTGAATAATAGTGATTACTTGTGTACAAAATTGGTCAATATTCTGATTATACTCCATGATTGTGATCTTTGGGTGAGTACCTGTCTCGATAACAACATTTAACAATCTTTTCAAATACTAACACCACAATGGTGCAAGTTAACAATATATTTTATAGAAAACCAAAAACACACCTCAATGGTGTATTGGTCAATAGGGTATAACTGTTGATTTGTAGTACAAGTCCCTTGGCTTTTCATTTGTAGGAAAGATAATGGTTTCCTCTTCCTTGAGTTATGCTTGTTTATCATGTCTTTTTCTTTATCTTGCATCTGAAAAGTTAAGATTAATCGCTCCAAGTATGTTAATAATTAACTTTGATTAACAGAAGAAAAAAATAACAAAAACTCATCAATGTCTATAATCAGTCTAGCCAAATCTATAACTTTATCACTGTGTGTTCTACAATAATATATGCAAAATTAAATAATATTTCAATTTTGTGCTTAACGCCAATAGAAGGAACTTTAAATCCAACCTATATCAATGTTTAAATTTTTAACAAACGTATAAATTATAAATGAATGAAATCAAACGTAACTGTTGGGTGTCGAATCCAGTAAATAAATAATGAAAATGTAAACCTACCGCGCACACACTAAGAATAGTATGAGCAGAAGTAGGGTTTGTGTCCTTGCGGATACGTGTCAATTATTTTATACCAAAAACGTTTTAGCACAGTTATTATAGTTGGTTATGGGTTAAGGAAGGTGGAGGTTTTAATTAAAACTAAAACTATAAGTAAATTGCAAAAAGATGAATAATTCCAGCGGCTGATCAAAACTGTAAAGGAAATTCTACGCGGTCGTGTTAAGGTTCTGCCAGAAAAACGAAAATTGACATTTTTTTATTTTTTAATTGTGAAAAGTAACTACTAAAAATGTTAATTAAATTATGAAATAAATTCAAATATGAAAACTAATTCCAACACTAAGGTAATTTCTTTATTCGATTCGGCTTACGATCATCAACGATTACGGTGCAATGACTATTTTAATTAATGATTTGTATCGATACTAGACATCAAGCCGTCCGGATATCCACTGTATCTAATGTTTAATCAATCGTAGTTCGTTAATTAGAGCCAACTAGCTACTCTAAGGTCACCCCGTTCGAATCTTAGCGTGCAAGTTGCAACGATAGAAGTATCAATTATAATTAAACACACACGTCGTTCGGTATGTTTAACTAGATTGTGTGATTGTATAACGAGAATGAATTCATAGACAAATTCAAACCGTTAATTGTTTCTTATATCAAAAAATCAAAACTTGATCAGGGTTTTAAATCTTGAAGAACATTATTAGAAAAATTAATAAAATGACCAATTTTATTAACAATCTATTATATACCGGAGTAGATCCGAGTTTAAGATCAAGAATCAAACAAACAAATTATTAAAATAAAAATATCTTATAAACGTTTCATATAAGTTCAAACCAAATCAAAGAAATAAAACTTTAATGTTAAAACTAAAATTGTTCTAGCCGGGCATGACGACTAGATCAATCAAAAATAAAATAAATACATAAAAACTTGCTAAACAAAAACCCCCCCAAAACAATTAGATGATCTTCCAACAATTGGAAAATCGCCAAGATTCCCTTTTCTTTCTTAGATATTCATATACATTTATAGAGATGATAAATAATGAATCATTATAGTTAAAGAAATCACTATTCATAAAATATCAATTCTAAAGATGAAGATTCCGATGGCTATGCAAAATAAAGTAAATCTTCAAATTTTACACATAGATACCCAAATGTGCATGCTCTGAGGAGAGTTGATTAATTTTAGGTTGTTTAGTTAGAGTCGTATTTCTAGTTGGAGAGGCCAAAATTTCCATGTGCTTATATAGAATGCACATATCTAGTGTAACATGAGAATTTATATTTTTATGTAGATTTTAGTATAAAGTATTCTTAGAAACCCATGTACTTTGTTTGGAAAAAAGGATATGTTATGGGTTAATGATGTGATCCCGAACCCAACTAAACCCACTTGGATTGATTCTAGTAATGGCATAAGACCCGACCTAGTTTAAGAAAGTAGAAGATGGTCCTCCTTCTCCAGCTGTAGAAGAAGCATGACCAATTCAACCACATCTTAGTTTAGTTGTTTGTTTTTCCTATGTGTATCTCATCAACGTCGTGTGGTCGGTCAAAAATATAAATTAAAGAGTGCATAATCACCCTTAATATTAAAGAGTAAGAAAGTTGTCGAATCCATAAGAGATTATAGGAAAGTGCTAGTAACGATTATTCTAACAACATTCAACATTTGAAAAGTAAATTGCTTAATTAATAAAATTGAGAAATAATCAAATTAATAAAATAAATGTTTATGTTTCTAAAAATCTTGGGAAAAAGCAATCCACTTCACAAGCTTCAAAGAAAGTAGCAAATTAGATACACGTTTGGGATACTTTTTTCTCTAACTTTCTCTATTAAAAAGAATTACAATTTATAAGAAAAGCTACAGCTAACGCTGTTTCCTAAAATTATGCGAAAAAAGAAATTGCAAGTAGTCGCTCTAGTGCTTGTATGCACGTGGGAAGAACAAACAACTTAACTGAGATGTGGTTGAATTGGTCATGCTCCTTTTGCGATTATAAAGGGGGACCATCTTTTGCTTCTTTACTGAATCGAATCTTAGGTCCTTACCATGATCCATGATTATCGGTCTAGTTGGGTCCAAGATCACATTAGTGTCCACCTAATGAATATATTGGTTAGTAACAAATAAATGGTGCAGAGTATGGTGGTTGCGAAAGTCCCTTCAAGGTGACAGGGCCTTTAATTTGATGAAATCGAAAAATCAACGGTGAGTAGTCCTTATGAACGCAACCACTCAAAACCAAAATGAGCTTGTAACCCTTAAAAGCTATAAGGAATAGCGGACTTGAAAAGAAGAGGTGTCATGTGTAAGGTGTTACCGTAGGGCAAAATCCTTGACATCAAATGGGCTTGCCATCACCCATGATATCTGGAAAGGGTGTCGTTGGTTACACGCTGTGTAAAAAGAACACTACACGGGGTTGGATGAGACTGTGAGTACTTCCTAAACTAACAAGGACAATAACCAGTCAATGATGGATGTAACAAGTGAGCCACAGGAAGTCGATGATAACAACCCAAATAGAGAGCCGGATTAAGGTCGAGAAAACGGGGAACCACTAAGGAATCTTCAAGCAAGGGCAGTTTAGGAGTGGTGAAAAATGAAAAAGTTATCAGCGATAAATAAAAATAGAGGCGAGTTGCAGCGATGCCCTGGTAAGTATTTTTTGGGGCAAAAGAAACATAAACCAACCGAACAAAATTGTTACAATTTGTTTAAGTGCCAAACGAGTTGTCGATAAGGAAAGAGTGATGGTCGAAGGAGTGGTAAACAAAAAAGGAGGGCTAGGAGCTGAGGGAAGAACAACAAAGGTAATGGTAGGTTGGGTGGTCGTTAAGGAAGAGGAAACAGAAGAAGCAGTCGACTTTTCTTCTAGTAGTTTGACAAGGCCAATTGCTTGCAAGAATGAAGTATGATTTAAGACCAAGAGATCATTTTGAATATCTTGAAAAAGGCTGGAAAGGAAGCAATCGAGAAGCGCCTCTCGCGGTAAGCCGATTATGTAATTGCTAAGCCATTTGAATTCGGACACATAGACGGTATTGTCATGGTTTGACATGCCTTAAACAACCGACTTAATGACTCTCATAAATGGAAGGGCCAAAGCGTAGTTCAAGGGCATGCGAGAATACCTACCAAGTAATGAGTAAGTCATTCTTAGTGAGAAACGTGAACCAACTAAGATCTTCACAGATGAAATAGAATTAAGCTAGAGAAATGTGTTGGTTAGGAAGCATGGAATAGAAATCGATGTAGTTCTTAGCTTGAAACAAGCAATCTAAGGGATTGGAACCATCAAAGTTTCAAAGATGAATTTGAGTTGGGCAGAGGGTCTAGGGCCAGGTGGGTAAAAGGCCTAGGGCAAGGTGCGCGGAGGGCCTAGGTCAAGGGTGTTTGGATGGTGGTTTTGAGCCGAAAGTGGGTGGTGAGTCTAACAAGAGTTTGGCGAAGAGGGTGGTAATAAGAGGATATGAGGTTATTGCTGGCGTCAGTTCGGGTGTCTAGTTTAGTATTGAGGTTTTCGATAGTCTTGAGGAAGGTCGAGAGTTGAGCGATATGGGTGTTATCGGCGGAAATGAGTTGGTTCAATTGCTTGGAAATGGACGATGGTAAGTCATTGAAGGAGGAGGAATCCTTATGTGATGGCATTATGGAGGTGAATTTAGGAATGAACGACCCTTAGAGTGGGTCAAGCTCAAAAAAGTAAGAAAATAGAAGACACATCTAGGACAATTTTCTCTAAATTTATTAATGCAAAAAAAAATTACAATTATATAAGAAAAACTACTTCTAACATAGGTTCCTAAAATTATGTAAATAAAGAAAATGCAAGTAATGGCCCTAGTTTATGGATACTGATCGGTTGGTGAAAGTTCAATGTTTAAAGACTTTATTCTGGTGTTTTACGTGTCAGTTCATGAGAAATAGAGTTACTTTTGGGGTATTATTGTGTTTGTTGGTTAAACATGAAGTATATGAAGAAGTTGGAAGAAACTGGATGAAAATTGGAGCTCGGGAGGTGAAGACGTGTAAAATAAAAGTTGCAAGATAACGATAACTTAAAATGGACATAATTTGAGCTAGGAAAAGTTATATGACCCACGTCCTATCAACGGAAAGATCTTGAAAACTTACAAGTGTAAATCCAGTTTATGCAGGAGGTTGCGCCACCGGGCGTCAGTAAATCCAAAACCAGCTAACCAACGCAACCTCTGGCACCTGTCTTGACGCCAAGCTGGAGCCACCAATGCCACTGTTGGTGCTATCAACGCCGAGCGTCACGTTTTGGTGGATTTTGACCTAATTTGAGAGGTTTTAAAGCGAGATTAACCCTAGGAAGAAAAACACCTCTGTTGGATCTAGATAGTATAGGTCTAGATCATTTTGTATAGGCTTAGAACTTGGATCAAGTCTTGTAATTAATATTTGTAACAGTCAGTATATATATATATGTGTGTGTGTGTGTGTGTGTGCATTGAATCTATAGGTTAACCTATATATATGTGTGTTGCTTTGTGACTGTTGACAGGCAAAATCAATATACTTGGTAGGATTCCTGAAATTGACCAAGTGTAAGAAACATCTACGGATGAACATTATTGTTAATCCGTAGATGTCTTACAAGACCACATCACAAGTGAAGATTCCCGTGGATGATCAAGGATTGCATGAAGTGAAGACTTCTACGGAAGACAGAGTTCCTACGGAAGAACAACACTTCTACGGAAGACCAAGACATCTACGGAAGAACAAAACTCCTGCGGACGACAAGACTCTTGCGGAAGAACAAAATACTTGTGCGATTTCAAATACCAAGAAGTCAAACAAGTCAACACAATCAATAACAAATCCCAAGAGATCCGGTGTTTCCTTAACCGACTCAAACCGTCTATAAATATGAGTCCTAGGTTTCACATCTCAGTGAACACAATCAATCAATATTACGGCTGTTAAGAGTTACATCATCGTGCAACCCTAACCGCCGTCACATCAACATCAACATTATTCGATTCACAGAAATCATTGTTCATAGTCATTCTTAATTATTCTTTTGTAATCATTACTTGATAATTAATGAAATACTTTTGAATAATTATTGAGTTCGCATTTATTGTGTTTCTGTGTTTGTGTTCATCGTTAATCATTAAAACAATTGAACGTCAATTAATGATAATTCCGCGATCATTGATTTGATTTATTTTAATACTGATAATTCCTGAATTGAGATCCTTGGATTCACAGGTGGTATCAGAGCTTGGTGCTCATTGATTTAGATCAATTGATCTATCAGTATTAAAATTATTTAATTGATTTTCAAACAATTAAATCAGCGACTTATCATTCAGCAAGCATTCTCTCATTGCTTGTTTGATTTAGATCTATATTCAAATCAATTGAATACTAGATCTGAGTCTTTGATAGATTTGTCTATTTTAACATTCAAGTTTTGATTCATAACTTTGCATTAATCATGAGTACTTTTGGTGGAGGATCTTATCAACCGCCGAAGTTGGAAACCAAAGCTGATTTCAAATCCTGGAAGATCAAGTTCAGAAATCATGTGAACTACACAGATTCTGACTTGTGGGAGTCCATCACTGAGGGTCCTTATATTCCACCCACTCTTGGGCCGGATTATAATGACAAGAATCAGCCTATCAGCACAAAGGACTTGTCACCTGATGATGTCAAGAAGGTCAAAGTCGATATTAAAGCATACAGTTTGCTTAGTATGGCTTTGCCAGAAGAGATCTTAATCAGGTGCGAAAATTACAAAACAGCAAATTCCTTGTGGAAGATTCTCCACACTCTCTGTGAAGGGAGTGATGAGATCCGAAGCATTAGGAAAGACACTCTCAGATCACAATATGAAACCTTTCATCATATTGAGGGTGAATCAATTCCTCAACAACTCCATAGATTTATGCAACTTGTTACTGAGATGAACATCTTGGAGTTGAAATATACTACTGAGGAACTCAACAAGAAAATGCTCCACACTTTGCCTGAAAGTTGGAAGCAGACTGTGTCCATGTTCAAGAACACAATAGATCTTAAGACAACCAGTCTAGATACATTGGTTGCTAAGGTAGAAGCTCTTGAACTGGATGAACAGTCAAGAAACAAGAGTGTGAGAACTCATGTCTCACCTTATCACTTTAAAGAAACCAAAAATGCTGGAAGTGCATTTATATCAAATAATGAAGGTGATAACTCTTGTACTTTGAGTGATGATGAAGAGGAAGTTAGCTTCTATGCCTTTAAACCAACTAAGAAATCATCTCAAAGTAAGAACCAAAAGGAAAAAGGAAGATCTGCTGAGCAAAGAGACAATACAGCAACTGCTAAATCTTCTTAACAAAACAATCAATCAGAACCAATTACTGTGATATTGGATTCTGAAGAACAAAAAGCAGCCTTTGCAGCTTTTAGTTCTAGCTTTCAAGCATATCTTGGAAGTTCACTTACATCAGCAAACATCTGCCAGCAAGATTTGGAGGAACTGCCCCCTGATGTAGTAGAAGAGATGGATCTACAATGGCAGATGGCTATGATTGCTTACAGAGCTAAACAATATCTAAGGAGAAATAAGAATCTGACTGCAGCTAGTAAAACATCAAAGATTGGCGTTGATAAATCAAAAGTTAGATGTTTTAAATGCAATCTCTATGGACACTTCTCTAGAGAATGCAACCAACAATCATCTCAGCAGCATCAGCAGCAGCATCAGCAGCAGCAGCAGCATCAGCAGCATCAACATCAGCAGCAACAGCAATATCAGAATCAGCAATCAACCTCTCAAAGATCTCTGCTCAGACAACCTCAGCTGACAAATACATCCCCACCAGCCACAAATGTATCAGCAGGACCAAGCAATTATAAGGAGTCAGGACTAATCATACTTCAAGATGGAACATGTGACTGGAGCATGTATAAAAAGGAAGTCTTGGAAGAGAATCAAGCATTAATGGCGCACATGGAAAACAAAGTTCCTCCTATGTCCAGAGAGGTAAAAGACAGGTTATGTTCATCAACATGTGTTGAGGAAGTTGAACGATATAGAGTCCATGCTCAACAATTGGCTGATAAAGTAAAGGAAACTATGATTTTGAATGAATCACATTTAAGAGAACATAAATTATATCAAATCAAAATTAGTTCTTTGCAAAAAGATTTAGAAAAATATATTTCTGAAAATTACAGCCTCAAAGCCCAAGTTGAGCATCTGACCACTTCCTTAACAAAATCCATGGCTGATCATGCATCCACTGAAGTGAAACTTTAGAAGTTTCAACTTTCATCTCAGCAATATGAGAAGTTGTTAAACTCTCATATTGAATCAAAGAATAGGTATGGGTTGGGTTATAATGTTGTTGCACCACCTATTAATGATAACTATACACCTTTGCCTGCAACAATGACAAATACTTTGTCAAATCATTTTATGCCAAGCACCAAAATTAATATAAAAACAAACATCAACAATGAAGCTGAGATGAGTGAAACTGAATCTACTGAATCAGAATCACTTAAACATAATGACTCAGATTTTGATAAATATGATGACTTTGATGATTCTGATGAACATGATACTGATCAACTGAACATTGGTAAGAATGTTCAAGTTGAAACTGGCCTTCCCCGAGTTCTTGAAGAATCAAAGCTGCAGTATCCTCCAAAGCAATGAAATATGCTGAAGACTATCTGCAAAAGAATTGCTGAACTGAATGAAGGACTTCAAGAGCTGAATCTTCACAAGGTTGATAACTGCAGATCAAGTGCTGAGGTACCTTTATCTTCTTCAGATAAAGGTAAGAAACAACAAACTTCAACAAAGAACAAGAAAAATTCAAGTGTTGAAGATCTGCGGAAAGAGAAATCTGAAGAATCCGTAGAACATCTGGGAAAGCAAAAATTGTCAAGTCAGTAGATAATCTACGGAAGGCAAAAACTACTGAATCCGCAGAAAAGCAACGGAAGAGAGAAACCGAATCTACGGATGAGGTCAAAAGGGCTGCCAACAACATGCACAGAAAATGCTGAATATCAAGCAACAAAAGGCAGCCAAAGGCAAACAAGAAACAGCTGATGATGCTCCCATCAAGTGATCCATCAGCAAATGAGAAAAAGAACAAGAAAAAGAAGGCTGAATCTGAAGAAAATTCAGAAGATAAATATTGCAAATGGTGTGATATGAAGAATCACAATACTGATGAATGCTATTTTAGCAGCTATTGTTCCATATGCAATATGAACAATCACATGACTGCTGATTGTTACTTCAACAAACATTGTGCCATATGTGACAAAAATAACCATTTAACTCAGGAATGTTATTTCAATAAGAAGAACAAGAAAAAGAGTAAAAAGAAGTCACAAGGTGCATCATCTGAATCAGATTCTCAATCCTCAGAAAGTGACAAAGAGACAAAGATGCAGAAAGAACAACAAAAATCAAAGAAAAGATCCAATGCTGCGGATAAGCCTTTGAAAAAGAAAGCACCAACTCAGTCAAAAACACCTCATAGAAAGGTGGATCTGTCAGATAATCAGACTGAAGTGGATGATGGTTTCTTTGATAACTTTGCAAAAGGAACTCCTGTGCCTCAAGCAAAGCTGAAAGATGAAGTAACTTTCAAAAATACAGGATCTTCCTCAAAGTTAAAATATCAACCAAAACAAGATAAGTTGAAGAAAGAATCAGATAAGCATGAAGACATCCAAAAACCTAAATCATCTTCAACAGAATCATCCTCACCACCATCAAATCAAAAAGAAACAACTAATACTGAAACTTCAAGATTAATTCATGAAGGAGTAACTATTGTTGACACTTCTGGCAAACCCAAGACAATTAAGGCTTGGGTTGTCAATTCTAACTGATTTCTTTTTGTGTGCAGGAACAATCATGGAGAGCTGACAACAAGTGGTATGTTGACAGTGGTTGTTCCAGACATATGACAGGAAACTATGCACTTCTCCATGACTTCAAACATAAACATTCCTCTTATGTGGCATTTGGTGGGGATAAGAAGGGAGGTAAAATAGTTGGAGAAGGAATGGTAACAAATGGTGTTTTAACATTTGAAAAAGTAAATTACTGTGAAAATTTGCAGTATAATTTACTTAGTGTTTCTCAAATTTGTGATCAAAATTACACAACACTATTTGATAACTCTAATTGTTACATTCTTAAGCCAGGTTTTGCAGTTTCAGCAGACTGGATCCTTCTTAAAGCATCAAGAAAAGGAAACACATACGTTTTGGATATGCACAACACATCACTCACAAGCCATGAGACATGCTTGCTGTCTAAATCTTTAGAAGATGAATCACAATTGTGGCATAGAAGGCTTGTTCATTCCAACATGAAGAACATGAATAAATTGGTGAAAAATGACTTGGTCATTGGTTTACCAAAGAAAGAATTTCATTGTTCTAATCATTGTTCTTCATGTTACAAAGGAAAACAACATAGAGTGACTCATAAATCCAAAATAATCAACACTAACACTACACCACTCAAATTGCTTCACATGGACCTATTTGGTCCAACCAATGTGATGAGCATTGAAAAAGGCAATATTGTTTGGTGATAGTAGATGATTTCACTAGATTCACATGGGTCTTTTTCTTAAAACATAAGAGTGAAACATCTGAAACATTAATGGACTTTGTGATCAAGATTAAGAATCAACTTGATTTAAAAGTTAAAATTTTTAGGAGTGATAATGGAACTGAATTTGTTAATGCTGATCTGGATTCTTTTTGCAGGAACAAAGGGATAGCAAGATAATTCAGTGCTCCAAGAACTCCACAACAGAATGGAGTGGCTGAAAGAAGAAATAGAACTCTCATAAAAGCAGCCAGAACAATGCTAGCTGATTCTCAGTTGCCCATAACTTTCTGGGCAGAAGCTGTGAATACAGCTTGCAATGTTCAAAATAGGACCTTAATTGTCAAAGAACATAATAAAACTCCTTATGAGCTCTTATTTAAAAGAAAACCTTTTATAGGATATCTTAGAGCTTTTGGGTGTCATGTGTCTGTATTAAATACTAAAGAACAATTGGAAAAATTTCTGAAAAAGCCTATGATGGTTTCTTTGTTGGATATTCATCCACTTCTAAATCATATATGGTCTATATTCCAGAACATAACATAGTTGAAGAGACTCCCAATGTTTCTTTTGATGAATCCATGTTTACTACAAATGTAAATGGTTTCTTTGTTGGATATTCATCCACTTCTAAATCATATAGGGTCTATATTCCAGAACATAACATAGTTGAAGAGACTCCCAATGTTTCTTTTGATGAATCCATGTTTACTACAAATGTAAAAGGATCATCTTGGTTATTTGATATAGATGTATTAACTGAATCATTTAACACTAGTTATTTGATCAATGCAGGTTCTGCGGATACATGCTATCCATTTGTGCCTCCAAGTTTGAATGAAGTGCCACTGACAGCTGACCCACCAAGGGCACAACCTTCAACTGCACCTCAGCAAGAATCAAGTCAGCAGCATGCAACTACATCCGAAGCAAATCCTTCATCCGCAACACATATAAATACATCCGCAGATGCATCAGCATCCGTAGATGTAAATCCTGTTTCAACCACAGACCAAAGGGATGAAGAGGATGTGTTGAATCAACAAAACATGCCAGCAAATCAACAATGTTCATCCGTGGATGGTGAAGTAACCCCTACGGAAGTACAAAATGCCTCCGTAGATGTTGAAGTTACTCCTGCGGAAGAACAAAATGCTTTCGTAGAACTTCCTGCGGAAGAAGACAACCATGCAGCAACTGAAACTCAAGCTGATCCTAATGAACATGAGCCATTTGATTACTTCATAGACTCATCTTCTCAGCTGAATGCATCTGCATCCATGGGTTTCTCAAACTTAGAATCAACAATTCCAGTTGATGCTGTTTCAACAAGCAGAATTCACAAGTCTCATCCCTCAGATAATATCATTGGAGACCTGAATGCAAGAACTACAAGGAGCAAAGGAGGAGTGGCAAACATTTGCCTGTTCACCTGCTTTTTGTCACAGACAGTTCCTGCAAATATTACAGCTGCTTTAAAAGACAACAGATGGATTGAGGCTATGCAAGAAGAGCTACAACAATTCAGAAAACAAAAGGTGTGGAATCTTGTAGACTTGCCTCAAGGTCAACATCCAATAGGAACAAGGTGGCTCTTCAAAAACAAGCTGGATGACAGGGGTATAATCGTGAGAAACAAAACCAGACTTATTACTCAAGGATATACTCAAGAAGAAGGGATAGACTATGATAAAGTTTTTGCACCAGTTGCAAGAATTGAAGCTATAAGGGTCTTCCTAGCATTATGCCTCATTCAAGAAGTTCACAGTCTATCAAATGGATGTGAAGTGTGCTTTCCTTTATGGGAAAATTGATGAAGAAGTATATGTGGCTCAACCCCCTGGATTTGAGGATCCAGACTCTCCACATAGAGTATACAAGCTTGACAAAGCTTTATATGGTCTTCATCAAGCACCAAGGAAGTGGTATGACACATTGTCATCTTTCCTGCTGAAGAATGGTTACAAAAGAGGAACTATTGATCAGACACTCTTCCTCAAACATGAACATCAAGATCTTTTAGTGGTTCAAATATATGTTGATGACATAATATTTGGATCAACCAATAAGAAACTGTGTCAAAGCTTTGAAGAGTTAATGAAATCTGAATTTCAGATGAGCTCCATAGGAGAATTGACATTCTTCCTTGGCTTACAAGTTCATCAGAAAACAGATGGCATTTTCATCAATCAAGAAAAGTACATTCATCAAATCCTGAAGAAGTACAATCTTGCTGATACAACTTCATGCAAGACACCTGCCTCAACAATAGACAAGATTATACCTGACCCTGCTGAAAAATCAGTAGATCAAAGATTGTATAGATCAATGATCGGTTCTTTAATGTACTTAACTGCCAGTAGACCTGACATAATGTTTGCTGTTTGTGTTTGTGCCAGGTATCAATCAGACCCAAAAGAGTCCCATCTGAATGCTGTGAAGAGAATATTCAGATATCTGAAAGGCAAACCAGCTCTAGGAATGTGGTATCCAAAAGATGGAGATTTCAGTCTGTACTCATATTCAGATAGTGACTATGGAGGGTGTAACAACAACAGAAAATCCACAACTGGTGGATGTCAGTTTTTAGGACCAAGACTTGTTTCTTGGCAGTGCAAGAAGCAAACTAATGTATCTGTATCCACAGCTGAAGCTGAGTACATAGCTGCTTCAGCTGGTTGCTCTCAAGTACTTTGGTTGCAAAACCAATTACTTGATTATGGTTACAATTTCCTTCAAACACCAATTCATATTGATAATTCAGCTACTATGTTTATAACTGCTAACACAGTCCAACATAGTAAAACAAAACATATTGAAATCATATACCATTTTCTGAGAGATTGCTCAGAAAAGGGTTTAATCAAGTTAGTCAAAGTGGACACAACAAATCAGCTTGCTAATTTGTTCACTAAAGCCTTTGATTCTGTTAGATTTAATTTTCTGATAGAATCTCTGCGAATGATTAACTTAGAATAAATCATCAAAAGCATATGACTGTCCTTGTGTAGAGTAATGGTTAGGGATGATTTAAGTGTCTGATAGCATGTTTATGCAAGTCATATGTATGGGAAATGATAGTACACTATGCTTGGCCTTCTTTAACAACAACTAAAACTGACTTGTAACATTGTGATATGTGAGTAGGTTCATCTTGAGTGGAAACTACACTAAGAGCATGTCAAACTAAGAAAAACAGGTATCTGTCTGTGGGAACTTCATTTTGAGAGTCAGGAAGGTAAGTTATCTCCTGATGTGACCAAATCACTTGCACAAGCACACTATGTAAAATACTTTATAATCTTCTATCTTTGCAACGTTATATTCCCTTTGTTTTGTGTGAACAAAGACCTGGGAATATGATTAAAGAGTATGATCTTCATTCTCCCTCTGTTTTGTGTAAACAAAGACCTGGCTTAAGTTCACCTCTGTTTTACGAGAGTAAAGACCTGGTGACTATGAAGATCATATCTCAGCTCTAAAAAGAATCACATGTGATTAATTGTACATCAATTCAAAGAGCTTCAAACATCAAAGCATTCATGAGACTGCAATATGTCTCAAGATAGAACTTATAACTTAATGTACATAGTCATTAAGTGTGAAAAGTAGTGATTTGCCTCACCTACGGAGTACAAACTCTACTGACAATTGAATGTGGAACTCATGACAGTTACTGCTTAACAAACTTCAAAACATGATAAATAGCATGCCTAGTTAATACATTACTCATGTATGAATTTAAGTGGATCTATATACTTACAATCAGGTGTGCAATGAATCAAATAATCAACATCCGCAGAAGCCGAGTCATAGTATGATCCCTCTATATATATATGCATGCATACAATTGTTTAAGTCAGAGGTTTAATTTGTCCTTTTAACTTATTTTCTCACTTAGACTGTCATATGCCTCTCATGCCTATTTACAGCTTAAATTTATGATGAATGCAACAGTTTAACATTAATCACAGATTTAGGGGGAGTAGTTCATGCATGAAAAACAATAAAAAGCTGTTAATTCAGTGTGAAGGAATTGGAACTTGAGCACTAACTTGAATGCAGGATACAGGACACTTGCTTTCTTGTACTTAATTGCCATTCAAACAAAGTCAACATGGTCCAATATCAACACATGATTCTATTTAGTAGATATCATACATTTAAAGTTTTAACAAAACTTTAATTTCCGCAGAAGTTTCAGTAATATTTCTCATCCGTAGAAGTAACAGTGAAATTTCTGCATCCGCACAAGTTTCAGTAATACTTCGCATCCGCAGAAGTAATAGTGAAATTTCTGCTTCAGCAGAACAGTAACAGTAACTGCATATTCGTAAGATTGGTAAACTACGGATGTGATAGTAACAAGAGGGATTGCCTGAGCTGACATTCGATGTTAAGGTTCCGCAGATGTTCTGCGGAAGAAGTAATGCATTCGAAATAAACTAGGTATACGGAAGGATAAATGGGAAGTGGGCCCAACATAATTAATAAAAGAAATTAATATGTTCAGTTATAAATAAGGTTTCTGAATCTAAGAATTTATTAATCAATTTTTCAGAACACTTTCAGTTTCTAACCTAGAAAAACGCACACTTCCCCCTCATTCAAACTTTCAAAAATCCGTTCCGAGAAAGCATAATCAACATTATCCAGTAATCGATTATTATTATTGCGAAGGTAAATCATGTTCTAATCTTCAGTACGGAACTGGTTAATCGGTTTTGCCATTAAAACGATTCGAATTCATGTGAGTTACGTTTATGCTAACTCGATTTTCGTTGTTGTTTACAGATGGCAAACAGATTCGCAAAGGAACACAATGTGTGCGCGTTCTTGAATGCTGATGATCCTGCTGCTGAAGGATGTCGAGATATCATAAGATATCTTCGACGGTCCAGGCTCTTCTATGCCTTAACGGCAGAGCCTGTGATCCATCAGGCACACATAATCGATTTTTGGAACTCTGCACGGGTTGAACAACAAGGAGATGAGGAAGTGATTGCTGCTGAGATCCTGACTGAGCGTATTCGGATCAATGAAAGCACAATCAGACGATGTCTAGAACTGGGTGATCGAGAGATTGGGCACCCTGATGTATTCGAAAATAAATACATTGAGAAGGTGTTTAACGTGATGGGATATGATGGCGACTTCGAAAAAGGAGAGATAAAGAAGGGTAGGCTGTGCAAACCATATCGATTCCTATGCCATACCTACCTGAAGTGCATATCCAACAGGAAGTCAGGGCTTGACAGATTTTCTCGACACATATCTTCAGGAATCATTGGGATCTTCGAGGGTAGAACTTATAACTACTCCAAGTACATCTTCAACTGTCTAAGTGATCAAGTCAAACTTCAGCGGAATGATAAAATGTACATGTTCCCAAGATTTCTACAACTGGTGATTAACTCTGAACTTCCAAGGCTGGACAGAGTAGGAGAAGTGTTTGTGCAAGCACACTTGGGAAAATTTGTGCTCAACAAAATTAGTGGGAAGTACGAGGGTGAAGACATGCCCATGTTCGCACATGTGGTGGATGCTCATGCAGATATACCACAAGCATTGATCTGGGTAGATGAAGAAGCAGAGTCATCTGCTGAATCTGTTCAAGCTTCTCACTCACCAAGCCAAACACTACCACTCCAACATCACTCACCAAGCCAAACACCATCTCACCAACCACAATCCTCAGCCAGCATCAACACCCAACCAATATCACCAATTCATCACCATGAATCGCCACAACTGATATCCTCATCATCCACCACCAACACTCAGCCAATCTCTCCAGTTCAACAACAATCACCATCACCTTCTCATTCATCCTCACATCACACTCAACCTCTCTCTCCACTCCAAATCCAATCCCCTATTCAACCACCACCAGACTCACCAAAACAAGCATCACCGGAAAGTGCTAGCACTGAACTATTTGACATAACTGAGTCTTTGAATTCTGTTCACACAGGAGAGACTGAGTTGATGTCTCAAGCTAGCACTGTTCCCATTTCACCCACAACCATTGAGAACCAATTACCATCAGAGCACACTGAACCAATATCACCACATGTTGATGATCAAACTGCTGATGAGCAAAGGGAAGTAGAACAAAAAATTAGAGAGGAAGTGATTGCCTATCATGAGGATGATCTCAGTGATAGTGACATCCCTGTCAGCGAAAGCTACTTGGTTGCTGAGTACAACAAATTAGTACTCAAATCAAACAAGCGAAAACAAAGAATCCAAGAGCTTGAAGGAATCATTAAAGAGAAGGATGAAGAGTGATGAGGCAAGAAGCCAGATTGAAAAGGCTGAGAGATGATGCCAAAAGCAACAATGAAGTAATTGATGCACTTCTTCAAAATGAACAAGAGTTGCAGGCATCATTGAAAAATGAGAAAAGTGCAAAAGCTCAGCTGATCATGGAGAAAGATGATGAAATCAATCATTTGAAAATGAAGCTTTCTGCTCTGGAATCCAGGAATGCCCCAAGTTTTGAACAAACAAAACTATCTACTGAAGCTCCAAAGAAACTGCTTCTGTATTCTCGAAAGAGAAAATACTTGGGTGCAAGCAAGAAGGAAGTTGAAAATGAAGGTACTCCTAAAAGGCAAAAGCTTTCATCTCCTAAACATACACCTTCAGTAGATGTATCTACTGTGAAGGTATCATCCGGAGATGATGATGAAAGTGATAAAGAATGGGAGGAGCTGACCAAGATGGAGTCCCCCACTAATCAAAAGGAAGCAAAGGCCGATGACCTTCTAACCACAACAGATATTATGGAAGAGAGGCCTGATTCAAGCATGTTCATGACCCTCATCAACCATGGTTTTCCTTATGACATGGTTGAGAGGATGAATTTAACTGAAATGAAGAATCTGCTGAAAGAATTTGAACTTGCAAGATTCATAATCCCAAACTGTGATTATGAAGCCTTCACAGTCTTTCAGTCATTAGAGAAAATCAAGAAAGACTTGGGCCATTGTGACACAGCTAAACTAACAAAGTACAATATGACATGCTGGTTACAAGGTCACAATTACAAACCGCATGAGCTCAAAGGTAGATCTACTGGAGAACTGCGGAGGATGATGGAGCATGTGATAGCAATGGAATTAGAAACTGGTGTCAAATTCAGAACCACAGCTCCACATCCAACTCATGACCAACAAAGCAAGCTTGCTGCTGATCCAATCACTGTTGAACCTAAGGATCAGCACAAAGAAAAAGGAAAACTGATCAGAGAGCCAAGGGCAGTAATCCCCGGAAAGGTATGGCCTCTGGGAACAACAGTCAGGGAAATAACTGAACAGAAATCTACTCTGATTGAATTATATGGCCATATCACAACTCCCAGCTCTGCGGAAGAACACAGGATTATGGCCTGGAATATGATCCAGACTGGGATTGTGCAGTAATCAAGAGGACATCTGGAAGAATTCATTACTTCCATGATGTGGAAGCTTTATTGAGTCTTCCGAAGCAAGACATCAAAGACCTACAAAGCATACCCATTTCCAACTATCCAATCCATCTTAGGGGAAGAGACTTCTCTGCAACTGTGAATGGAATGAAAACTAGATTTACTGATGATGTGCTCAAACAAGCAAAGAAAGATGATCTGGAGCATAAAAAGATCAAACAAAGTAAGAAAAGAAGATCAGCTGAAGTCTCATCTCTTGTAGATGATGATATGTTAAAGAGGGTTGGATGCTTGAACAAAAACTCAGAGTCCATCAAAAGCTTCAAAGGAAATCAATTTACTTATCCCATCACAGAATGGGGTTATGTTGAAAAAACAAAAGAGCTAGTATTATTGAGAAATGCTGATGGGAAGAAAGCTGAAAAGATAAGGATTTTTGACCCAGTAGAGATCAAAATGCTTCATCCAAGCTATACATCATATCTCCAAGACAAATTCTTCCCAAAGCTATCAGATGAAAAAGCTCAGAATGATCTCTGCCTGTATGTGCATATGATTCAAGTTGTAGACAAATTGCATGCAAAGGCATACAAGAGAAGAAAACATGAAGCTGGACTGCTGAAAGGATCAATAATAGAAGAAGTGTCAGAACTCAGAATCTCAGAAGAAGATGAGCTTGAGATTGTGCATAACGATAGTGTAGTGGACACACTCACTACTGAAGAAGACATTTTGGGCTTGAGCTATGAAACACTGAAGAAGATCAGCAAGATGAAGATCAAGTGCAAGTACGATGATCAGAAGACTGTTGTATCTTACTTCTACAACAAGATGATAGCAAGAGTAAAAGAGCTTGCAGTTTTGAAGGACTGATTACAAGGAGCTAAGCCTAAGGGGGAGTATTGTTGGATTATCATTTTGTATAGGCTTAGAACTTGGATCAAGTCTTGTAATTAATATTTGTAACAGTCAGTATATATATATATGTGTGTGTGTGTGTGTGTGCATTGAATCTATAGGTTAACCCATATATGTGTGTTGCTTTGTGACTGTTGACAGGCAAAATCAATATACTTGGTAGGATTCCTGAAATTAACCAAGTGTAAGAAACATCTACGGATGAACATTATTGTTAATCCGTAGATGTCTTACAAGACCACATCACAAGTGAAGATTCCTGCGGATGATCAAGGATTGCATGAAGTGAAGACTTCTACGGAAGACAGAGTTCCTACAGAAGATCAACACTTCTATGGAAGACCAAGACATCTACGGAAGAACAAAACTCCTGCGGACGACAAGACTCCTGCGGAAGAACAGAATACTTGTGCGATTTCAAATACCAAGAAGTCAAACAAGTCAACACAATCAATAACAAATCCCAAGAGATCCGGTGTTTCCTTAACCGACTCAAACCGTCTATAAATATGAGTCCTAGGTTTCACATCTCGGTGAACACAATCAATCAATATTACGTCTGTCAAGAGTTACATCATCGTGCAACCCTAACAGCCGTCACATCAACATCAACATTATTCGATTCATAGAAATCATTGTTCATAGTCATTCTTAATTATTCTTTTGTAATCATTACTTGATAATTAATGAAATACTTTTGAATAATTATTGAGTTCGCATTTATTGTGTTTCTGTGTTTGTGTTCATCGTTAATCATTAAACAATTGAACGTCAATTAATGATAATTCCGCGATCATTGATTTGATTTATTTTAATACTGATAATTCCTGAATTGAGATCCTTGGAACAAGAGGTCACTTCAAATGTTAACAGAACATTATAAGTCCAGAATAATACTTAAACCCAAAACCCGCTAACCAACGCAACCTCTGGCACCTGTCTTGACGCGAAGCTGGAGCCACCAATGCCACTGTTGGTGCTATCAACGCCGAGCGTCACGTTTTGGTGGATTTTGACCTAATTTGAGAGGTTTTAAAGCGAGATTAACCATAGGAAGAAAAACACCTCTTTAGACTCTAATAAAGGACAAAAAGCAAGCATCTTTCACCATTCTAAAGCTTTCCAACATCAATTTCATATGGATTCACATAATCAATTACAGTTGAAGAATCAATGATGATGCCAGACTAAATCAGTTGTGATTTACTTTGGGGGACGGGTTTGTGTAAATTTTCGTTTTCTGAGTTGGTAACCTAGATTTGAGGTTGAAATTGTGATTCACTTCGGGGGATGGGTTTATGTAAGTTTTTATTTTTCTTAGTTTGTTACCTAGATTTGAGATTAGATCTTAAACTTTTAAAGTTCTAGTGGATTCAATTCATAATTTGATTATTTATAAGATTTAGTTATGTTAAACCTAATTTAGTTGTCTATAATCTTGGTTTACTTTAATCATTGTGTGATTTATTATTAGAATTAGAGTTACATAATTCAATTTGATGATTGTGTGAATAAAGTCCTTTAAGCTTTAATTCATAATTATTACTTTACTCAACAGTTAAATAAATATTTTTATTTTTAAATTGTGAATAAAAGTTATTACAGAATATTTTTTAAGATTTTTAGAAGGCTTATAATATGAATTTTGTATAGGGTGGCAAATAAAATGGTTTAACATTGTGGTTTTGTTTTTATAGTTCTCTAGTATAGGACCCTTGAGGAGTTGTATGACGAGTTTAGTTTTGTGTTTGAGTTTCAAAATTATAAGCAAAGACAACTTTTTACCATTTATGACAAAAGTAGACTATTTTAATCCCCCCATAACACATGGAGCAACGGTCGTCTGATCAACGGTCAAGATTGAAATTCTCACCACCCAAATTTCAAACCCAAAAGAGCGAACGTTACCACTTGCCCCAAATCATCTTCTCTGCAAAACCCCTTCAAGATCTTCACCATTTTCAAACACCCAAATACCCTAATTTCAATGGAAAGCAAAACAACAACGTTCGACACATTACAAGAAACCCAGATCGCTAACTTGAGTAACAATCCTCCGAATCAAGAGGATACTACACTTGCGATGACCTCAGATTCACTGCAGGTGGGTTTGATTGGAACAAACCTTTGAGGCACAGGATGATTGCAAGATGGAGGTAGAAGGTGGAACCCTAATTGCTGCTGACGTCTTTTGTCCGGCTGGTATTCTTGATTGGGACAAAAAGTCCGGTAGGGTTTCGATTGTTGATGAAGATGATGAATCTACCGTCGATTCCATGGTCTGTGATGCGGGTGCTAGGCTGATTCCAAAGGGATTTATGAAATCGAACTGTACAGGTTAGAATTTTGGCTGATTTTCGATTTATGTTGCCTTATTTGTGTAAATCGTACATTTTGTGTTCTTCAAGATCTTTAATTTAGTTAAAAACAAGAAGCTTCCGAAACCATTAAGTTTTCTGGGCTTTTAGAGTTTAGGTTTTCGCTTTTGAGTTTCGATCCACCTAAAAATGCTATAGAGTTAATCACATTTAGGTCTGTGATTCAAGTTTCAGGCTAATTCCAAAGGGGTTGTGAAACCGAACTGCACAAGTTTGTAGTTTGACTGATTTCCACTTTAATCATGCATCATCTGTTCCAGATTGTAGAGAAAGTGTTGCTATAACATATAGTAAATTAGTAATTCATATTACTATATAGATTCGACTTAAGTGATGAGCAGATAGTAAGTTTATAAATGAATTGACATGATTTCATCTCCTTTTAGAATCAGATGAATTTGTTCTGTTTGTGAATGCTGGAGCCCAAACCATGGTGGAGCCGGATTCAACTATAAACATGGTGGCAGATAGGTATTTTGAAGGGGGCGATGTTTTCCAAACGAATGAGTGTATAACTGAGGGTGGTGATGTTCCATTCATTTACCACACAGCAAGGATAGGGAATTTTCAGTATCGGTTTGATGGTTTTCCAGAGGGAGATTACTATGTTGACCTTCATTTTGTTGAGATGATAAACACATTTGGTCCTAAAGGAATGAGAGTGTTCAATGTATACTTGCAGGAAGATAAGGCAAGTGCAAATTCCCATTAAAGTTATAAAATTTCCTTAAGTAGTTACTACAAAATTTGGAAAAATGAAATTTCATATTGTTATCTACCAGATTCTTGCGGATTTTGACATCTTCTCTGTCGTTGGAGCCAATAAACACTACAGTTAGTTGACTCGAGAGTCAAAGTCAAGATGGGTGAGACTATTGTCGTTAGGTTCGAAGGGATAACTGGTAGCCCGTTGGTCAGTGGAATCTGTATAAGAAGAGCACCTCATGTTCCTGGTAGATAAATTTTATTGTGAAGCTACATTATTATTGTAATTGTGACACGCGACTGTGAACTTGACTTCAGTTCTGTGTTGATTTGACTCACAGATGATGATGTAAAACATGATCTTTTAAGATGTCAAAACTGTGACGCTAATATAGAAGTCCCTTCTGCTCAGGTATGCTTCTCACTAATATATCTATGCTACTGAAAGAAGTATCATTGTTGTGAACTTTTTAATATTTCAGAAGAAAGTAATGCGAAAGAAATCAGTAGAGAAGTATGAGAAAAGGATACAAGAATTGACCAGTCAATGTCAACGTAAGACTGAGGAATGTTATCAAGCTTGGATGTCTTTGACTGCAGCAAATGAGCAGCTGGAGAAGGTCCGTATGGAGCTTGATAATAAGTTGTTCCAAACATCCTCTCTTGGTAAGTTTGTGAAGTCAAAGAAAACAATACATTTATTTAGTCAAAGGGAACATTTTTGTGTTTTAGTTCTGTATGTTTACCTAATCAGTTCCTGAATTTCTTAAATAGACCAAAAAATGGAGAAACAATCTGAAATGCTGAGGGAAATATCAAGTAGATATGAACATGACAAGAAGGTTTGGGTTGCTGCAGTTAAAGAATTATCACACAGAATAACGGTAATTAATTAGCATCAGTATTAAAAATATTATGATCAACATTACGTTTTATACCTAATTAACCTAATCCGTTAATCAGGTTTAAAAAGGGACCACTCCCAGCTCTCTCGTGAAGCACACCAATGTGCTGACTCAGTTCCTGATCTAAATAAGATGACTTCTGCAGTTCAAGCATTGGGTAAATTTTTAACTTTAAACTCATTATTAACTCACTTTATCAAATAATTATACTGTAAGTTAATCATTTTTATTTTTTAATCATCAATTTGCAGTTGCACAGTGTGAGGATCTTAAAATGAAGTACAATGAAGAACAAGCAAAGAGAAGGAAGCTTCATAATCAAGTTGAGGATGCAAAAGGTCTGCAAATAGTATTTTACATAACAATTAATAATACAAACACTAGATGCCGTTGCATATTTATTTTACTGTAATTATCAGGAAATATAAGGGTATTTTGCCGATGCCGCCCACTTAGCAAATCAGAATCGTCAAGCGGATGCTCAACAGTTGTTGACTTCGATGCAGCATCAAATGGTGAACTCGGGATTTTGAATAGTGGTTCTACTAGAAAAACCTTCAGATTTGACAGAGTCTTCACACCCAATGACAATCAAGGTTCCTTTGTAATTATTCATTTTATCTCAATCAGATTTTAATTGTATAGATTATATATATTCTTAACCATTTGTTACTATACACAGTTGATGTTTTCTCTCAAGCTTCACCATTGGTAACGTCAGTTTTGGATGGCTACAATGTATGCATCTTTGCATATGGACAAACAGGGACAGGAAAGACATTTACCATGGAGGGTACAGAGGGAAACCGAGGGGTTAATTACCGAACACTTGAAGAGTTGTTTAAAATTTCAAAAGAAAGAATAGACACTTTTACATATGATATATCAGTTAGTGTGCTTGAAGTCTATAATGAACAAATAAGGGATCTACTGACAACATCATCATCCTCCTCAAAGAAGTAAATATAAGTTACACACTTAGCTTCATGATAAATGTGTATAATATAGTATAATATATGATTGTTTTTGGAAATTTTAGGTTGGAAGTAAAACAAGCTTCTGAAGGGCTTCACAATATCCCTGGGCTAGTTGAAGCAAAAGTTGAAAACATACAAGAAGTTTGGAATGTATTGCGAGTTGGTAGTAGTGCTCGAGCCGTGGGGTCCAATAATGTGAACGAACATAGCAGTCGGTCTCATTGGTAAGGCACTAATTTTGTTTTATAAAGTTTTCTAGCCTGTGAGTAAGTATGATTAGGAGATAGTACAATATTATAAAGATAATAATGCATTGCTCATGTATGGGTCGATTTAGCTTACGTTTCATTCATTTGTTAATATATTTTTATTATTTATGTAATTATATTTAACACTAATTTAAAATTATACCCATGAAAGGTGTTTTGGATCAATCCTTTTTGACATGTTACCCAACCTAACACCCATCCAAAATTTACCTACACATTTACTGCATAGAATCATTTGTCTTAAGATGGTTTATTTCAGTTATCAATTTACTGTACATATTTTTTGTTTTTTTAGTATGCTTTGTATCATGGTAAGAGCAAAAAACTTGATAAATGGGGAGTGCACCAGAAGCAAGCTATGGCTTGTGGATTTGGCTGGCAGTGAACGGCTGGGAAAGACTGAAGCTCAAGGTGAACGGCTCAAGGAAGCTCAAAATATTAACCGATCTCTTTCTGCTCTTGGTGATGTAATATCTGCTTTAGCAAATAAAAGCAGTCACATTCCATACAGAAATTCAAAGCTCACACATTTACTTCAAGATTCATTAGGTAAACTCAAATCTTGGTACTCATTTTTCTATATATTCTTAAACTTTACTAATGTAAGTTGTTTTGTTTTTGTTGTAGGGGGTGACTCAAAAACATTGATGTTTGTGCAAATTAGTCCTTCAGAACATGACCTGAGTGAGACATTGAGTTCACTAAACTTTGCAACGAGGGTCCGAGGGGTTGAGTTGGGTCCTGCTAGAAAGCAAATTGATACAAGTGAGCTTCAGAAAATGAAAATGATGGTAAGAGATTGACTTATCATGAAATTTACAGATTTTCTTGAAGCAGTGTTTGACTTTGGTTGTTTGGTACTCATCATGAAGCTTGAAAAAGCAAAGCAAGAATCACGTTTGAAAGATGAATCTTTAAGGAAGTTAGAAGAGGGTTTACAGAATGCAGAAGGCAAGATTAAAGGTAAAGATCAAGTGCATAAAAACCATATGGAAAAGATTAAGGAGCTTGAGAACCAAATCGAGTGCAAAAAGGGACTGCACTCACAGTTAGAAAAACAAGTTTCACATCTTTCTGATAAGTTGAAGGCAAAAGAGGAATTCAACAGTGGCCTCCAGCAGAAGGTAGTAATCTTATCATTTACTTTCGTTATTTTAGTCAAATGTACCCAACTTCAATCCTAGTGAGAACATATTTGTATGATATGATGATGAAGGTCAAGGAGCTTGAGAACAAGCTTACAGAGCGAGAACAGGCGGGGCTATAACATACCAACAGAAGGTATTTGGATAAATTTTATGAATAAATTATTTTTTCAAGATTTGAAGTTCTTACTAAACTCGGAGTTTCAAAAACAGGTTAGGGACCTTGAAGAAAAATTGAAAGAGCAAGTCAAAGAGTCAAAGTCCTACACCATGATTCTTCAAGATAAGGTAGTAAAAAGCTAGATTATGTTCATTTATCTTAAGATTGTACAGAACAGGAAATAAAGATCGTTTTTTCAGATTGAAGAACTAGAAAGGAAACTGAAAGATCAAGAACAATATTCTGATTCAACTTCACTTCATCTAAAGGTCATGATTTTTTGGTTACTCTTTAATTCTATTATCTTTTTTTGTTACTGTTTATGCTAATAGTGCGAGTATTGTGAAAATACAGATCAAGGAGCTTGAGGAGAAGCTTAAAGAGAAAGAAAGGCGAATGTCTATTGCAACAATTGCAGACTCCTCTAGTTCCATGAAATCAACACCCAGTCACATTGGTGGTGGTTCAAGAGACAACAAATTCATAAATGCAGCTGAACCACATATTCTAAGGGGTTCAAATCTAATGAACCGGGGGCAAACGGCTGCTGGCTATAACCGGTCAAAGAGAAATGATTCTCTTGGTAGTATTGGAGGTGAGTAACAAGAAAGAGGTTGTCAAGAAATAGTGAAGTGGAGAATGTTGATAACAACCCAAACAAGTCAAGGAAGTCTGACCCACCTAGACCCAGCAGGGGTCCAACAAGAATGGTTAAACCAGCGGCACCAGCAGCAACCCAGAGACTGACCCATCAAGGTAGACCAAGTAACCCAACTCAAGGCGTCAAAGATCGAGAGAACAAGAAAAGGGTCTGGTCTTGATCGTGTGTTGAATGCGAGTGCAAAAAGGTCATGTGGTAATTCGCGTTAAGTCTTCTGGATAGATCATGAAGATAGTAGTATGCAAGCCAATTTGCATGGATTCTTATTTACAGTAGTTGAGGATATCATTCAAAAACTTAAAAATGTCTGAAATGGTGTTTTCTTTTATAATATTCATCTTGTGGTTTTATTACCGATGCTTTCATTTAGGTGCTGTTTGTTTTTTCTGCAGGAAAACGTCTGCAGTCTGCGGACCACATCTGCAGACATCTGCCGCAGAAGAGGTGGACCAAACGTCTGCAGTCTGCAAGAAAAAGACTGTTGTTTTTAATATCTGCAATGTTGTTGTTATTATTATTATTATTATTATTATTATTATTATTATTATTATTATTTTATTATTATTATTATTATAAACCAATGGAAACCAATAATTCAATCGATCAACTCATCAACACCACTGATCACAATCAAATTCCGACTCATAATCACCTCATCACCTATTCAAGAAAGCGAAAACACCACCTTCAACCTCAAGTAATCCCACCAACACATTCAACAAAAGAGAACCCTAATCCCAAATCATCACTTCTAGGGCTCGTTCTCTTCGCTCACACATTCACATACGTTATTCACAACCTCCCAGATTCTCTTCTCCTCGAGATCATCTCCCGGTTGCCCTTGAAATCAATCTTCAGGTTCAAATGCGTTTGCAAACACTGGCAAGACCTAATTTCACAGCCCTCGTTTTCACGGTTCTATTGCTCTCGAATCCTCACTGCCAATGCGAAATCGTCGTCTGTACCTTTTAGAATCTTGTACAGGTACATCTATGTGTCGAAGTTTAAAGATGTTGATCGATTTCGGCCTGAAATCTAAAATCGTCGAATTTCTCTGTGCTTTTCTGTCTTCGCCGGCGGTTGCGAAGGGGGAGGGCGGCGGCAGAAGGCCGACGGGTGCAGGGATGGTTGCGAAGGGGGAGGGCGGCGGCAGAGGGCCGACGGGTGCAGGGATGGTTGCGAAGGGGGAGGGCGGCGGCAGAGGGCCGACGGGTGCAGGGATGGTTGCGAAGGGGGAGGGCGGCGGCAGAGGGAGGGCAGCGGTGGTGAGAGGAGAGGTAAGATGGGGGAAGATGAAGATGGATTTCAGGGTGGAGAAGAGGTTAGAAGATCTCAGAAGACATAGGTCCACATCTTCTCCATGCAGACCTCTTGCAGACGTTTTTTAATGAAACGTCTTCTAAAAAACAAACACTCTTCGCACTCAAAACCTCTTCCCGCGTCTACGTGCGCGCAGATGAAGAGGTGGGGAAGAGGTTTTAGTAAAAAACAAACACCACCTTAATCTTTATACCAATCAGGTATTGAAGTATTTCTGCACATTATTCAAAGGGCCAAAGGAAAGGGGTGCCATTTATCTCTTCTTGGGCCTTACAAGACCTCCTTGTATAGCTTTTGCCTTTTGGTTTCATTTCAATGGTGTGCCTTATCTCTTATTGGGCCTTACTAATTTTAATTTGTCAAATTAACCCAAATGAAAACTTACTATTTTTATCATCTTAATGATGGTTGAAGCACTAAAGAATGTTTTGATGAGAGAAAAAAAGTTATTTTCTCCATGTTTTTTCGAATTTTCTCAATAAAAAGAACGTTTAACAACACAAAAAATACTATATTTTATTTTTCATTAGAGTTGATAACTAGACATAAAATTCACCTCTATATTTGATTAGACTACATACTTTATATAAAAAATATAACGAAAATATTAACGTCATGACTAATTTCAAAGATAAAAGATTTAAAATCTCATAGATTTCTATTATGAAACTTTGACAAATGTCTAATTGCTTTCTTTTCTTTTTCTGACTTCACAAATGGTGCTAAATAGGTTGTGTTTGTGGGTTGGCATGTCCCCAACCGACACAAACCTGAAATTTTACACAACCCTTACTTGAAAACGTGTCAAACCGACTAAGATTACATTTATACTAAACGAGTTTGCTCTGATACCTACCAGATTACATTTATACTAAACACAAATCCACTTATTTCACGTTAGGTTCCTATCGTGTCAGAAATTCACATCCCTGCCCATTTCACTTATTAAAACTCATAAACAAATCCTAGTCTTTCGAAAAATGCATGATTAAACAAGAGGTAAGCTCAAATTCATAATCTTATACTTATTCCAACGATATAAAATTTGATTGTTGAAGTGAAAAAAAAGGATTAACTTGACCAACCTGAAACTTAATTAACAACCAAACCCCTTGTTAACCGGTCCACCACTACAAACCGGTTCTAACAGATCATAATCGATGGTTTTAAACCGATAATAAATATCATTCTTTTATTTGATTAAAATTTAAAAGAACCAATTACACTAGACAAGTTTTTATACCTTTTCAAACCAGTTTGAATATGACCGATAGGGTAATAACTAAACCATTTTTTTTAAATAACCGATTTTTGCACCTCTAGTAGTTCATACTTCATATGATCTTAGAATATTAACATCTTAACTTGATGTGATATAAATCCAGACCCAAACCCATTCGATACAATTGGGCTAATCTAGGATCATGGCCCGGAGCTGGAATCAGACCCATCCGAGTGATAGATGGATTGATCTGGAAATGAGGAATGCAAAGTCATGAAATTCTTGCTGGTTTCATAACACCATATGCTAGTTGTATACATATACATATACACATGTATTATGAGCTGTGTCAACCATGTCCACCCATATAGCACTCTCTATCACGTTAATCACGCAACATCACCACCGACTTTCTTTCTCTCTCTAGATAAAAAGTTTCAGTAATTTACGAAAACCCCTTTGAAATGAAGAAAAAAACAATTTTTTATGATTGCCTAGTGACCTTTTGAGGTTTGGTGGTAACACATTATAATACTCATTTCAATATCACATCATGCAAAATAATAATTATATATTAACTCATGTACGTATGGAGTTGATTATGGAGGTTTAATAATTAACCTGATAACTTCACATAAACTGGTCAATGTACGTTGATATTTTTGTATGTTTGATCAAGCTTCGGAGTTATAATACGTATAGTTCGAAACTTATATTTGTATAATGGTGAATTAATTAATGTTTTGTTGGATTATGATATATGCAAACATGCAGCGTATATTTGAAATATATGTAATGGACTTTGCTATAGATCGATATATTCCCAGATATCCGGAGGTGTGGAAAGAGCAGCTGTGAAAGGCAGAAAACCATCAAAAACGACGAGTGTTCGTGGAGATTTCCACAAATAGACCCCTTGGTTCTGACAAACGGATCACAATTACAGGTACCTGGGAGCTGGGAAGTTTCAAAATGCATAAAACTTGATCATTTTGATTTTTGAGTTAAGTATCTATTAGAAAATTGAGACAAGTGCTTTTAATTAGGAAAATTTGTACATTCCATACGCGGGAGAGACCGAGGGTATACAAATTGATATATATGAAAATGTCTGTACGAAGTGCGGATTAATGGATTATGACACAATATACAAATCTAGAAATGAAATTATCATCTAAAAGAATTATTAGCGTAATTAAGTAACACAATATTATTAAAGTTACGTAAAATTTGAAATAGTTATCATGTAAATGATGAAAGAATCATTTAGATGCGTGAAAATTTTAATGACACATCTTTTTAATCACGTAAATCATAATCTTCTTGTGTAATAATTTCAAGACTTACTTTGTACACAAAATTATCTTTGTATTTTAATTTAAACTATATATATGTATATATATGTGTGTAGGGTGATGTTAATTTTAAACTCTGAATTATTATGTGAATAATGAAAATAAATCTTGGCATTGGTGAATTATTCCTAACCATGTGTTACTAACTTCTAACAACTAACTAGTCATTAAAAAAATAAGAATAAACCTACATCGTTAATTATTTATATTAATAGTTTATTTTTTTAAATTCTTTTAGTTTTTACATAGAAAGGTAAAGGTTTAGAGCATTCACGATTCATCCCACATCCTCATTCTTATAATTACACTAAATATTATTACCTTTTCTCTCTTATTTTTAGTTAAATAATATTTTTTCATACCTTTATCATTATATTTTCTTTATCATCCACTAACAACCACTTTTAAAAATATTAAAAAATTTATACGGGTTGTACCGTATTTTCTCAAATATGGGGAACACAAGGTACAATCCTTATAATTTTTTTACATCTTTCACTCACAATCACTCATAATCACTCACAACCATCCCCATAATTTAGGTCACCCACTCACGTATATACGGGCAACGAGCTGTGAATGATCTTAAAGTGCAAAATGGAAAAGTTTTTTTCTTTTGTTTTTGTTAAAATATATATTAGACTTGAATAATTTGTATATATATAGTTACTTTAAAAAAATTATAGCGTTAATTAGTGATTTTATTATTTTTAATCACTTTAGCCCATTTTTTTCATAAAAAGAGTTGCGCTAGATGGTAGCATAACTTGCGTAAGTATATACATTTTTAGATTTAGCGTGTATTCTAAAATATATTCTTCTGTGACACACGCACACACATTGCGTAATTGTAATGCTACATTAGACGCATAAAGCTACTTCATTTGGGAATTTTTTATTATATGTTGCGTAATTATAGAGTATAGCTATACAGAGGCATGTATCCTGGCTTAGGATACAAGTATTGCAATATATCAATGATTGACTTCATAAGATTCATACGAAAACAACAATTTTGACAAGGCTACCGATGGGTATATGTGTGTGTATGTGTCTTGATCAAGAATAGTGATGGCTCAAAAAGGGTTCATGAGTAAGAGAACAATTGTTACGTATGTTTCGTGACCATATTCATGGGTACAATTTGGCGGTTTTAATGGTGCACTTTGTACCCTTAAACGTGACTCTTGAAGGGCCTGTATTCATTACACTTTTGACAAATGCGTTTTTTACTCTTGAACATACTCCACCATGACTTTTTTCCTCTGTAAAAGTCATAAATACTCCTACAAATACAACCATATATTTTTACGTCTCATTGTACTTCTCTACACACACTCTCCAAAACAACGTTTTAATTATCCTTTACCACAGTTATTTGTTAGGTCAATTGCTAATAACACCTCATGCAAGGTTTAATATATGCTACAGTATTGCTACTGCTCGATCGTTGCTATTGTTATATCTCTTGTAAAACAATTTTTCTCATAACCAGCCCGTAAGCATATAGTTCGGTCAAATGGTGGGGTAAAACCGTAAAAATAATTAAACAAGTGACAATTGTATTGATCGAGAAAAATCATTGAGTTGTATAAATAATTCTTCTTTGATTATTTTTAGTATGGATATATAGTATACCTTAAAAATTGTTAAGATGGAGATCTGGGTTTTGTTATTTGGAAGATCCTAAACGTAAGATCGGATGAATATATCGAGACTGGAAGATCCTACACAGTATCGGTATTGATAGAATCTGAATTCTTGGGTTCTCCCCTTCTCATTAATCATGTATATATAATTACAATAGATACGGTTTTGGTCCTTAGACTTTTACAAATAATATAACTAATACTATGCTAGTCTAATATACCCCCTCAGTCTAAGGAGGAGGATTCCGGATGCTTAGACTGTCTCGAAAATCATAGAAAAGCACTCGAGGTAAGCCCTTGGTGAAAATATCCGAGAAATTGTGACGTGATAGAACATGAAGAACACGAATCTGACCTCGCTGGACCTTCTCGCGGACAAAATGAATGTCAACTTCAATGTGCTTCGTGCATTGGTGATTAACTGGATTTCCCGACATATAGATGGCACTCACATTATCAGTATAAACGATGGATGTGCGGCGTGGGGGAGTGCCCAACTCAAGAAGTAAGTTGCGAAGCCAACATATTTCAGCAACAGTATTAGCTATGCCCCGGTATTCTGCCTCTGCACTGGACCGAGAAACGGTGGTCTGTCGCTTGGAAGACCAAGAGAGTAAGTTGTCTCCCAAGAAAATACAATATCCTGATGTAGAACGACGAGTATCCGGACAACCTGCCCAATCAGCATCTGTGTAGGAAACCATGGTGGAGACTGAAGACGGTCGTAGAAGAATGCCCATGTTAACGGTACCTTTTATGTACCGAATAATGCGTTTCAGCGCATGCAAGTGACCTGTACGTGGAGCTTGCATATATATGCATACATACCTACTGAACCGCAAAAGAGATGTCAGGACGGGTAAAGGTGAGATACTGTAGAGCACCAGCAAGACTGCGATAATTAGTTGGGTCTGCCAGAAGGTTACCAGATGTGGAACTAAGTTTGCCGGCAGTGTCAACTGGCGTTTGAACTGGATTACACCCTATCATCTGGGCGCGAGCTATGATTTCCTGTGCATATCGATGCTGAGAAAGAAACATACCTGAGGCAGAATGAGTCACAGAAATGCCCAAAAAATAAGACAGAGACCCCAAATCTTTCATGGCAAACTCGCGGGATAACTGAGAAAAGATAGTAGTTTTAAGTGCGTGGGAAGAACATGTCATGATAATGTCATCAACATACAGCAGAATGTAGGCGGTGTCAGAGCCATGGCGATAAATGAACAGAGAATGATCACATGCACTCTGACAGAAACCCAGTGACAAAACAAAGTCTGTAAACCGTTGGTACCAAGCGCGGGGTGCCTGTTTCAAACCGTATAGCGACTTCTTAAGTCGACAAACGTGATTCGGATACATTGCATTCCGAAAACACGGTGGTTGGTGCATAAACACTGTTTCCGACAAATGACCATGTAGAAAAGCATTTTCATATCGAGCTGACTGATATCCCACCTGTTAGATAAAGCAATAGACAAAACAGTTCTGATAGTAGCCGGTTTAACAACCGGACTGAACGTCTCATCACAATCGATACCAACCTGTTGTGACCGACCATCACCAACCAATCGCGCTTTATAGCGCTCCAGAGACCCATCCGAATTAAATTTATGTTTAAAAATCCACATGCAACGAATAATATTCATACCCGGATGGCGAGGTACTAACTCCCATGTATTATTATCGATAAGAGCAGTAAACTCGTCAGTCATGGCACGTTTCCATACTGGACTGGCAATGGCATCGGACGGGGAACGGGGTAATGGAACGATAGAGGATTTGGTAGCATGAAGATTGAAGGGAGTTTTAGGTTTAGAGTTGCCCGTCATGCTCCAGGTGAGCATGGGGTGAGAGGGCGTGGGCGGTGGGGAAGGAATAGAGGGAGCGACCTGTGCGGCCGGGGAGGTGGAGGAGGGTGCCGTAGCCGAGGGAACGGGAGAAGTAGTAGTCGTTTCGGCTGCGGGTGATCCGGCCGAAGTGGCGGCCGAAGGTTGTGGTGGAGCGGCGGCGGGGGGTGGTGGGTTACGAGTACGATTTCATTGATAGTGTTGACCGAACCGAGTAGATGAAGAAGATTGATTGGTAGAAGGAGAAAGGAGAGAGTGGCGAATAGCCGGATGAAGATCGGCGGAAGTGTGTAGAAAGTCATATCGAGAATTGGGAGCGGGAGAGGATGATGCAAACGAAAGGTGTGCTCGTCAAACAAAACATGACGAGAGATGATAAGCTTCTTCGAAGCAAGATCATAGCATTTGTACCCCCTGTGATTGGAGGGGTAGCCCAGAAAAACACACGGGGAAGAACGGTTTTGAAGTTTGTGTATAGAGGTAGATGGAAGAAGCGGGTAACATAGACAACCGAAGGTACGAAGGTGAGAGTAAGTTGGAAGTTTGTGATAGAGAAGGAGAGTGGGAGTGTTGATATAGGTGGCCATTTGAAGAGCATGGTGCCAGAAAGTGGGGTGGGGGAGAGGTGTGAGTTAAGAGGGTTCGAATGATGTTGTTAAGAGACCGAATTTTACGCTCGGCTTTGCCGTTTTGAGAAGACGTATAAGGACAACTGAACCGAAATTGCATACCATTTTGATTGCAAAAATTGTGAAACTGATGGTTATTATATTCTGTGCCGTTGTCATATTGAAAAGTTTTGATTGAATGGTTAAATTGAGTTTGAATTAGTTTATGAAAGCTAATGAAACTTGAGAAAACTTGAGATTTATTAGTTAACGGGTAAGTCCACACGAAGTTGGTATAATCATCAAGCAAAACCATGTAATATCTATGACCCGCGGTACTAGCTACCGGCGAGGTCCACAAATCGCTATGCACAATATCAAAAGGTAAAGAAGTAGATGACATAGAATCAAGAAACAACAGTTTAATATGTTTGCCAAAAACACATGACTGGCACAAATGTTTAGAAGACAAATTAGAAACAGAAATAGAATTGTTTTTATGCAAAACACGTAATAACGCGGATCCTGGGTGACCAAGACGGTAGTGCCAAAGATCCTGAGTCAATGCAGCAGAGGTAGATGGTGAGGTGAGACTGGTGGAAGGCGAAGTAAGCGGGTAGAGAGGCCCAGGACTGTCACACCTGAGAATAGGAATCCGTGTCTGGTAATCCTTCACAAGAAAACCAAAAGGGTCAAATTCAATAGATACTGTGTTATCAGTAGTAAAACGACGAACAGAGATAAGGTTTTTAATAATGTTAGGGGCGACAAGAATGTTATTTAATTTAAAACTAGGATAGGGTGGTTTAAGAGTTGTTTGTCCAATGCCAGTAGTCGGAATATGTGAATCATTGCCAACAACTATTGAGTTCAACCTGCGATTATTGACATAATAGGAGAGGTTACCTGTCGAGTTGGACATGTGATTTGTAGCACCTGTGTCAAAATACCACTGCTGGTCAGAAGGGTTCAGGCTCATCGTGTGCATGGCTTGTTCAATATTGGTGGGCATATAGGAGTAGTCGGAAGCAGCAAATGCCTGAGAAGGAGCCGGTCCAAGTATCCCGGGACTGCGTGATGGTGGCCTAGGGGCGTGATGGTGGCCTAGGTGCGGCATAGGGTTGGGAAGGATGCGGGCAAGGTGGCGGGGCCCAGGTGTATGGAGAATAGCCCCAAGGAGATGATGTCCATGCAGGTGATTGAGGACTATAAACGGGAGCTCCAATCGGGCCATAGGAACCACGCCCTCGAGAACGACCACGACCACGACCACGAGTGGCATTGGACTCATAGCCGCGGCCATGAGAAGAAGAAGGCATGTCGCGGCCAAGAGGGGGGGATGTGGGTTCTCGGGTTGAGTTGCGGGTGTGGAGGATGTGGTTGCAGTGAGAGCAGCCCTGGAACCTGAAGATTGACTAGCCTTTCGTGTCTCTTCCATGATCAACTTCGAACGAGCAACATTAAAATCAGGAAACGTCTCAAGATTTTGAAGAGTAGTTGCCATGTGATCATACTCTATATTCAAACCTGCAATAAGTCTAAGTACAAGTTGTTGATCTGTAACAGGTGCATCAACGTTTGCTAACTGGTCAGCCAGGGTTTTGAGTTCTTGACAATAGGATGAGACATCCGGAAATTGTTCAAGTTTCGTGTTGGTGAACTTTTTTTGTAGGTAGATGGCACGGGTAGGCTTGCTATCAACATGTAGGGTAGCAAGTGCTTGCCACGCAGAGGCAGCAGTAGCGTTTGGTTTGAGAATCGTCACCAACAAATCATTAGTGATCGTACCGTAGATCCATTTAAGGACAATTGCATCAATGCGTTTCCATTGGTTGTCTTGTGTAGAGGAAGAAGTAGCAGACGAAAGGATGTGAGCCAGGACGTTGCACGCAGTGCATTGGAGTTTAAATAACTCGACCCAAGAGGTGTAGTTTCCTTGATCGGAACCCAAGGTGAGAGGGATTTCATTCTTGATATTAGTAACGAGGGTTGCGGGGTGAGGAGGGTTGTTTGTAGCAGGGACAGTCATTGTAGGAGAAGGGAATGAAGAAGAAGGTTTGTATTACCACCGGAGGGGAGAAGGGCTGCCGGAAAAAAAAAACAGGGAGAGAGGCGACGGCCGTAGTTTAGAGGGGGGGGGGAGGTGGCGGTAGCTTTAGGGTAGAAAAGAAGTGTCCTGGACGAATGATACCATGATAGAATCTGAATTCTTGGGTTCTCCCCTTCTCATTAATCATGTATATATAATTACAATAGATACGGTTTTGGTCCTTAGACTTTTACAAATAATATAACTAATACTATGCTAGTCTAATAGGTATTTCATATGTGTTACAGACTTACATTTCATGACGAATATATTAAATTAATGTTTAAAGTTTAAACAATATACATAACACATATAGATTACAAGTGTGGTAATTAAGATTAAAAGCGCGCAGCGTGGCGAACTTAAGAAGTTAAAGTCCTATGCACGCTTACAAGGATCTTAACACGATCTACACACTTTAACTGAACAAATTATATAATCGTAAGATAAGAATAAGTAACAAGTGTGCTTTTAGTCATTAAATAAGTACCCAAAATATTGAAAAAAACAAACTACAAAGAAACAAAAAGTATATTATAGAATATAGAGCTGAGGGTGTGCAAGTTTTGGGGGACAAAGAATTGAAATGCATACATCGTACTGGCATGACCAATAGTTGTGGTCTGATGAGTGCTTCTGTTCCGACAGGCATTAACATGTTGAAAAACGTAAGATGGGCATAGGGGTTAAAGAGATAGAAGGTGGGTAGCTATTGTTATGTTTCATAAAAGCATCAACTGTTAAGACTGAGTATTGCAGTTACTGGATCGGGGTGAAGTACTATATATGAGTGAGAGTTCTGTAACACTAGAAAACAAATTTAACACATGTTGTACGTACGTAACTTCATCTTTACCTATCCATAATACATCGTACTCATAGTTACACATCCCTATGCACGTATCAAACAATACGTACGTCTACTAGACCCTCACAAACTAAGTTTCATGATTTTAGTTAGAGTAGCTAATGTTATGATCAACGTGAGGGTTTTTTATATATTCATAAACCATGAGTCATCATGAACGAACTAGGAGATAACCAGATAATAATAAAACATCAATGACTATCTTAATATTCAAACTAGAGATAAGATAAGTATTAACAAATAAACCAAATAATAATAATTAACTATTCTTTATGTAAGAGCTACCAATTACATTCTTTTTGTACTAGCTTTCATTTGAGGACGTATCAAGGGACGTGTCAACCTAATTTCTTATGTTTTGTAATGGAGTAGTAGAGATAACTGGGTAGCACAATGACCCGTCAGTAATCAATTAGACGTTAGAAAAATAATAATAATAACTATACTAGATAAAAATTAAAAGAACACATATTTATTGTATTGACTTTCTCTTTGGAACAAGTTAATTGAGTATTCCGTATTAGTTATTCAAACATAAGATAGATTAAACATCAACTACAACTAGTTGCAAAATTTCTAGACAGAACTTGCAATTTATTGATAACTTACATTTTTGTGGGTCATAAAATTTATTTATGTGGCATTATCATACTATTAAAAGACAAAGTGAATGAATAGTGTTTCTAACACTGTTACTGTGTATTGTATCGCTGTTAATATATATTAATTACAAATATATATTTAAATAACTAGCTGATTGATAATTAAATGTTTTATTATGATACATGTATGGCATCAAATTTTTTAAGGAAAAAAAATAGTGAATTGCAACAAAAGTCACAAACCAGTTACAGTAACATAGGTTCCATTGCAGACAAATTATTGATCCTCATAGTACATGGTTAAAAACCAACAGAAAAGAAGACATGATAATATAATTAGAAATTAATTAAAAAATACTACCTTAATTCAATTAGGTTCTTTTAATCCTTTTGCCTTAATCTTCACATGAACCTATGGAACTGAACTGTATTGATTCAAGTGATTCCAATCTTGAACCCCATTCCAATTGTTCATGCTTCCGTTTTGATCATTCCCTTCACCATTGCCATTCCTTGAAGTCGCAGGATTCTGGTTCGCCGGTGCATAGCTGTTGTCAAAGAACCACTCAGTTGCCAAACCACATGAGCCACCAGTGGTATCTTTTCTTGAATCACCATCAATAGATGATTGTGGTTGTTTTGAAGTCTCAAGATTCTGAAACAAAATAGGTTGTAGTTTCTCATGATGTGGTTCAAGAACAACTTGCGTGTTCTGCTGTTGCTGATCATTCTCCACACCACCACCACCATTAACACCACCACCAAACAACATAGCCAGTCTTTGTTGCTGAAGCTTCCAGTGCAAATCTTGATTTATAGAACTCAAAGACTCTATGGAAGAAGCAAGATCAGTACTTGTATGATTTGTACCCATGTCATGAAAACTTCCCAATTCCCCATTTTGATTATCTAGTTGTTGATGATGATGCAGATTATGATGATGATGTTCTTGCTTCATCACAATTTGAGATGATGAAAAAGGGAGATTAATATTATACCCTAACGGATCAAGATTCACTAAAGAATGATCACTTGACACATGATCTCCATATGATGAAGAACATAATTGGTTAGCTGGTGTAACAACTGGCCTAGGAGGTAAGCTGTTTAACCCACCAAGCTGAAAATCTAGTGTAGAAAGACCAAAAACCTTCATTCTTCCAATATCAGAAGATGAACATTTTACCAAAGACTCCGGTGAAAGAAACCTCGAAGAACAAGCCTTTGTCTTCCTGCTCTTCCTGCAAGTGCCCCCAATCGGGACGTTGCGAAGTGCCCCGCCTTTCGTCCAATATCGCCTACACGCCTTACAGTAGTGTCTAGGTTGGGCGAGACTGTAGTTGTTGTAGTAGCAAAACTTTGTGTTGGGAGAATCACATCTTGGGCACTTGATGATTTGCTCCGGTGGCTTCAACAAAGATGTATTCCGTCCACCACCACCGCCGCCACCGCCACCGATGGTTTGAGCTTCATCTTGGTGAGGCAACATTAATTAGATTGATTAGTGGTGTGTGTATGTCTTATATGATGGCAAACCCTAATAATAAGTTATGAGGGGAAGAGAGAAAGAGAAGTGTGATATGGGTTGTTTTAGTTTCCTTTGGAAGAGGCAAAGATGCACTCAATTGAATGGATTCATGCATGATCTTGATAGATGGTAAAGGGTTCTTGTGAACTTCATCAATGAGTTCAGAGGCTTCTTATTCTATTATCTTTTTAGGAGTCTAGCTATATATGGTATCTTTGAATGTGTTAGATTTGAAGGGATATGAGAGTGTGGATACAAAGCATACATGCAAATGGATAGAAGAGATCTAAAGAGCAGGACAATCAAGTTTAGGGTTTTAATTTGTGGATAAAAGATTTCTTTTAAGTATTAAAATTTACAAATGGTGAAACTTTGGGTATGAGTCTCGTTGGAAGCAAAAATGTTCTAAGTTGTACCATTAAGTTTTTCAGTTATGAGTTTCCTCTTGAGAGGAGGGATGTGGTCCCGGTAGTAAACGGATAGGTAGGCTTAATAAAGATAACAAATATCATACGAAACAATGTCTTACATTTGATGTTAAAAAAGTATTAAAATTAAAAAAAATTATTTTATTTTTCTAAAGTATTTTAACCGAGGTTATAATCAAAGGAGAGTGTGTATTCTTCCGGAAGGACACCGAGCCGAGCCAAGCGAGCGAAGGTTGAGGATAGAACATGTTCGGTCCCTCGCCCTTATCTTCTTCGCCGGAGAGTACTGCAAATGATGTTCTAACACATGTAGAATTTTTAAAACTATATTTAACCTCGGAATCAACTTTTGTCAGTTAGATTTTAGCACATGTAAAATGCAATTTAACATTTTAACCCACACATTTATAAATGGAGGTAAAGCATTGGTCTCTAAAGTCTAACCCATGATTCAAGTTAGGGCTGGGCACTGATAATAAGTAAGACACGCTTTTGCTTATGTCAAGTTTTATTTATTTTGTTTCTCTATCCTTTATATATGTTGATATTCCTTGACTTGATACACACTTCAAGTTATCTGATCATAATTTTTGTTTTATCTTTAACATTAAAATATATTTTCTCCTGTAAAGATTAGAATGCACACACTTTTTTATAAAAGATAATAACTAATGTCACTAAACTACAAGATTATATGTGGATATGTTATGCATTGAAATATTTTTCATAGTTGGGGCTTTGAATGTATAATCAAATATAAATAATATATGATTTGTATATGTATTTTATAGTTATATATAAAACTTAACTATATTTGTATATCTAACATACTAATTTATGGTTCAACACTCCGTTTTTACCCATAAAAATAAAAAAAAATCAAATTCCGGTCCAAATCGGTCCGATTTCCTGGTCCGACCACCGGTTCGACCAGTTCAAAACGAATCACTATCCTAATAACACTACTCGTTAGGATAGTAGCGTGTAGAATAATATATTAAGAGGCCGGAATGACTGCAATCACCAAAATGAGAACATGGTTAGCCTTACTATCGTGAGAAGGATTTCTTATATGCGATCAAGCTCCAAAATTAAAATAAGTATTTGTTTTAGGTTGGCAAGAATGAATCTTCAGTGAACACAACTTACCCTTTTTCTGTTGAATACAAATTTGTATGTTATCTTGTAGATGTGATATATAAACCCTAGATGAGAATAAGTATGTGTTTTAGGTTGGCAAGAATGAATCTTGAGTTAACACGATTTACCTTTTTACGTTGAATACAAATTTGTATGTTATCTTGTAGATGTGATAAACTCTAATAGGGCAACTCTAGTTAAAATGTTTCTGTGGCCACTTGACAAAAACAACAACAATTCAAATAAGCACGAGAATAGTCAATAAAGGTCCTAAATGGTCAGTGTCATACAATTCAATAACCCACAAGATAATCCTATCCTTTTAGAATAAGCTAGAAAGACAAAATACTGTATATTATCCTACAGAAAATGATTTTAAAAAGTGAGAGGGTCGTGATATCTCTCGAATAGATAAAGGATCTCTCAAGTTATGAAGGTTTTGGACGGAAACATTCTTCAACGGATGCTACCACGGGCAATTATATAATATATTACTCCCGGTTAGTGTAACCGTCATCAGATTTGATTCTGTCCGTCAAAAATAGCTGAAACTCGATCCGGACCGTATAAAGTCGACGGTTACACCATTTTCGGAGCGGTTACGAACAGAAAGGCTTGATTTCACACGGATTGCCCACGTTTGCTTTCTCTCGGAATTAGCGCGTCCCCTCCGGCCATGTTCGCCCCTGGTCACATATGAATAGAGCCCTTCTCCCTCATTCCTCTCTAAACTGGCTAAATTTGAAGTTCCGGCAACAAGGGCGCTAACAAGTTCCATCAGGTAGTCAGCGATCAGAACTTCTACTAAAAAAACGCAACCTTCCTATCGACATCACCAATCCGTCGTGGTGGTATACATCTTTCTCTAACCTAAATCATATGCTTTATTCCTGTTTCTTCCGAATTGTTTGATTAGTTTGTGAATTTTATTATGACGATAAATAATAGATGGTTGGTCTGATTTTAGAACTGTGGGAATTGAATACTATGAAATTAATCAATCCTGTAAGTAGATTCTAAATCTTTCAAAGTGCGAAACAAAGTTATTCGAGTAAACAGAATAAAGACTCGATTTTGGGTGTTTTGGTTGCAACCTAATTTAGTTTGAGAAGGAGATGACCAGAAGCACATGAATTGGGTAGTCTTTGTTAAGATAATTGAGTACATTATTATGTATTCCTTTTTATTGATTCACTAATGCACTCCAAGTGTTTGATAATATGCCTTCTTGAAAATGGTATATCTTGGAGCTTAAAAATGACTCAAGGTGCTTCTACTATATAATTTCATCTTGAGATAACTGATTTCATTTTTATCGTATGTTATTATTTGTTATTTTATTAAGGGCTCGCAACAATCACTCAGAAGTATGTAGGTGTTGATATCACGTCCATGGTTACTCTACCAAAATGTCATTTTTAATCCAATGACAATGCTGCAGAGAATGACATAGGTACGCCTTATATTAATTTATTTGTATTAGTTGCTGATTTTGTATAAGTTTTTTTGTTAATAGTTAGTTTCTTCTACTATATATTATTTGTTGATGAAAAATTTCCACACACTAAAGCTAGCAAATGAATGTGAGAATCCATATATGCGATATATACAAGTAAGAATATCTTACTCATGCAACCGGACACACCCACACACACTCGTATAAGTCACATTTCTTTGTTTTGATGAGTATAAATAGTTGATGAAATACATATTACAAAAAGCTATATTCTTATGATAATATTTTATATGATAGGTTTGAGAGGTGACAAGCATTTGAATACATTTTCTACAACTATTGATTATTTTGTTTCTTTTAGTATCGAATCTCTTTAGTTTACATTTTTTTCTTATATCAATAATTCATCAGATTTGTAAGGGAATCCTGGATGTGTCAAAATAGGTGGTTTGATTATGGTAAAAATGCGTGATCTTGATTGTTTTTTTTTTTAATTTTACATGTAAGTAAATGTATTGCTCTGATTCATTATCTAAGGTGGCGATTTCAGGTATGCTTTTGAGAGCCGATTGATGTATGCAGAACATCTCCTTTATTGTGAAACGGTGTTGTGATCTGCTAGATGATACGGGTATGTCAACATCCAGAGGCGGTTAGGGTCTTTCCTCCCGAGTGCGTACCGGTTGCGATTCGTGGACAAGGGATGACATCGATGAAGGATCGTGTAGAAAGATGTGTAGAAGATGAGGATGTGGAGGAGTTTGAGAACCCTGAGTGTTATGTTCGTGCCGCAGCGATCAACGTCGTTGTTACACTTTCACTGGAATCATATGATCGTGAATGACATGTATACGAGTATTTGTACTTACGTTTTGTCACACCCCGAAAATCGCAGCGGAAGATCGCGTGACGTGGTGGTAACGGAAGTTGGAGTTGACCCAACTATTATAGTCAAACGTTCTTAAGTTAACGTTAGTCGTGAAAGTCGTACATTATTATCATAAAAGTATTTTATTAAACAACATTAAACATTTCGGTAGTAACACATAGTTCCGTTTTTATTACATGAACCCAACTTTATTTAAAGATGTTTTGAAACGTTTGACCCTCCAAAGACAAAGTTCCAGAATATCCATATAGAGCTCACCTATAACCCTGAAAAGCATGAAGGGTAAAAAGTCAACATAAGGTTGGTGAGCTTTCGGGGTTTTTGTAGTTTCGCAAACAATCATTTGAAAATAATATGATGAAACAAGGCATAATATATTCCTCATAGACTAGCTAGGTACTATGATAATTTAGGTCATAAGCCCATAATCAAACCAAGAAACACGCCGTTGCCCCACAACTATCCAGACATATAAACTCCCTCGTCACAAACCTGACCAGCGCGACTGGTCGCGAGAGCGGGCCATTCTAACCCGATAGATCTATCCAATATATTCTGCGGCCTCACCCCTGAGGTTAATGATTATAGGGGGATTTAGGGCTCAATAGTATATACATCCATACTATGACCCGAACTTATACCCTCATATAATATATTATCTTATTTAATCCATCATATATTCAAAGAAACATTATTTCATGCTTTTCACCCCAAAACAGTTGAAATGATATTAAAAATGGGGCCGAAGAACTCACCTTGAGTGCGGTTAATGAAACGAACCAACGTGCTTTATGCCCTAGTCATGAACATTATGATCAATACATAACGCTTTATGCTTATGAATACATTTCACCCATTTTATTTGGTCGTTTTTAAGATGGCATATTTTTATAAATGTATATTTTTGTGAATTTTTATTGAAACTATTATTTCCCTTATTAAGGTTACATATCTTCCTACCGTTATCTATGCTTTTACTTATATACTTAATGTCTTATAAATCTTATAGTTTTTCTAAATATGTATATTTGTATATAAATATATGTATATATAAGCGTTTTAGTCTTGTTCAAAGTTTAGTTTGTTTCGTCTAAAAATAAATTTTTATGTAAAAATCCCTTTTTAAAAAAATATAATTAAAATAATTTAATTGTCAATACAATTGTTACTCTTAAAACGTAAGACTTATTAAGTCACGGTTAGTGTCTAAAATATATATATATATATACATACTATTTAGTCATGAATTGTTGAAAAATATATTTTATCTTTAGTTCCATGTGTATATATATTATAAATCCTATTAGTCGTGAGTTGTCCAAAATATATTATTTCATAAGGTCCTTTGTTTGATTTTAACCATAATTCCTAATCTCAAAGTTTTATTAGTAGACTTTTACCTAATGATGTCCTTTAATTGTGTCCAATTACTTTTGCCTTAACATTTTTATTGTTACCCAAAATCTTCAACCTAGCGATTATCTTAAGTCTTTATAAATAATCATTTATCCATAATCATCACTTAGTGTTCCTAACATAGTCATAAGACATTAATCTCCAACCAATGTGTTCATTTTTATTATGTGTACATCCATATATACATTTTTACTATCTAGGCTACCCAACTAATGCATTTTCATCCAACATTAACCTATCTTACAAATTTTCAGGTTTATATTGCCATTTAAATTCCATTTCATACCCAAAAATCACCAAACCAATCATTTTCATATAACAAAATCATAAAAACCAACATTATTAAATGGGTGAATCAAGTTCTATCAAGATTATCATCTTGATTATCCATGCATGAACAATCATAACTCATTTAAATCAAAAATACCTTAGTAACAATAGATTGTGAACACCCAAATGCAAGAATGAAAATGTTAGATCCTTTAGAGAGATATGTATTTTGGTGGTGATGATGAAGGTGGTTTCGGGTGGTGGTGATGGTTTCGGCCGAGGGGAATGGCGGGTGGAGATGGTGGCGACGGTAGGTGGTGGTGTTGGTGGCGACGGTAGGTGGTGGTGTTGGTGGCGACGGTAGGTGGTGGAAGGTGGGGTTGCGGTGGTAGAGAGAAAAGGGAGGGGGGGCGATGGAGAGGTGGTGGTGTATGTGTGTGTGTGTGAGATGGGGAGATGAAGAGAAAAGGAGGTGAAAGGGTTTTATGGGGTTTGGGTGGGGTTATGTGTCATGCATGCACTAATTTCAAATCCAAGAATGGATTTTGTGTCATGTTATTATTATTAATATTATTATTATTTTATTAACTTTTGTTATTATTATTATTATTAACCAATTGTCTAAATTGATTAATTTAATAACAAGTTTAGTTAACTTTGTCAAATACTGATCATTGACTCTCATGAGTGCAATGCACTGTGTGACCAATTCTAAATTCAGCAAGACATTTCTTCTTTTAAGGAAGACGTTAGTTAATTCTTAAGGGGGTCAAACAAGTCAACTACGGTTTAACTTTAATTATTTAAATTTTATAGAATTGAGTTAGCATTGACCTGATTTTGCCGGTTGTTAAAGTCTCCCCCCGTTCAGGAAATTTCGTCCCGAAATTTATGTTGTAGGGTTTTTATCAGGCTGATTTTTAAAGAGGTGGGGATATTTTTGTCGCATCTGATCTTCGCTCTCCCAGGTGAATTCAGGCCCTCTCTTCGAATTCCATCTTATCTTGACCAGCTTAATTTGTCTTCGTCTGAGTTTCTGGACCTTCTGATCCATGGCCTCAACTGGTTCTTCGATGAAATGAAGTTTATCGTCAATAAAAACTTCTTCTGGTGGAATGATGAGTGATTCGTCTGTCATACACTTCTTAAGGTTGGATACGTGGAATACGTTGTGCACACTCCCAAGTTCACTTGGTAGGTTAAGACGGTATGCTACTGGTCCAATACGTTCGGTTATCTCGAATGGTCCGATGTATCGGGGATTGAGCTTCCCTCGTTTACCAAATCGTATCACGCCTTTCCACGGCGACACCTTTAGAAATACTCTGTCACCAGTTTGGAATTCTAACGGTTTTCTCCGATTATCCGCATAGCTCTTTTGCCTGCTTCTTGCTGCTTCTAACCTCTTCTTGATTTGCCCGATCTTGTCGGTCGTTTCTTGGATAATTTCAGGCCCGGTTAATTTCCTTTCACCCATTTCTGCCCAACATAAGGGCGAGCGACATTTCCTTCCGTATAATGCTTCAAACGGGGCGGCCTTAATGCTGGTGTGATAACTGTTATTATATGAGAACTCAGCTAATGGTAGGTGAGTGTCCCAATTACCGCCAAAATCGATCACACATGCTCTTAGTAGGTCTTCCAGTGTTTGGATGGTTCTTTCACTCTGGCCGTCTGTTTGTGGGTGATAGGCTGTGCTCATGTCTAGTCGAGTACCCATGGCTTCGTGTAGTGATTGCCAAAATCTTGAGGCAAATCGACTATCCCTATCTGATATGATTGAAACGGGTACCCCATGACGCGACACCACTTCCTTAATGTATAAATTTGCTATCTTGCTCATGTTGTACCCCTCTTTCATGGGTAAGAAGTGTGCAGATTTTGTCAACCGATCAACAATTACCCAGATAGTGTCGTAACCACTAGCTGTTCTTGGTAGTTTTGTCACAAAATCCATAGCAATACACTCCCATTTCCATTTTGGAATTTCTGGTTGTTGTAATAGACCAGATGGCTTCTGATGTTCTGCTTTTACCTTGGCGCAGGTGATACATTGATTTACATACGAAGCTACATCTCCTTTCATATTAGGCCACCAGAAGAATTCTTTTATATCGTGATACATTTTGTCCATCCCTGGGTGAATTGAGTATCTCGATTTATGGGCTTCTTCAAGAATTAGTTTGCGTAAACCTCCATGTTTGGGGACCCATACTCGGTTCACAAAACGCATCAACTTGTCGGAGTCGGGTATTAATCCCTTGACCATTCCTTGTAGATCTTCTCCCTCCATGTTTCCATCTTTTAATGCTTCGATTTGAGCATTGCGAATGTGATTGGTAAGGTTTGAGTGTATGGTGAGTTCCATTGCTCGCACCCGTAGAGGTTTTTCTCTTTCCTTCCTACTGAGCGCATCAGCCACGACGTTAGCTTTGCCTGGGTGGTATCGTATATCACAGTCGTAATCATTTAATAGCTCTACCCAGCGGCGTTGCCTCATGTTCAAATCTTTCTGATCAAAGATATGTTGCAGACTCTTGTGATCCGTATATATCACACATTTGGTTCCATATAAATAATGTCTCCATATCTTGAGTGCGAAAACAACGGCTCCCAGTTCTAGGTCATGGGTGGTGTAATTTTTCTCATGCACCTTTAATTGTCTTGACGCATAAGCGATGACTTTATCCTTCTGCATTAATACGCACCCAAGACCTAATCGTGAGGCATCACAATATACTACAAATCCCTCTGTCCCATTTGGTAAGGACAGTATGGGTGCACTGCATAATTTTCGCTTCAATAACCGAAAGGCTCTGTCTTGATCTTCGCCCCATACGTAACTCTTATCCTTGCGAGTTAATAGGGTTAAGGGTTGGGCTATCTTTGAGAAATTTTCTATAAATCTACGGTAATAGCCTGCTAACCCTAGGAATTGTCGTACTTCTGTTGGAGATTTGGGGGCTTCCCAGTTCTTAATTGCCTCAACCTTGGCTGGATCCACATGGATACCCTTTTCATTAATAACGTGTCCGAGAAATCGAACTTCTCGAAGCCAAAATTCACATTTTGAGAACTTTGCGTACAACTTTTCTTTCTTGAGGATGTTTAGGATTAGCCTAAGGTGCTGCTCATGCTCTTCCTTTGATTGTGAGTATATCAGAATGTCGTCGATGAATACTATCACAAACTTGTCCAAGTAGGGCTTACAAACCCGATTCATAAGGTCCATGAATATGGCAGGCGCGTTGGTCAATCCAAATGGCATTACCAGAAATTCGTAATGACCGTAACGTGTTCTAAAAGCCGTTTTTGGAACGTCCTCTTCTGTTATCAACAGTTGATGATATCCTGATCGTAAATCTATCTTCGAGTAGTAGCTGGATCCTTGTAATTGATCGAACAGATCATCAATTCTTGGTAGTGGGTATCGATTTTTAATGGTGAGTTTATTTAATTCTCGATAATCAATGCACATCCTGAATGATCCGTCTTTCTTTTTGACGAATAGCACCGGTGCTCCCCAAGGAGAAAAACTTGGTCGAATGAATCCCTTGTCTAATAATTCTTGCAGTTGTTTTGACAATTCCTGCATTTCAGAGGGTGCCAGTCGATATGGTGATCGTGCTACTGGTGCAGCTCCGGGTATCAAGTCAATTCGAAATTCGATCTGCCTTTGTGGAGGTAGCCCTGGTAAGTCTTCGGGGAATATCTCTGGGTATTCTCGTACAATGGGGATGTCTTCCATTCCTTGCTCCTCATTTTTAGTGTCAGTGGCCTTTACTAGAAAGGCGGGATACCCTTCGTTTAGGTATTCATAAGTTTTCATGACACTTAAAATTTTAAACGAGGGTTTTCCTTTTTCTCCTTGAATGATTAAGAGTTCTCCACTAGGAGTTGGCAATCGGATGATTTTCTCAAAACATACTATTTCGGCATGATTTTGAGAGAGCCAATCCATACCAATAACAACGTCGAAGCTTCCAGATTGACAGGTAATAAGTCGATACTAAAGAGATGGTTGTTGAGTTGTATCGTGCAATTTCTAATTATTTCATTAGATTCTATTTTCTTTCCATTAGCTAACTCTATAATATACTTCTTTCTTAGCTTACATGGTTTAATCCCCAATGATGGTTCGAACTCTTTGGATACAAAACTTAAATCAGCACCAGTGTCAAACAAGATGGAGGCATAGTGATTGTTGATAAGAAACGTACCGTTAACCACTGACGGTTCTTGTTGTGCTTCCTTGGCATTCATCTCAAAAGCTCTCCCTCTGGCCCTGGACTGGTTCAACTTTGGGCAGTTCTTCCTGAAGTGTCCGATCCTACCACACTCATAGGAAGCTTGATCATTTCTGATTATCCTTTCATCAGGTTTTGCTCGGTAGTTTTGGCTCAGATGTCCAAGTTTATGGCAATGAGTACAAATCTTACAATCACCCGTATGGAGATATCCGCATTTGTTACATTTCCCTTGAGATTCCTTGTTTGCCCCTCTGTTGTTTGATGTTGCAACATAAATTCGTTCGGATCTTTGGTCAAAGTTTTTCCTGTTGCTTGCTTGTCCCTTGGGGTTTTCAAACCACTTCCTCTTTCCATCAAATGGTCTTCTGTTTACTTTGATCGCCTTCCTCCCGATTTCCATCGCACTTTTTCCATGCTCATTCTTCTTGATCAGGGTTCCATTTCGTATTGCGTCATCAGTTAAGGAGTGTGCAATAGCGATTGCACTTTGGATGGTGGTAGGCTTGGAAGCTGTAACATTGCTTCTTATTTGGGGTGTCAATCCCCATATGTATCTTTCAATTCGCACGTATTCTGGTGTAACCATGCGGGGCACCAATCTAGCAAGATCATTGAATCTTGACGTGTATGTCCGGATCTCGGCTCCTTCCATGGTATGATTCCAGAATTCGGTTTCGATCTTCTGGAGCTCGTTGCGTGGGCAGTATTCTTTAAGTAACATCTCCTTTAGTTGTTCCCAAGTAAGTTCATATGCGTTCTTATCGCCCAAAATTTGGCGCTGGGAATTCCACCATGATAATGCTGCATCTTGAAAGGAACAGGTCGCGTATTTGACCTTTTGTTCGCTAGAACAATTGCTTATTACTATAACAGTCTCCCTTCTCTCGATCCATCGGACTATATCTAGTGGTCCTTCAGCGCCTGTGAATGTTCTTGGATTGCACCCTTGAAAGGTCTTGTATGAGCATCCTTGTGGTTGTCCACTTGACGAACTTCCTGGATTCCCGTTCGTACCAGATCCATTATTGGCACCAACACCAGATCCCGTGTTTGATCCATTTCCCGTTCCATTACCAAGGCCATTGCCCGTATTCTCTTGCCTCCTCCCTTGACTAGCCACTAGGTTTGCATCGTGTTGTTCTAAGGCTGACTTAACATGCTGAGCTATTAGTTGTGCTAATTCTTCCGCGGTAGTTGGTAAATTGACGTTTCCACTCGAGGGTGTGCCTCGGGTTACGGGTGGCATGGTTCAATTCTGTTTTGAAGGTAGGGAAGAAGGTGTTTAGATTACGGATGTTTGCTGTTATAATGACTTATCTTATATAAAAATATCCATATAATAATCAAGTATTAATCACAGCCAACATAAATCATAAGGATAAAACTTTTTAAATCTCATAGGCGTCTAATTACACATACATAAATATCAAAACACCCAACAGTTAGTTATCAAAAGATCATAAGTTAGAGTCTACATGCATCATCGAGTCATAACTCGGTCAAAAGAAAGAGTCCAAGCTCTCCGGCTTATATCAATAACTATCCTAATACAAGCCTCCAGCACCAACATGCGTAAGGCATGAAATCATCATCAGACATAATGTAGCCATAGCCAATGCGGTCTCTGTCTGCTCTCCCATCACCATCGCGTACTGTTGTACCGTCACCAATGCTGATTCGGCCACATCTGCTCTCTGTTCCGCCTGGGTCAGTCGATCCCTAGTCTCTGCGAGACTACTCTCCAAATCCGCTATACGGAAGTGCATCTGGCTCAGAGCGCTTTCATCCAGTAATCTCTCCTCCTCAATCGTCATCAATCTCCCATCCAAAGCTTGGCTCACCTCATCCCGGATACTCATCTTCTTTCTGACAGTTAGCAATTCCTTCTCGAGTCGAGCACATTGTGCTACCAGAGTGATCATCATATGTTCGACGGGCCCGTTCTCCATAGTAGTTCCACGTGGTGCGGAAGTCGACTCTCCCACCTCAAAGGTGGTAGGAATCCCATCTCTTGATGCCCATCCTCTCATAGTTTCCATGATCCGTCCCCACTGTTCATCTAGCAGTCTGGCCCGTTTGGGCATAGATGTACTCTTCATACCGGCACCATCATTCACCTTTCTCGTCTCCCTGCGTTTCTTTCGTTCATACACCAACCTGATCCTTGGTGGTGCATCATCATCCATCGTCTTTCTCTTCTTCTGCGCTCCCTCCGCTCATACACCATCCTGATCTTTGGCGGGCACTGTGCGAGAGGAATAGGGGCTGCTGGGGTCACATCTGTGGGGTCTCACCTTCCGGGGCCATGCCTTCTGGCTCCTCGGTAATGGCTCAAGGGTGACTACAGGTGGTGTGGGGTCCTCATCGTCAGACTCAGATATCCAACCGTTTCCCGAATTTTCCATTCCCGGGTATAAGGCAGCTGCAAAGTAAGGCTGGGTCGGGTGATACCATGGTGTAGGGGAGATGGGTTCTGATGGGTCCTGCATGCTACTGCTACGGTTAGGTACCCTCTCTCGGTTAACACGATCAGACATCTACAATAAAAGAGAGTATGCATGCGTACTTAAAATTTTGCAATATTCTAGATAATATTTTGCTCAAATATTAATATAACAATTATGCTTGCATGGTACTCTAATCTAGGTAAGACTTATAACGTGGAAATGTCTTTGGAGTCAAAAGTCCTTTTCAAAGGTTATAGTCTAGATTTAAAATTTCTAGTTCACTATAACCGTTGGCTCTGATACCAACTTCTGTCACACCCCGAAAATCGCAGCGGAAGATCGCGTGACGTGGTGGTAACGGAAGTTGGAGTTGACCCAACTATTATAGTCAAACGTTCTTAAGTTAACGTTAGTCGTGAAAGTCGTACATTATTATCATAAAAGTATTTTATTAAACAACATTAAACATTTCGGTAGTAACACATAGTTCCGTTTTTATTACATGAACCCAACTTTATTTAAAGATGTTTTGAAACGTTTGACCCTCCAAAGACAAAGTTCCAGAATATCCATATAGAGCTCACCTATAACCCTGAAAAGCATGAAGGGTAAAAAGTCAACATAAGGTTGGTGAGCTTTCGGGGTTTTTGTAGTTTCGCAAACAATCATTTGAAAATAATATGATGAAACAAGGCATAATATATTCCTCATAGACTAGCTAGGTACTATGATAATTTAGGTCATAAGCCCATAATCAAACCAAGAAACACGTCGTTGCCCCACAACTATCCAGACATATAAACTCCCTCGCCACAAACCTGACCAGCGCGACTGGTCGCGAGAGCGGGCCATTCTAACCCGATAGATCTACCAATATATTCTGCGGCCTCACCCCTGAGGTTAATGATTATAGGGGGATTTAGGGCTCAATAGTATATACATCCATACTATGACCCGAACTTATACCCTCATATAATATATTATCTTGTTTAATCCATCATATATTCAAAGAAACATTATTTCATGCTTTTCACCCAAAACAGTTGAAATGATATTAAAAATGGGGCCGAAGAACTCACCTTGAGTGCGGTTAATGAAACGAACCAACGTGCTTTATGCCCTAGTCATGAACATTATGATCAATACATAACGCTTTATGCTTATGAATACATTTCACCCATTTTATTTGGTCGTTTTTAAGATGGCATATTTTTATAAATGTATATTTTTGTGAATTTTTATTGAAACTATTATTTCCCTTATTAAGGTTACATATCTTCCTACCGTTATCTATGCTTTTACTTATATACTTAATGTCTTATAAATCTTATAGTTTTTCTAAATATGTATATTTGTATATAATATATGTATATATAAGCGTTTTAGTCTTGTTCAAAGTTTAGTTTGTTTCGTCTAAAAATAAATTTTTATGTAAAAATCCCCTTTTTAAAAAAAATATAATTAAATAATTTAATTGTCAATACAATTGTTACTCTTAAAACGTAAGACTTATTAAGTCACGGTTAGTGTCTAAAATATATATATATATACATACTATTTAGTCATGAATTGTTGAAAAATATATTTTATCTTTAGTTCCATGTGTATATATATTATAAATCCTATTAGTCGTGAGTTGTCCAAAATATATTATTTCATAAGGTCCTTTGTTTGATTTTAACCATAATTCCTAATCTCAAAGTTTTATTAGTAGACTTTTACCTAATGATGTCCTTTAATTGTGTCCAATTACTTTTGCCTTAACATTTTTATTGTTACCAAAATCTTCAACCTAGCGATTATCTTAAGTCTTTATAAATAATCATTTATCCATAATCATCACTTAGTGTTCCTAACATAGTCATAAGACATTAATCTCCAACCAATGTGTTCATTTTATTATGTGTACATCCATATATACATTTTACTATCTAGGCTACCCAACTAATGCATTTTCATCCAACATTAACCTATCTTACAAATTTTCAGGTTTATATTGCCATTTAAATTCCATTTCATACCCAAAAATCACCAAACCAATCATTTTCATATAACAAAATCATAAAAACCAACATTATTAAATGGGTGAATCAAGTTCTATCAAGATTATCATCTTGATTATCCATGCATGAACAATCATAACTCATTTAAATCAAAAATACCTTAGTAACAATAGATTGTGAACACCCAAATGCAAGAATGAAAATGTTAGATCCTTTAGAGAGATATGTATTTGGTGGTGATGATGAAGGTGGTTTCGGGTGGTGGTGATGGTTTCGGCCGAGGGGAATGGCGGGTGGAGATGGTGGCGACGGTAGGTGGTGGTGTTGGTGGCGACGGTAGGTGGTGGTGTTGGTGGCGACGGTAGGTGGTGGAAGGTGGGGTTGCGGTGGTAGAGAGAAAAGGGAGGGGGGGGCGATGGAGAGGTGGTGGTGTATGTGTGTGTGTGTGAGATGGGGAGATGAAGAGAAGAAGGAGGTGAAAGGGTTTTATGGGGGTTTGGGTGGGGTTATGTGTCATGCATGCACTAATTTCAAATCCAAGAATGGATTTTGTGTCATGTTATTATTATTAATATTATTATTATTTATTAACTTTTGTTATTATTATTATTATTAACCAATTGTCTAAATTGATTAATTTAATAACAAGTTTAGTTAACTTTGTCAAATACTGATCATTGACTCTCATGAGTGCAATGCACTGTGTGACCAATTCTAAATTCAGCAAGACATTTCTTCTTTAAGGAAGACGTTAGTTAATTCTTAAGGGGTCAAACAAGTCAACTACGGTTTAACTTTAATTATTTAAATTTTATAGAATTGAGTTAGCATTGACCTGATTTTGCCGGTTGTTAAACGTTTGCATTAAGAAATGTTTGTTCGTTTTATGTTTCTATCAGTAGTACATGGAGTTTATCTTTGTTAGTGTGTCTTTTTAGGTTGGTGTAGATGTGCAAGAGTTTCTCTCTTATATGACAATGTATTGTTGGTCTTTGTATGACACTTCTAAATTTTGTTATTGCTTATGGCAATACAAAAAAAAAACTACAATCTAAACGGTTCAACTGAGCCCATTAGGTTAAATGGGTCAAATGTCATCTTACGTGTACCAAATGAATCAACTTTCTTATATATTTCCATTTTAGCTTGTGAGGTGTAGTTAATCACCATTATCAGTTGACCTTTATAATATGATGCTAGGTTGACATGTATTCATTTCTAAAATCATAGCATAGAATCATATCAGTGATCAATCATTAACGATAATAATTGTTTGGGCTATAGCTACTAATTTTCTTATAACATAGAAACAAAATTATAGCCTTTTTAACAACTTTAAACATCATACTATCACATTTCAGTCGTTTAGTAGTTATTAATTTGTATTGTTTTGTTGTTTTTAATGTAGTTAGTTGTTATTATACTGACAAGTTACATTAGTTTTAAAGAAAAAAATGTTTTTTAATACATAAAGAGATAGTTTAGACATTATTATATGTAAGCACCTGGCCACCGGACGGGTAAAAACTAGTTCTTGATAACTTTCGAAGATATCATAGAACGTATAAAGTATTTGTACAAACGCATAGGACGTACTATATTTAATTTAAAAGAATGTTTTCTTATAAGTTACTTTGAAATTCTGGTAAAAGTTTTAATCTTATTTTACTTTTTATAAATAATTTAAGTAGCAAATCAATTAGATTTTTATTATTGCTACTATGATTTTCTGTTGTAATATATAAGCTTTTTAAATAAAAGTTGTGATGTTTTGTGCAAACCTATTTTTATTTTCTGAAAATATTATTTGCTAACCGTTTTTACATGAAATCAATTTTTGTAGTTTTTTCAACCGTATATTCAGTCGTTAAGTTTACGATTGTTTTTACAACCAAATTATAATTATTTTAATTTTAAAATCTGACTAACTGTTTTGCAACCGAATTGTTTTCTGCGTTAATTTACAACCAATTTTGTATCTGTTGCTAATTTTGCTATCAATTTTGTTTCGCTCTCTAATTTTGAGACAAATTTAGAGTAAATTATCATTTGCATATCCTTGTGGTTTGGTGATTTTTACCATTTGCATCCCTATAGTTTAAAAATCCTCATATACACCCTAGGTTCAGTCATCCCCTGTGCGATGTTCTACTTCCTCCAATTTTACATCAAACGACGTCGTTCGCCGCCCACCCGTCGGAGGATCAGACAGACCTCGAACCCTCCGTCGCCGGTGCCGTCGTCGCGAACCTGCCGGAGCTCTCTCGGTCGGCGCCTCGTTCCAATTTGTTGCTGTCGCGTGGCTCCATCGGTAGGCCCCATGTTTGGCTAGAGTTCATTCGATTGTGAAAGCGAACGATTCGCCTTATTACATTGGGTTGGATAAGGCTTATGCAGATCCTTATGATCGATTGAGTAATCCTGATGGTGTTGTTCAGCTTGGATTGGCGGAGAATCGGGTATACTTGTGCTTATGTTGGTAGTTTTGATGCTTGGATTGGCGGAGAATCGGGTATATTCGAGTCGCTTTGTTTGTGCGTCGACGGCGGAGGTGGTGGTGGTGAAGGTGGCGGTGGCGGTGGCGGCGGTGGCGGTGGCGGTGGCGGTGGACGGGTGGTGGGTGGGTGGACGGGTGGTGGACGGGTGGTGGGTGGGTGATGGAGGTGTTGACTCCAGCGAGAGAGAAAAAAAGGGTAGTGGGTTAGGGGTTTTAAGGGCATTTTATCATTTTATAAAAAGTTAACAGAATAATTTAACTGTGTTAGGGTTTTGGATTCAAATGGGAACAAAAATGAAACGTTAGGGTGTATATGAAGATTTTTAAACTGTAGGATGCAAATGGTCAAAATCACCAACCACAAGGATACAAATGGTAATTTACTCCAAATTTTATTTCGGTTGCTAATTTCATGAGCACCATGTTTCAATAGGTAATCTAGCTAGTCGTTAATGTTACAACTGTTTTTGTTGGTTGCAAATATGTCTGCTTTTGCTTGTTTTTATAGCAGTCTTCGGGTTCATTTATTTTGGTCATCTCAAGAACTATAGCCATGGCCGGCCCTGAGGGGGGCGCGGTGCGTGACCGTCCGGGGGTGCGCGACTGTCAAGGGTCCAACCTCTTTACGGGCTCAAATTTTTTAAAATTTTTTATATTATGTGTGTGTATATTGTGCGCAGGGGGGGCTATATGGGGATCCGTAGTCAATGATTGGGTATGTAATTATGAGGAATTGATTGTGCGCAGGGGGGGCTATATGTCACGGTTTGGCCAAACCGTGACATATTGCTTTTATTTTTTTATTTTTTTAAGCATTAAACATTGTTTTTTATTTTAATTTTATCACTGTAAACTTGAGAATAAAAGGCGGGAAACACCGTTCGATCGGAGTTTGATTTCGTGTATCTTCAAATTGATTTCAGTTGGTATCTATCTGAATAATATTATTATTAATTTTTATGGTGTAAATACTACATGTCTATATATATATATATATATATATATATATATATATAAGCTAAGTTTTAACGTTGATATATACGTACAGGCATGGTTTGAATGCCGGATATGCGTTTGTGAACATTACAACATCTGAAGCAGCTTGGAAGTTTCATACGTCGGTTAAAGGAAAACATTGGGATTTGTTTCAAAGCAAAAAGATTGCGGATGTTAGTCGTGCTAGAATCCAGGTACTTTATTACTTTTAGTTTTATTAACGTACTCACCTTAGTCATTAGCTAGTAGAAGTAGTGTGAGAAGGATGGTTGGGGGAGAGGTAGGGTTGTAGCACTAGGATCTTGCACCATGGTCCGGTGGTGTGGTCTACCTTTTTCTAACGTCATCATGGTTTATTAGTCGGAAATTCTGCACACACCGCTCATTTTTTAGGGTATACCACCTCAAACGGTCACGGTTAGGGCTAACCGTGACCTTTAGGTCGGGTGTAGGACCTTGCGGTCACGGTGAGGCCTAACCGTGACGTTAGGTTCTCGGGATCATTGCAATTATTGGGTGTGTATTTAATGTGTAATTAATGGGGTGACAGTTAGGGTTTTGGAGGTGTATATGTCACGGTTTAGCCAAACCGTGACATTTTGAACATATTTTTTAAATTTTTTTAATTTTGTTTTTATTTTTATTTTATCAAAACGGTTAATCTAATCGTAACATACGAGTTTGTGTTTTGTGTTTATTATTAATTTATCATATTACAAGTAATTTTTTTATTTTTATTTTAGTACTAATGATCTCATGTCATACGACGACTGAAATGCACCTTGATTACAAATGTGCATCATGATCTTGATTGAAGTAGTGAAAGCTGCAGTGATAATGATGTATATATAGGTCATAGGTGTATGTATGTGTATGTATGAGAGTGGGAAATGTGCCTACGGTTATGGAGTTACTATCATTATTAATATTGAAATGGCCTACGGTTATGTAATCATACTAGTTTGTTTTATTTTTATTTTATCACACGGTAAACCTAATCGTAACATACGAGTTTGTGTTTTGTTATTTGACAGTTACATTACAAACAAAGAAACACAACCAAACAAACATATACAATTAACATTATCAACACTACAAATATAAAACAAACAAACAAAGAAACACAACCAAACAAACACAACCAAATATACAAGTCATCATAACTGAAACTGCACATATATATACAACGAGTTTTACATACAAAAAGAAATAAAATACAAACAAAATACCTATCTAATCCATCATCCCCGGATCGCTGCCCTGACCAGACCCGCCCGCGCCAGAAGGGCCAGCACCGTCATAGTCTAACCGCCTCGGTGGCTGTGACAACAACGGCGTACCCGAGGCGGCATAGTCCGCGACCATGTGCTGGACGACCCAGTCCATCATATCATGCAGCCTCCTGGTCATATCCTCCAGCCTCGTGACCCTGTCTCGTGTGTCCTGAAGCATATCAAGAACATGAGCAGGCAATCGCACGGCATGGTACACGCGCTGAGGATGATGGGGTGGGTCCTGGTCGTGCGGCGGGGGAATGGGCTGATCCTCCCCGCCGCCAAGGGGCTCGTGGGCATCCTGAAGGTGGACCTCAGCCCCCGCCAGCTCGGGGGGGTCCACCAACAGCTCGGGCACCCATGGCACGAGCTCCTGGTATCTACTGAGCAGGTGCCACGTGCCGTCGGGGAACCTTCGAACGATCCTCATCCCAGTGGCGGTGGTCCGGGAGGCCACGCGCACAGGAGTCGGAGGTAGCGGGAGCTGGGACATGGCATGTGCGTACCCCAAGCCCCGAACGATCCGGGAACGATGTTCCCGCCCACCAACGCCCCTCGCGACTGCCGATGATATTAACTAGCAAAATAATCAGCAAGGGCATGCGCGAGGTGGCAGTGTCAGTGTGTGAGTACACACCGAAGAAAAAAAAGGTCGGAGGCATTGACCCTGTCGATCCCCGCCCCACGATCGGCGACGGACGTGGCGATGAGTCGGTGAATGTATCTATACAGAGGGTCTCGTATATGAGAGGACCTCGTATCACCGCCGTATGGTCCGTCGCCTATCGCAGGCCACCAGACCTGATCGGAGTCGTTTGGCCCGCGGATCAAGGCGGTGGTGTACATCGGCTGTCGGGTCTCCTCCTCCGTGTAGAGGTCGCTGACGACAGCGAACCGCCTAAGTGACATGCGGTGGAGGACCCGAACAACCGGAAAGCAACCTCCGGGCGCACGACCATCCGCTATGTCGTCCTCGTCCAGCTCCACAAGTCCCTGCTCACGTGGACGGAACGTGAAGGTGCAGTAGAACTCCACGGTGAGCTCTCGATGGGCATCGTCGGTCATCCGACATCCGGAACAGCTGCTCCCACGGGCCGTCCTCGGCGATGATCTCCAAAAACTGGTCGCGCTCTCCAACGAGCTGTAAGAAGTCATCCGACAGGACGGTCCCGGTGCTTGCACACGTGCTCTCAGGGTCCTGAACCGCTCGTACGGTGTAGTCCCCTACTCAAACTGCAGCGTCGGGCAGTCATCAATGCCGGGGATAAAAGCATCGTCGGCATCCATATCTGCGAAAAAACGTATTTATCATTATTTACAATGTTTATAAAAAACGTACCGAAAACGTGGTGGTGCAGCGGCGGTGGTGGTGTGCAGCGGCGGTTGTGGTGACCGGTGGTGGTGGTGAGCGGCGATGGTGGTCAGCGGCGATGGTGGTCAGCGGCGATGGCGGTCAGCGGCGATGGCGGTCAGCGGCGATGGTGGTCAGCGGCAATGGTGGTGAGCGGCGATGGTGGTGGTGAGCGGCGGTGGTGGTGGAAGATGAATGTGTCACGGGGAGGGCTCGCGGTGACGGTTTGGCGGCGGAGGTGGTGGAAGATGAATATTTGTGGTTGTGTTTGTGGTTGTGTTTGTGGTTGTGTTTGTGGAAATGGGGTCTCGAACGGTTGAAGAAGACACCAGTAACTTCGAGGTCACGGTTTGGCCTCCACGTGACCTCTTAGGCAGAAGAGGTCACGGTTTGGCCTCCACGTGACCTCTTACACACACGGTACTCGAGTGACAGGTGCACTAATCGAGGAGAAGTCAGATTCAAAAAATATCTCAAGAGGTCACGGTTTGGCCTCCACGTGACCTCTTGGTTTTTTTGTAATATTATTATTATTATTATTATTATTATATTATTATTATTATTATTATTATATTATTATTATTATTATTATATATTATTATTATATATATTATTATAAATTACTACTAATATATAATATTATTATTATATACATTACATACATACTATAATACATACATACACATACATATACATACATACATACATACATACAATAATACATACATACATTACTACATACATCATACATACTAATACATACATACATACATACATACATACATACATACATACATACATACATACATACATCATACATACATACATACATACATACATACATACATACATACATACATACATACATACATACATACATACATACATACATACATACATAATACACACACATACACACATACACACATACACACACACACACATACACACATACACAATACATACATACATACATACATACATACATACATACATACATACATACATACATACATACATACATACATACATACATACATACATACATACATACATACATACATACATACATACATACATACATACATACATACATACATACATACATACATACTGTCACACCCCAACCTTGACGGCGGAAACGTCGAGATGTGAGAGTTAAGATCGTTCACAGCCACATAACGCTATTATTAATTCCAAATATATTATTCATAAGTTTTAAAGGTAACATTACAAACATAAGTCTCAAACAAAGATACATCATGAATACAAGGTTGAAAGTAACAAGATCATTATTTATTTCTCTAAGTCCAGTCCTAAGTGAGATAAGCTTCAAAGAGTAGAACGCGTACTTGGGTTATTCCTGAAACATGTTAAAAATAAAAGGTCAACATAAACATGTTGGTGAGCATTCCATAGTTTTCAATACATAAGTATATAAAAGATGGCAATTCAAGTTGTAAATTAGTGAATAAGTGATTAGGGATGTTATGAACAATGCAACAATCAAACCTCGACAAAGTTTTACAAGTCTTATACGTTAAAAGTATATACGATCAGCTAAGTGTATTTGGTTCCATAGTGCACAAGCATACGGCTCCTAGGAGTCGGCAATACATCGACTTTAGCACCAAATAGGTTGTCTGTCCCATAGATCCATGACTTCACTGGGCTAGCAATAGTTAATGATTATACATATAACGCCATAACATGGTAACCACAAAAGTTCAACTAACCACAACTTTAAATAAATTGCCATAAAGTTTACAAGTCTCGAATAAGTTTACAAGTGCAATATATAAGTTGACATGTTTCACCCCAAAGTGTGAAAATAAGAAAAAGAGGTATGGAAATACTCACTTGATCAATAAATATGTAATTGATGATTAATAAGAAATTAATATGCGTCGTTCCAACATAAACCGTCACAAGCCACCAAAATGTATATATTTACAATGTTTAAGCTTAACTATAATAAGTTTAACGAATCAACGAGTACTAGGGTTCAATTTGGTATTTAGGGCTTGTCAATTTATTATGTTTATCACGATACAACTAATTATATTTATTAAAATCAAAGATATTTCTTACATTTTATATAAAGTTATGTATATAAAAATATAACATTTATAATAACTTGAAAAATATATATAAAGTTTTATAACTAAAAGAAATAAGTACCATTTAAAAAATATTATTTGAAAAGAACGTTGGAACAATAACAATTTATTAATCATTATTTATAATCGATTTTACAAGTAATTATTCAAGAACAAATTTTGTTAAAATGTTTTATTAATAAATATATTTATGTAAATGTAGAGAAAAAATTACAGAAAATATTGGCGACATTTAAAAATAGTTGAAGCTTATAAAAATAATTTTTTATTTATATAAAAAATTTCTATAATTTAATTAAAACTGAAAAAGACCTAAAAAATGTTGGAGGGTGCCCGGGTTCGAACCCGAGACCTCCAAGTATGAATGTGGGTGGATAACCAGTAAACCAGGGCCTTGGCCTTGGTTTACCTTGGTTTTTAAATCTCAAAACCCATATAAACAGAGATCCCCAAATCCCTTAGAACCCTAGTTTGATTTGAACGAAGATCAATTCGTTAATGTTAAGGAAAATAATCTTGGGGCTTTTAATCCCCAAGTAAAACCGAGCAAATGTATATGTTCAATTACCCGGTTTAAGATCGATTGGATGGTGAACCCGATGAAGAACAGTCGCAACCAAATTGTGTATGGTTCGAGATGTAATCGATGATAATAATCCAATTCACTGTGCAAAAAGTTTCTAATGGTCCCAAATATGGAAAGCCCTCTATCAATTTTTGTTTATGATGATTGGAAGGTGGGTTTTGATGGAGTTGCAGATTCGCGATGAAGAGAGAATCGAATGAGGGGTTGAAGTGTGTTTCAGGTGGGATCGAGTTTGACAGGAGTTTAGGATTAGTTTATCTTTCGATTAACATCCATTTAATTTGATTATTATTGTGTTTAAATGATCGAACGGTTTGGGCTTTGATGATCGACGGTTACTCGACTTGTTCGGCACTCATTACCGACTTTAAACCCAAATTAAAGCATACTAAAGGCTCGAAACAGGTTCTAGAAGCGATTGGGACGGTTTGGGGTCAAAAAGGTTACGGATTGGGTTGTTGTGTGGTCGCCGGAGCCGTCCGGAGGTCGCTGGAATCCGGCTGTCGGAATTACGGGGTAAAAGGGTTGGGTTTTAATAAATTACACTTAAGCCCCCGTAGTTTTAGAATTTGTTTATTTATTCCCAAACTTCAATTTTAGTTCAAGTTAAATTACAGTTTGGTCCCCGAGGTTTCATAGTTTTATTATTTCATGCTCAAACTTATTAATTGCAAGTTTTAAAATCGTAAGACTTATATTGTTTTATCTATTTACAAGATTATCGTTATTATTATTATTATTATTATTATTATTATTATTACTATTACTATTGTTATTAGTATTATTATTATTATATTATTATTATATTATTATTGTTATTATTATTATTATTATTATTATTATTATTTACGCTTGATTTAATGAAAACATTAACTTTCAAATTAAATAACTAAAGGCAATAACACGTAATCCACCCATGAGTTTCATAAATGACAACAATGATCCTTACAAGATTAAATAACGGTAACTTTTAATTATCCTAAAATACGAGATGTTACAGTCTCTCCAACTTAAAAGAATTTCGTCCCGAAATTAAGAATGAACTTAAATGAGCAAAAGAGTTAAAATGAAAGATAATTGTACAAACTAATAGTGGTTGACGTTTAATTACAGATGAAACGCTTCACTTTATGGAATCTTACAAGATTCTTGGCATAATGCATGCCAATTTGAACCCTTTCAGTGAAATGTGAGATGTTTTGAGATGAAATGTTGGAAACGATGACGAGTTACCGTATCATGTTAGACTTATAATCCACAACTTCTAGAATATAATTTCGTAGTAAAATGATGTCTAGAAATCAATAAAAGACCAATAATGATAAGAAGGTTAACCGTCAGGATTTAAGAATCCCAAACATCACTATATAAAATGATCTAAACGCAGTTCTTGTAAATATGTATTTCTCCTTTGACCAATCATCGGTCTAAGAATAATCGATATGCGAAGATTTTGGAATGAGTTTACGACGATGATTAGGAAATCGGTCATCCAAGATAACGATCGATGTTTTAACGTCATACCACGGTATACGAATATTTGAAACAGATACGAGTAATTTTCTCGACCCGTTATCCCACATAAGTCAATATAAAATTAGTCAATTGGTCTATAATGCACCAATTTTCAGTATGACATCCATAATAAGAGACATTCGGTGATGAGAAATTGAGCAGGAAATTCCCGGAAAACCCGGAGGTTAGGTTTTGTCATATGTGAAGTAAGACACTTGGACACATGCCAAGTTATGTCTTTTCTTTTATGCCAAACCCATGACTACAAATTACGAAATTTTATGAACCTTTATATCCACATCGCAATGAGGATAATAACAAGTCTTGTTGATCGAAATCAAGTTAGCGTTTTAAAGATTTCCAAGGTTAAGGATTCAAAAGCGATTCAAGAAGTGACACAAACAATAAGGAACGCATTTGTACCCATGTTTTGTAAGGTAGCAAATTTCTAAGTACGGTTTACATATGCAGTTCAACAAACCATAAGCACAGCTGAGAACATTTGTATGACTAGAAAGACATGAGCATAAGTGATAATGTCTTTAGCAGAAAGATTGTTTAGGAAGGCTACCATCACGCAATCAGGTTTTGATGATAACTCAAAGTGAAAGTCGGTGAATAAGGAATAAATGGTTCCATATAGCTAGATCAAATCAAAACATGAGGATAAAGGAAAAGAAATCGAGTTAAGAATTTAAATGCTCCAAGCTTGGAATCAAAATCAACCTAGAGCGTTCGGGTCTCCTTTCAAGTTCAGAGATCATGCTTTGGCTTGATAGGTCGAAACATTAACATTGTTTCACCCTTCAGGTTACTACATGTTTCTTGTCACTTGATTAAAACCTTGGTAAGTTGAAGATCAGGAAATGAGAATATTCATCAAGGTGTGGTTTTCACTCCTAACTTGATGGTGTATTCCCAAGGTATGACCTCTAACCTACCAATTAAAAAGCTCGATCCCAACTCATTGTTGACGATCCACGGAAATAAAATGAGGTAACTCACCATTAAGGTAAGGGACGTCTCCCCTATCTTAACGGTGAAGTTTTACAAAAACAAAATATAATAGGATGAACTACTTCATCAAAATCCAGAATTCACTCCTACTTTGATGAGGTCGTTTCATTTGAGAAAATACAATCCATAAGAATGAAATTGTCATCAAGGTATGGAATTCATGCTTATCTTGATGATTGAATTTCATAATAACTAGAAATCAATCGGAAATTGACAATTGTCACCAAAGTACGGGTTTCAATCCTAATTTGGTGAGATCATGTCATTTGTGAAATGCCATTCCAAAGAAAATAATTGAAGTCAGTCCTCAAGATAAGGAAATCACCCCAATCCAGATGATGAAATTTCATAAAACACATGATTGGAAACTATTTATCGAAACGAATAGAGAATCATCAAAGTAAGGGAATCACCCCTGTTTTGATGAGTTATAATCATTTAGGAGATACGAATGTTCTTAGTCATAGGTTGACTTACAAACTCTTACATCTCCCATGGTGCAAACGGTACGAAGTTTGACATAGCGGTGAAAAGAAAAAGAATATCAATTAGAAATTTAGGAAATTTCAAGTTACATCAATGTAACAAAAGAGAAAATCATGCTTACAAGCTTAAGATCAAAGTTCGAGATAGCAGAATTTGTTATGATGGTATTCAAATCTTGAATAGTTTAAATCAGAAAGACTAAATCAATAACAAGTATTATTCAACACCACGATGAGATGTGAACATTCGATTCACAATCGAAGAGAAATACATGGACTTCTCAAATTATGAGGTCAACCATAACCTTATTGAAGACACGTGTACTTATAAGTGGTAACAAAGTTATAATTAGTTTATTCGATTATTGAGGTGAGTGACCACTTATAATATTTGAGTTAACAAAGTTAACATTCAATTAGCAAAGTATCCCGAGATGTAGGAATTCCACCTACAGCCTTGCATGTTTATGGGACACATCTTTAAGAAGATTTAGGAACCATAAGTAAAGGTTTAAAGTTTTAAAGGCCATTTAGTTTAGATTCCCAATATCTTTGGGTATATTAAGTGTCATGTACACGTTGATTAAGGTATAGATACATGAAACGTTGAGTTCAATACCGTTACACGTTACACGTTGAGCGTTTAAACGTAAGAGTTGAAATGTAGGATGAGTTCAATATTAATAGGAACATTATTTAGGTTAGGAATGAGAAGATATTAAAACTTTGGCGATAAACCAGTTCAAGGATTCAAGGATTTTTAAGATACAAAAAGGATGGTTCCATTTGGTAACGCATTACCATTTGGAATCGTTGACACGTCAAGGTAAATTGACCCACTTGCCTTAGAGACTTGTGTATGTTGACCATAGTTTATCACTCATCCTAGAAATCCCCAGGTAAGCATAACTGGTCTCACAATGAGATTTATACGATATGCTTTCCTTAGCCCGAAGGCCTTTTGCCAGGAAATCCAGAATACAGGTGTCTATGTGTCACACAAGTTTCTTTGGTTCATAGAATCAAAACCTTGATGAGATTTTTATAGATTAGACATAGAGTCTAAGGAATTAATCCACGATGATAAGTGTAGATTCCATACGTCGTCGAGAATAAGTTTAGGAAGTTTCATTTGTCGGGGAGAGTCAAAGAGTCAAAGATAAGTTTAGGGAGACAAGTAACTAAGTTCGAGCATACATAAGGCAATCCTATGCTAAGGCATCAAGTTGCACAAAAGGCATAGCATTATGTAGCATGCAAACAATAAGTAAGCACAAGAGTATAAGGATCTTTCTATGAGGTTCATGCAACTATAGTCTAGGTCACCATTTCTAATAACCTAAATCCCTATGGTTACGGGCTCTGATACCAATCTGTCACACCCCAACCTTGACGGCGGAAACGTCGAGATGTGAGAGTTAAGATCGTTCACAGCCACATAACGCTATTATTAATTCCAAATATATTATTCATAAGTTTTAAAGGTAACATTACAAACATAAGTCTCAAACAAATATACATCATGAATACAAGGTTGAAAGTAACAAGATCATTGTTTATTTCTCTAAGTCCAGTCCTCAGTGAGATAAGCTTCAAAGAGTAGAATGCATACTTGGGTTATTCCTGAAACATGTTAAAAATAAAAGGTCAACATAAACATGTTGGTGAGCATTCCATAGTTTTCAATACATAAGTATATAAAAGATGGCAATTCAAGTTGTAAATTAGTGAATAAAGTGATTAGGGATGTTATGAACAATGCAACAATCAAACCTCGACAAAGTTTACAAGTCTTATACGTTAAAAGTATAAACGATCAGCTAAGTGTATTTGGTTCCCTAGTGCACAAGCATACGGCTCCTAGGAGTCGGCAATACATCGACTTTAGCACCAAATAGGTTGTCTGTCCCATAGATCCATGACTTCGCTGGGCTAGCAATAGTTAATAATTGTACATATAACGCCATAACATGGTAACCACAAAAGTTCAACTAACCACAACTATAAATAAATTGCCATAAAGTTTACAAGTCTCGAATAAGTTTACAAGTGCAATGATATAAGTTGACATGTTTCACCCAAAAGTGTGAAAATAAGAAAAAGGGGTATGGAAATACTCACTTGATCAATAAATATGTAATTGATGATTAATAAGAAATTAATATGCGTCGTTCCAACGTAAACCGTCACAAGCCACCTAAATGTATATATTTACAATGTTTAAGCTTAACTATAATAAGTTTAACGAATCAACGAATACTATGGTTCAATTTGGTATTTAGGGCTTGTCAATTTATTATGTTTATCACGATACAACCAATTATTTTATTAAAATCAAAGATATTTCTTACATTTTATATAAAGTTATGTATATAAAAATATAACATTTATAATAACTTGAAAAATATATATAAAGTTTTATAACTAAAAGAAATAAGTACCATTTAAACAATATTATTGAAAAGAACGTTTGGACAATAACAATTTATTAATCATTATTTATAATCGATTTTACAAGTAATTATTCAAGAACAAATTTTGTTAAAATGTTTTATTAATAAATATATTTATGTAAACGTAGAGAAAAAATTACAGAAAATATTTGGCGACATTTAAAAATAGTTGAAGCTTATAAAAATAACTTTTTATTTATATAAAAAAATTTCTATAATTTAATTAAAACTGAAAAAGACCTAAAAAAATGTTGGAGGGTGCCCGGGTTCGAACCCGAGACCTCCAAGTATGAATGTGGGTGGATAACCAGTAAACCAGGGCCTTGGCCTTGGTTTACCTTTGGTTTTTAAATCTCAAAACCCATATAAACAGAGATCCCCACTTAGAACCCTAGTTTGATTTGAACCGAAATCGAAGATCAATTCGTTAATGTTAAGGAAAATAATCTTGGGGCTTTTAATCCCCAAGTAAAACCGAGCAAATGTATATGTTCAATTACCCGGTTTAAGATCGATTGGATGGTGAACCCGATGAAGAACAGTCGCAACCAAATTATGTATGGTTCGAGATGTAATCGATGATAATAATCCAATTCATTGTGCAGAAAGTTTCAAATGGTCCCAAATATGGAAAGCCCTCTATCAATTTTTGTTTATGATGATTGGAAGGTGGGTTTTGATGGAGTTGCAGATTCGTGATGAAGAGAGAATCGAATGAGGGGTTGAAGTGTGTTTCAGGTGGGATCGAGTTTGACAGGAGTTTAGGATTAGTTTATCTTTCGATTAACATCCATTAATTTGATTATTATTGTGTTTAAATGATCGAACGGTTTGGGCTTTGATGATCGACGGTTACTCGGCTGCCGGAATTACGGGGTAAAAGGGGTTGGGTTTTAATAAATTACACTTAAGCCCCCGTAGTTTTAGAATTTGTTTATTTATTCCCAAACTTCAATTTTAGTTCAAGTTAAATTACAGTTTGGTCCCCGAGGTTTCATAGTTTTATTATTTCATGCTCAAACTTATTAATTGCAAGTTTTAAAATCGTAAGACTTATATTGTTTTATCTATTTACAAGATTATCGTTATTATTATTATTATTATTATATTATTTTACTATTGTTATTATTATTATTATTATTATTATTATTATTATTATTATTATTATTATTATTATTATTATTATTTACGCTTGATTTAATGAAAACATTAACTTTCAAATTAAATAACTAAAGGCAATAACACGTAATCCACCCATGAGTTTCATAAATGACAACAATGATCCTTACAAGATTAAACAACGGTAACTTTTAATTATCCTAAAATACGAGATGTTACACATACATACACACATACACACATACACATATACACACAACACACATACACACATACATACATACATACATATATACATACACACACACACACATACATACATACATACATACATACATACATACATACATACATACATACATACATACATACATACATACATACATACATACATACATACTACATACATACTGCATACATACATGCATACAGACATACATACATACATACATACATACATACATACATACATACATACATACATACATACATACATACATACATACATACAGACACACAGACAGACACACAGACAGACATACAGACATACATACAGACATACATACACACATACATACATACACACATACATACATACATACATACATACATACATACATACATACAGACACACAGACAGACATACAGACAGACATACAGACATACATACAGACATACATACACACATACATACATACACACATACATACACACATACATACACACATACATACACACATACATACACACATACATACACACATACATACACACATACATACATACATACATACATACATACATACATACATAAATACATACATACATACATACATACATACATACATACATACATAATACAAAATATAAGGTGTATATATGTTGATATGTTCCCGATAAAATTGTTTAGGGTATCATTAAAACGTCACGGTTTGTTCACGTACGCATGTTTGTATGTACGTTTACGAAGTGTATTTGTTTTTATTGTATATATATGTTGATGTGTGTGCATGTTCATGAAAAAAATATCGGATTCGATGTACGTAAATGATCATAAAAGGTTAATGTGTGGGTTTAGGGAACCCCAAAAGGTCACGGTTAGACCAAACCGTGACCTCTTATACAAACAAGGTGTGACGGTTAGGTCACCACGTGACACTTTGTGTCAACAAACTGTGACAGCTTCATTCCACAACGCCACATGTGAACAAAGGGGTCACGGTTTGCCCAAACCGTGACCTTTTGGTCTAATTTAGTTTAAAACTAATTGTTTTCTAAACCTTTCAGCGAACCACTCCCGTCCCGACCGGTTAAGACGGTAGGGCAATAGGGGAGTGGTGTGGGCTCGAAACCCACTACCACCGGTTTAGTGAGGTGCTTTTTATAAAATTTTTTATTTAGAAAATTTTAAAAAATTAGGCAAAAGGTCACGGTTTGCCCTAACCGTGACCTTTTGCCTGATTTTTTAAATTTTTTCTGAGTAAATATTTTTTATAAAAAATAGCGAACCATGCGCCCGAACAGTGGACATGAACCCGGTAAGCGGTCACGGTTAGCCCTAACCGTGACCGTTGAGAAACCCTAACTGTCACGGTTTGATCAAACCGTGTCAGTTTATCATCCTATTTGATTTATTGTTTTTTTTTTACTATTATTAATATATTATTATTATTATTATTATATTATTATATTATTATAATATTATATTATTATTATTATTATATTTATTATTATTATTATTATTACTATTATTATTATTATTATTATTTATTATTATTATATTATTATTATTATTATTATTATTATTATTATTATTTTATTATTATTATTATTACTAATATTATTAATATTACTATTATTATTAATTACTATTATTATCATCATCATCATCATCATCATCATCATCATCAAATAAAGGGATCTTCATTAATATGATGAAGTATCGGATAATGATAACTTACAGGAGACATTGGTGCCTCTATGACGATCCAATATTCTAACGTAATTATTTAAACGATCCTCATACATATTTTGCCATTCTAGTACTTGTTGATATGCATATCTTGGCCAATGATAGCTCACACTGGGCATTGGGTAATCTCCTTTCAATTGTATGCAAATAAAGTGAGCTCCGTTAATATGAGCAAGCGCGACAACTGGATATGTGAATAATGGCTCTGGGGCTGTTCTCAGCGGGAACCATGTCTGGCTGCCAAATGAAGAAATAAGATGCACAATACAGTTGAATGTTTCCGCAATTACGAGTCCATGGGCCGGAAAAGTTAGCCAATGGGTATCGGGTGTGGGTTTAGTCGTGCCAAACCAATTTAAGCTATTACGAACAGAATCATAATAACCAGGCATCTCACGGTTCAAATTGCTCCGCCAATACCGCATGTTTCTGCCCATCTCCGACAACATTTGACGCCTAACCCATTCCCATTCATTTTGCTTTCTCCATAAAGCCACCGCGATCGCCCGAAAACCACAGTTACCATCAGGCCGCACATCTTTTATAGTCGAAACGTACCGGTGAATCCATTGGGGCAGCTGATCCTTAAACTTTATAATTTTTATCACGTCCTTTGGTTTCAATATTAAAGGAAACCCTAGGGCAGCTCCCGTAATCGGTACATTTGAAGCAGCCTTTGCCTTATTAGAACGGTCATTGGGCATTTTAAACTGAGCGGTATATGAGCTATGCCTCGCCGGGTCAGGCATAGTTTGTTGCGAGGAGGTATAGGAGCTGTGTCTAGCAGCCTCATACTGTGATGTATTGGAGTCCGCTCTTCTTTGTTGCTCCTTAATATTTGGACGACCACGTCGGTCATGACGCACCTCAGGTTCTTTAAGTTTTGACTTACTCTTAAACAAAGAGTCAAATACTTTGTTAAACAATTTTTTCTTTACTTGAGGATTGGGAGACGACATACCTTTTGTTTCAAGTCATCAAATTTCACATCGTAGTCGGGTTCAGGCGGCGCTACGTACGCTGGCTCAAAATCAAGCTTCCTCCAGTGTGGATCTACTGCATCGAGTGGAATACTTGTGACTGGATTTAAAGGTTAAATTATTAGTGAAAAATATGCAATCGTGTGACAACAGTAAAAAACTGTATTAAGAAAAATATAACCTTCTCGGACGTATATCTCCAAACGACAAGCACATGGCAAGCCCATGGACGTGAACAACTGGTGTCCACATGAACCCCCAGACTCCTGAATCATTTCCATTTTCGTCAACTCTGATTCAAGGAGGCTAAGGCAAAAAGTTGATACTTTATAATGTAATCTTGAAAACAATGACATGCGATGGTCTTTTTTAATTTTCACACGGGACACCTCGAATGTTTTACAAATTTCAATCTCCTGGCCGCGCACGAGGTCACAAACATATCCGACAAGTGTGTGCAATATATTGTTAGTCCCTGTGAGGTAACTCTTGAAGTTGGCATGTTGGCCCTCAACCCGATTAGTTGTAAATTCACCAAAGTTAAGGCGGTCGTACATCCAACAAGTAACGGTTTTCTCTTTGTATGGCACCAACCAATTATTCCAAATATATTCCCATACCTCTGAAAGAAAATAACAAATTTTAGAAAATGAACAAATAAATTGTTAGATTAAAAATAAATATGAAATTCTTACCACTTTTACCATCTTCATTTAACTTTTCTTCCATCTTCCTGCAATTGTAATCGTACATTGCCTCTGTGGGAGACGAACACAAGGTCTTCCACCAGTATGAAAAATCCTTCCACATGTCGGTTTTGAAAAGGATATTCCACCGTCTTTTGATATTCTCCCGAACGTGCCACCTGCATAGGTTTTTAGTAGCACTCGGGAACACTGTGTCACACGCACTCATCAGGGCCAGGTCCCTGTCTGTGACAATAACGCGGGGCTCCACACACCCATCGAGCATATCTCTGATCTGCTCCAGTACCCATGTGAAGTTGTCTTGCCATTCCCTCGATATAAATGCATGCGCGATACAAAACTATTTCGACGTCGACGTAACGCCAATAACCTAAACAAACGGAATGTTGTACATGTTGGTCTTGTACGTCGTGTCTATCAACATCACGTGCGGGAATGCGCGCCACATTTTATACGAAGTAGGATGACAAAAAAAACATCTTCCACGGCCTTAGTAGTTGCATTCGTTCGTGTTTCATACACGAACTCTTTAGATTGTAGCAGGTTTCCAAGTTCCTGTATTGGTGTGATGCCTTCTCTCCCCTCAGCCCTAAACTTTGACGTCAGATTGTATATGTCTTGAACAACACAGACGCTATGGGGAAACTGCTCCCTTACGGCTGAATGGATATGTCGTGGCCGCCCGTGCTGCCTGTGTAATTTCTCGACAAGATCAATTTCTTCGGCAGTCATCTTCCTAAGATGCGCGTGGCCCTCCTCGTACACAACAGGATCGTGGTTGTGCGTCTCGTTTCTCACCTCTAACATCCAACTGTCACTCTTTCCTACATACTTCCCTACGAGTTTAAAGGGACAGCCTTTCTTTATGCTCCCAGTACGTGTACTTGTGCCAGTGAATTTAGGTTCACCACTACGATTGCATATTAGTTCCACATCCTTTTTTCATGACCGACCCACCACAATGACGCACCCATGCTCGCGTCCTCTCGTTTTAGCCCACTTCTCCAAGTCCTCACGAGAATCAAAATACTGAAAAAATGATAAAGCTAGACATAAAAAAACAATATATAAACAAATAAAAAATAAAATAAACAAAAGAATAAAAACTCTTCGTACTTGATTGGTTTTATAAGAAACCATAGCCTTTCTTATCCGATCCTCATCCCCATCATGCTCCGCGGTGTCCCCATGGTTTTCTTTGAGGTGAACCGAACCGTCACTCTCATCTGTGTCATTTCCATTAAAAGTATCCGACACATGTGTAATTTTTAGTTCTGACTGGTACGGGGGATGTCCGTAATCCAGCTCTGTTTGTGAGTGGTACGTGTTCGGGGCATGCCCGTAAGAATTGCAAGGGGGATATCTGTACCCTTCACCGTAACCTGTCAGTCCAAATAAAGAGTTGTACGCCTCTTAAGCAAATGTGTTTGACGGGTTGGTTTCCTCCTCCCCCCACGGAGGGTGACTCCCGTATACGTAATATTCCTAAAAAAGATAATGGTTAGATATTTCAAATAATAAGTTATAATAAAACATATACTAGTTCAACCTGGTTCGAATCTTCGATATGTGGCACCTCATTCAAATCTGGAAGCTTCGGCTTTTGATAATGATCTCCTGAACCCGACATTGTTTTCGAATTAACGCGTTTTTGGAATGACGAAGGCTGAAAAATCTCGAGTGTTGGATGAATGAAAGCTCAAAATCCAAGGTCGATTAAAAACTAAAAATTTGGATTATGAAATTACGAAACGGAAGTTTAGAAATGGATATGCCGATTGTTCTAAGTTGAAAGGTATTTAAGGTCAAATTCTGGTGCACAAACCGTCACGGTTTGGCCTCCACGTGACGGTTTGTGGCGCGAATCCCGGCCTTTTGTCAAAATCACGTCTACGTCGTACCTTAAACTGAGACCTCGTACCCTAGAGGTCACGGTTAGGCTAAACCGTGACGGTTTGGTGACCGCTTTTCGACTTTAACAGCCCATTTTGTCGTTTTGTTGTCGCGAGGTCACGGGGACTACCACCCCAAACCGTGACAGCAAGCCCATGCGATCACGGTTAGGTGCCAAAATGTGACCGCTAGACCTAACCGTGACCGTTTGAACCGGCCTACCCCCAAAAACCCATGCGGTGTCCCCATTAGGACCCTTTAAAAATGGTGTGTTTGTAAATAAGAAACAAATTAAAAGATGAAATAATAAAAGTATTAATGTATATTGGGAATACTTGAGTATGTAAGAGCATTCACATCCTATTCCTTATTTTTATCTATATAATTACACTAAAATCACTACTTCTTCTATCTTCTTTCAATTAAATAATATATTTTTTTACCTTTTTCATTACTTTTTCTTTCTCTTTCACTCATAACCACTTTCAAAAATATTAAAAATTATAAGGGTTGAACAATGAATCCTTAAATTTACAAATGAACAGTAATATTTTCTCTCTCCTCCACTCACAACCACTCAAAACTATCCAATATAATTTAAGGACTTATACTCACATAATTATAAAGCATGGGTTGTGAATGCTCTAATAGAGATTGAAAATAACGTAATAGTGAAATTAAGAGCCGTACAACCAAAAGCATCAACATAATAGGTTTGGCAGGCAAAAGAGTTTTGTCCCTTCCCTCCAATGTCATGTCCCTTTTGACTCCCATATCACTTTGTACCCTCCAATAACCACCAACAATGCCATTTATACCCTCTCATTTTTCTCATACAAAACATGTTTAGGGTAATGGTAGGGTTTATATAGAGGTGCAAATGAGCCGAGCAGATCGTGAGCTACTCGATATCGTATCGATAAAAAGCATAAAACGAGACGAGCTTTATCGAGCCCGAGCCGAGCTCGAGTTTGAAAAAAACTCCTTTAATTATCGAGCCCGAGCCCGAGTTTCACATATCGAGCTCGAGCCCGAGTTTCACATATCGAGCTCGAGCCCCCTCGCAAGCATAAATGAGCTTTTCATTTATATATTTTTATTTAATTTATTAAATATATTACATAAATAATATTTATTACATGTAAAGGTATGATAAAAACAATTAAATAATATGTATAATGTTATATACAAACAAACAAACCCAGTATATCCCACTCAAGAGCAGGGTCTGGGAGAGGTAGGTGGTGGCGAGTCTTTCCTCTATCCAGATAGGTAGAGAGACCGCTTCCAAAGAGACCCCCGACTCGATAACAAAAGCAATAATGCTAGCGAATCAGCATATAATCAAACATACGATATATGATATAGCACACATCATACGATGTATAATGTTATATATAAAATATAATTATAAATATATATAAAATTAAATATAAAAATATTAAAAATAATATTTAAATAAATAAACAAGCCGAACCGAGCCAAACCCGAGCCGAGCTTGAGCTTGAAAAAGTATTTGTCGAGCCAAACTCAAGCTTTAAAAATAAAGCTCGAAACGAACCAAGCTCGAACTAGAGCTCTCCTAAGTCATCACAGGTCGAACTCGAGCCTATACGAGCTTGACCTCGGCTCGGCTCATTTCACCCCTAGGTGTACAAAAGATTTGAGTTAAAAATCAGACTAAAGTTATTTAAAATTTTAAACCCAAAATATTTGAAAGTTTCAATATTTGAAATTTTTGAGTTTGGGTTTCGGATATTGTTTTTATTTTATTTTTTTAATATTTCGGATATCTAAATTATCTGAAATATTTCTCTAAAATCTACTAAAAAATAAATATTAATTAGACGTTTTGGATATCCAAAAGAATTTGTTATAAAAATTATTAGCTAATACGTATATTATCAAAATATGGATATTTGTTTGGATATGCGAATCCAAAATTTAGGTTATACGAGATTTCGGATTTGAATTTAAATATTGAAATTCACTATCCGAAATTTTAGGGTCTCTTAAAAAACCTCTGAAATCCGAATTTGAACACCTTACTGAAAGGGTCTGTGCGAACATCATGACCTCTCTTCAGCGTTGCTAACTACGCTTGAACCAATCCCGTAATTGTGAGAAGTGATTGTTTGTGTTTTTTATATTTTATTCAAAATTTATCTATCATACAATTTGATTTTTCTCTAATATTTTCTAATATTTAACTTTAATAAAATTATAAATATACCATTTTGTTTAGTTTTTTCAGTTGACAATACGATATAAATTTATTTGAAAACAAATTGCTTTTCAAATAGGTATGGTTTTTGGTCTCGTAAGCATCTTTGGCATATATTCGAACTACGTTAGTCCCCGTGTATCACACGTATTGAATAAATAAAATATTAAATAATTAGTAATAAAAATTTATGCATTAAAATCATACTTGAAGATAATATATGGTTATAATTAAGTATATATAGTTACTTTACGTAAAGTAAGCAATAATGTATTTTTTTTAAATTTTATTTTATAAAAAATTTGTGATTTTTAAATATTTAGTTTTAAGAAAAAATTTTCGCTAGAATATATACATATATATATATACATACATATATATACACACATATATATATATATGTGTGTGTGTGTGTGTTTGTGTGTGTGTGCATATATTTATATATATGTATATGTGTGTGTGTTTGTGTGTGTGTATATATTTATATATATGTATGTGTGTGTGTGCGTGTTGTGTGTGTATATATTATATATATGTATATGTATGTGTGTGTGTGTTTGTGTGTGTGTGTTGTGTGTGGTGTGTTTGTGTGTGTGTATATATTTATATATATGTATATGTATGTGTGTGTGTGTTTGTGTGTGTGTATATATTTATATATATGTATATGTATGTGTGTGTGTGTGTGTGTATATATATATATATATATATATATTGTAAAATTATAAAATTTGTAACAAAGAATATAGTAAAAGATACCAAAAAGTTATTTGAAACAATAATGTACGTTTAGTTCACTTCTAGGTTAATTTAGTTTTTGTCATTGTATTTACCATCTATTAACAATCTAACGAATAGTAGAAAACTTTATAGTATTTTATTCAAACTTTTTTTATAATATGTCATCTATTTAACAAAAACTGTTTTTAAAAGTGTGTGCTTTTTATTTATTTTTACTTTGTTTGTTTATTTAATTCAGCTTAAAATATATATATTTTTTTTTTATTAGTTAATTTATTAACTTTATTTAATTTATTTAGTTAGAATTTCTTGTTCATCTAATTTAACTTAAATATTTAGTTAATTAAATACATTTATTTATTTATTTATATATTTCTATGACCCTCCAATTAAACGTTTATGATTTATGACTAACTACATCTATACTAATAAATTAAAATATTTAGAAGTCACATAATATTTTCTACACTGTACACCTAGACTTCACCTAGGATTTGAACACGTATCATTGCTAGAATTAAAATTAACAATTCAATGATACATTAATTGTTAATGATAATTTATATACTTTCTAAATTATGAAACATATTTTTTTGATAAATTAAAAACATGCTTTTTTTATTAAAGCATATTTTTTTAAAACAAAAATTTATGAAATATGAAATTTTTAAATCAAAAGAACTTTTGAAAAATGACATTGTTTAAAACAAAGTACCCATAAAATGTTTAAAGAACAATTTTTAAAGTAAAAGTTTTTATAAAGACGAAAGTTCGGAAAAAATATAATTGTTTAATTACCTAAAATTGTTAGTTATACGTAATTTTAATTATATTTTATCTAAAAAAATTATAACTCTAAATATCAATATATAACCATTAATTTAATATTTTCATTCAAGCCGTATAGTATACAAGTTTCTAAACTAGTTGTTTATATTAACAAAAATACAAGGTTTGCCAATATAATGTACTAAGTGACCTAGTATGGTAGAACCAAGAAAAGACATTGATTATACCATGGTTTAAAGTGGTAAACTGACGAACTGTCAGGTTGACCCGAACACGATCTATTTAGGTAAATGTGTGCGTGATTTTGACATGAAATTGTTATTAACGTGTTTAGACTAATCTAAAACCTGCAAATATCGCGTTAAATTCGTGTCGTGTTCAAAACTCATACACCATTTAAAACTAACCAAAAAGAAAGATTTACATATTTCATTATGTGGAATCATGTTCTTTGATTTCATCTTTTCTTTTTATAAAACATCCTTAGCGGTCTCATTATCGTATCAAACACGACCACCTTAGCACATCTCCATTGTTTTTCTCACCTTTTTCTCATTTATATGTGTTATATCCTCCATCCCCTCACATTTATTTTCCGATCGACATTGTCTCTTCGATCCTTCCTCCCTCTCTCCCTCACCCAGATGTCATGTGAGATTCAGATGAGAAGAAACACATTCATTAAAGACGGTATTATACCTTGTATATAATAATAATTCAACATATGTTTTCATGGCTGGATCAGATGACCTGGTGAACTAGTCATCCTACCTATCTAATGGTTGGCCGGATTAAAAATAAGAACCGAATTATGACATGATAGATAATATAAAAACTAAAAATATATATAATTTTAAATAAAATAGGAGTATCTTATAGCTATATATAAACGATCCATAACAAATACAAACTTAATACAATATGTAGATCATGTTACAAAATATTATATACTTTAATTATAAATTATATACTTTAATTATAAATTTAATAAAAAAACAAGCGGGTAGGTTAATCGGTAAAAGCTGTTAACCTTTATGCCAGGCGTCGGTTCTCATCTCACACCTTAATTTTTTTTCATATGACCTAATTTTTATCCTTCATTTAAACTTTAAATTTAGGCTCCACAAGAAAAGTTAGCTTTGTTTATCGATCAAATTCGATCGCAAATGGTGGTTGTCGCAAACATTGAAACAAAAGCACACATAAACAAGAAAATAAAAGTAGACATGAGGAGTTATGTGGTTATGTGTAAACTAGATACGTTCGCGACTGCAATTAACAACTCAATATTATTACATTTGGAGATGATAAACAAACTTTTCCCACGATTTTAAATAGACCATAACGTTTTCATAAGTTAATATAACTTTTAAAAGTTACATCATAAGAATAAGAATTTTATTCTCCTTCATTTGAGTAGAGTATGGTATTACGAGAATAATTTTTAGTTTAAAAAATCTTACATGTTACCCGATGCATTGCCACAACATCTCTGTATTATTAAAATATGTATAAGGGTGAGGTTATTATACAAAGTGTATTTTTGCTACAAAGTGTGAGAAGACACTAAAAAAGTCACAAAAAAAATTAATATCTCACAATCTAAATCGAATTTTAAAAAAGTACTTCGGAGCCTCTGTTACTCTCGTTGTCCTCTTTCAGAAAAAAATAAAAAAATTAAATTTTTTTTTCATTGTGTCTTTATTGTGTCTTTTATAATGACACAGTGTCTTTCATAAATGACACAATAAAAAAACGTTAATTTTTAATTTTTTTTAAATTTTTCGTTTATTTTTTTTCTTAGTGAGGGCGACTAAGGGAACAAAAGCTCCGAATTATTTTTTTTAAATTCGATTTATATTATGAGATATAATTTTTTGTATCTTTTTTTGACTCATTGTGTCTTCTCATACTTTATAGCAAAAATACACTTTGCATTTGAACTTTTTTTTTTATGTTTAATCAAAATTCTTTCTAACTTTCATGTGAGCATATATATAGTTTGTACGACATTAACCTAACCCAACCTATAGAGGACCAATCTTAAAGAAAACAACTTTTCTTAACAATGCAAACCATTTATGTTAAGGAAGGTTACTTCTCGCTCTTTCCTTTCTTGTCCAATCCACCATACCCCTACACACTCCCTATGTATGGTCTTTGTCCTATATTAATCTCATTTAGTTTTATATCATTTTTCGTAGATAATTTGCACTCTCTGAATTTCTAGAGGATCAAAACTTCAATTCGTACATACATGTAATTCATTTAATGTGTAAGGTTATGAAGTTGTAATTTAATCATGCGACAGATAGTACCATAGATTAAAACAAGCTTATAAGAGATCGTATGATAAAATTAGTTATGACGATACAATCTTTTGAAGAGTTCAAGTGAACTTTTAGATCCGGGTACTTCCAAAACAATGCCATAACAAATTGTTTTTCGTTTTCGGGTGATAGGGCTTAACTCTAAAATATATAACGGGTTTTTAACGTTAAAATAAACAAAAAAGTATGAACTCTTAATATTATTTTAACTTTTTTTTCATATTAATTCATGTCATAATTATCCTATGATGTCAATGGACAAAAAACAATGATATACGTGATTCAGGTTTTTAGAAGCGAAACCTTTAAGGAATGAGTATTCCAAAGGACACCCCCTTTGCAGGGGTCCGAGGGAAGTGCGGTCTAAGGGGCAGCAACGCATTTGGGGAGTGCAGTCCAAATGACAGCTTCCACTGGTAGGGTCAATGGGGTAGAGCCCCTACCTCGGTTCGACCTTTATTTTTAAGGAGATACATACGTGAACTTTGGATTTAAATTTTGGCTATATTTATGTTAATTTAATTTTTTAAATATAACGACATGACAGTAGTTTCTGACCCTGATCTTCGAAGACGAAAACCACTTCTTTAGTCATTCATATGATTCACGAAAATCATCACAAAGATCATACTTGTTCTTGATTTTTTGAGTTTTATTCAACTGAGAAATTTAGATTAACTATCAAATTGTTTTAATCTAAAAGCAATTCACAACTCTCGAGATCCAAAAATTAATATACGAATCCAACAAAATCATATTCCAAGTTATTTTTAAAGGTGCATGAATAAGGACTAAATTGTCTTTCTTCTCTGGCCCAAGGGTAGTAAAGTGTTGAAAAATGTATCTTCTTATTAGATTGAGAGTTAAGCCTCACGATAAGCAAAAATATAGATTTAAAAGTAGAATTACAGAATTTTTAAGTTAGTTGTTATAATAAAAAGTAAGATCCACCTCAAAGACAAACTACTATTGATTAGTGAGTTGCCTCATCAATAATAACTAAAAGTAGTCTTATGTGAAGGCATAGAGAGGAATATAACCATCTTAGGAGATTCATCCACAATCATCTAGGTTCCATGGTTACAAGGGTAGAACACGACCAATTTGAAGCTACAAAAGGGCAAACCATGTGATTGATGTGAACGTAGGTATCACAATCGCAAGGTCCAAGAGATGTCGCCCACTTTGGGCCAGAAATATGCATATTTATCCTGTATTTTTATAAGATGTTGTTTTCATAGCTGGAACCTGTAACCTCCAAATTATATAATAGCTACTTAACCACTGTTCAACTCATCTTAAGCCTCAACACATTCTAAAATAGAACTCTTCTTCAAATATGCATAGTTGAGTAATTGAGTGAGGGACTCACTATTGCTGGATGATGGTGAGGTGGTTGATGGTGCTAAGCCATGACGGTCGACGGTGAGAGGCTATCATACCCGTACGAACACCCGTAAAAAATGATATAATTTAATCACACCATCTTATTTAGAATGTGTCATTATTTTCTTATTTTCCTCACCCAGCCACGAGTAAGGAAAAAAGAAACCGAGAATTATGGCTTTTATTCTTTTTTTCCAATATTTTTTACATCAAATATATAAAATTTAAAAAATGAAATAGTAACAAATTTTACAACAAAAAACTTGGCCTTAAAAGTGAACTGAAAAATATACTTATACTATCATCGGCCAAAGACACTATATTCTAAATTTGAAATAAACTTAAATTCATTGTCAGGCCTGGCAAACAAGAAGAGGTTAACCGATCCCACGTGTTTTTTTCTTTAACATGTAAAGTAGGTGTGTGTAATGGGTTAAACCCGGATCAGACCGGCTCAAACCGAAGACTGAAATATATGAAATTTAAGGATCGAGAACCGGACCATATAAAAATGGGTTGGTCCGGTCCGGGTTCGGTCCTAACGGGTTGGTTCTAAATTGGGTCAGGCCGACCCAAAATAGAATTATGTTGTTAAAATATTAAACTTAATAATGAAAATAATAACACTAAGATTGGTTTTCGATTTGTGCTCATTTATAATCTACTTCAATGTAGTATATCAATATTTAATGCAATTATCTCATGAGTCATGATAATATAATTTAATCTAGTACATAAAGGGCGTACCTGGTGCTGCAAAGAGCTCCCGCGTTTTCGCAGGGTCCAGGGAGGGTCCGTCCCATTTAAGGGAAGATGTACGCGGTCTTTCCCCCACATTTTGTGGGGAGGCCGTTTCCACGGATCGAACCTGAGACCTTCGGTCCCTTAGGAACAGCTTTTACCGTTGCGCCAAGGCCCGCCCTCTAATTTAATCTAGTACATAAAAAACCAAATCATAGAGATTAATAACAAAAGCTATATCGATAGGGATTTCTAAAAGAAGATAAGCAACTTGATTTAACAACAATGATGAGAAGATAACTAAGCAACAACAATAAAAAGATGGTGAACAACAATAACTTTTTTAAGAACTCAATTACCGTCATTCTCTATTTCACCTAACAACCCACATACATATGTATTAAGTATATATGGTTTTTCTTATATATAATTAATTGGTCTTTTCGGGTAATACGGGTTTTCGTTGGGCCCGGACTGGCCCGAACCAAGGCCCGAAGTAGCTTAAAACTTAGGACCGAGGACCGGACCACATGTATGTAGAATGGGTTGGGTCGGTCCAGTCTTTGATTTTTTTGTCCGGTTTTTCAGGTCGGCCCGTCTTGTGCTCACCCTAGTAAAGTATATTGGGGAGGACGGGGCACCACTCGGGTACCCGTCGGGTTCGCCGGTACCCGCCCTGGTACACCACTACCACCCCCTGTGGGTACCCGACGGGCTGTAGTAGCCGATAATATACCCGTGATGTGGCAGTGTGTTTTGGGTGTTTTGAATGTTTCAGGGTAGTTTAGGGTTGTATTTTTAGTGTTTCAAGGTAGTTCAAGATACTTATGATGTGACAGTGTGTGATTGTTGGAGTTCCATGGTATTTCGGGATACTTAGGATAGTGCACTCTCATCCGTTAGTACTTGTCGATGTTGACCCTATGTTTTTCCGAATGCTGACCTTATAAAGAAAATTTATTGCCTCTAAACCCAAAATACTTTTTACAACCCAAAATACTTTTTTTCAACAAAAAATCTTTAATACATTAAAAGTAAAATAAAGAGCACGTTTTAGTTAATTGTATTAAGAACAAAATCTAATAACCAATTACGTTTATTTTATATTAAATCTATGAAACTCATATGTTTAACCGAAAGCTCAATTCATTTAAATTAGCTCATAACACATTACCATTCGTTAACTCACTCTTAAATTTTCTTTTAAAAATATCCCTCGATTTTTTAAATAAGAAATGATATCTCCCACTATCAAAAATTAACCTATTATATTTGCTCGACTGATTTGCCGCTGCAGTTACTGTCAAGAGTCCGCTGCAAATCTTCGTTCCAACTGTGAAGTTTTTTAATGTTTAAGGGAGGTGGGGCACCTTTGGGTACCCATTTGGGTAGGCGGGTATCCGCTCGGGTACACCGCCGCCACCACATTCGGGTACCCGACGGGAAGTTGGATTCGGGCGGTAATTGCAAATGCATGCCCGAGAAGAAAACGATTTTATAGCCGTTAAAAGTAACCGTTGGGTTTAAAAAAATTATTTTTAACCCTATAAATACTCACACACATACACACTATTACCTATACAAACACACATATATTTACACAAATACAAACACAAAATATTGTTATCGATCCACGAAGGTCAAAAACTGTTAGTAGCAAAAAATCACGAGGTGATGGTTCGATTTTCCGAGGTGGTGGTTCGATTATGAGTGGTTATACACCGGAATCTTATATACCACAACCATCACCACCACATTACGGATATCCATCACAAGGGTATTCACCACAACCTCAACCAATGTTTGATCCATTTGCATACCAAAATCCAAATTTTGATCTACCCGACTTCCTGTTCGATAATCTATTTGCATACTGAACCCAAAACGAAGAATAAGAAGAAGAAGAAGAATTTGTTCCGATCAACAAGAATGTGGAGATGATGACAAAAACGAAGACCCGATCGAGCAACAACCGCAACGAAGAATTCAAGGACGAGCCGAATACCAACAATGGACCGAATTACAAGAAGAAGCTTTGTGTAAAGCTTGGGTTCATTGTTCCAAAAACAAAACGGTCGGAAATCAACAAAAACGATCTAGTTTTTGGAACGTGGTTCTTAATCATTATAATCAACTTGTGGGAGGAAGCACCCGAACGGTCCACCAACTCAACACAAAATGGACCGTGATGCTTACAAAAATAAATACTTTTAACAGTTTTTATATTCAAGTGGTATGTATTTAATTATTTTACTTTTTTTTAAATTAAAGTATTTATTTTGTTTATTTATTTATTTTTTAAATGAAAGTATATATTTTTATAATTATTATTTTATAATTGTAGGAATATTTACGTCGTAGCGGATGCTCCGATCTTGACGTGATAAGAAGGACGTTAACGGATTATCAAAAGAAATATCCCTTCGGTTTTAATCACATTAGAGCTTGGGAAGTTGCAAAAGATCATGTAAATGGTCCCAAGTGCCAATCATGGGTGAGTTGTCGGGAAGTCATTCTGGCCAAAAAAGAAAGTCGTTGGATTCCAAAAACTACCTGAATACACCCGATGATGATCAACCGGCTCACATTCCCGACCTCCACGAAAACGTGGGACCTACAAGGCCGACCCGTAAACCAAATAGGTCCGCCGGCTTGTCGAGCGTTAATTTTAATTTAAACGAGCAACTCTCGGCTTATGCTTCAACGAAAGAAGAAAACTATAAAGACTTGGTCGAGTTCAAAAAACAACAATGCCAAAAAAGTATCGCTTTGTTAGAAGAACAACGCGAGACGATAAGAGAGCAGCGACCTATAACGTTTACGGAACCGCACGATCACATCACTGGTCCAATGTTACAAATAATATTGGATCGGAAATGAAAAATAGTTGAGAAATATAACTGGCCTTGTGACTTTTAGTTTTTATATTTTTTAGGATTTTTTATTGTGTTTGTATATGTATTTTTTATTATTTGAATTATTATAATTTTATTTTTTAATAAAATTTAATTTTCTTTTAACTTATTTTAATATTAAAATAAAAGTTTCAGTGCAGTTCAGGGTTAAATTTCTAGCTTTTAAGGTGTTTCAGGGTAGTTCAGGGTACTTGTGATGTATCAGTATGTGATTGATGAGTTTCAGGGTAGTTTAGGGCTGCGCCATGTAGTTTAGGGCTGCGCCATGTAGTTTAGGGCTGCGCCATGTAGTTTAGGGTTGCGCCATGTAGTTTAGGGCTGCGTCCCACTAACCTAATTGGTTTGTATATTTGTGTTTACAATTATGGTCAATCATATTCCCACTTACTCACGAACCAAATACCTTCTTTACTTGTCTAATGGTGTTTGCATAGTAAGCAAGTCTTTTAGGGTTTTTTTAATTTTTGAGTAAATTACCATTTGCATCCCTGAGGTTTGGTGGTTTTGACCATTTGCATCCCTATAGTTTAAAAATCCCCATATCTACCCTGACATATCATTTTTATCCCCGTTTGCATCCAAAATGCAAACGCCGGTTAACTTTGCTGTCAATCATCTATCTCTTCCAGGGGTAATTTAGTCAAATCATCCCCTACCCTTGTAAAAGCCATAAAAACCCCTGAACTACCATACCCTCTCCACCATTACAACCTAATTTCTCTCCTCTCTCTACACCTCTGTAATTCGAAGAAGAACAAGAACATGGTAAGATGCTCATGTGGATACGCTACCTTTAATTTATTTGCACGTCGTGGACCCACAAAAATCCAGGCCATCGGTCCACTGCTGTGCAAGAAAGGTGAGCCCTATATTTTGACCTAGTATAAAAAATTTGTCAATTCCAGTTGAACAAATTTCATTTGAGCTAATTTTCATGAACAGGGTCTAATTGTGGTTTTGTAAGTTGGGCTGAACCTGCCCTGAGTCCAAGATCTACAGAAATCATCAATGGGCTGCTAAAGTCAAGCAACAAGAAAGATGAAAGATGCAAGAGATTGAAGTTTGAAGCTAGAAGGATGAAAATTAGGTTAACTGTCAGTTGGACGTTATTTATTGTGTATATCATGTATAAATGACATGAATTAGCTGTTATTTTGAACGAATTGATCTACTTTTGTAGTAGTTTATGTAAAGGTCAATTTGTAATAGATGTATTAGACGACTATGTGAAATGAATATGATGGTTACTTGGTTAATTGAGTGTATGAATTAAGTTGACTATGTGAAATGAATATGATGGTTTCATTAGGCAGCACCATGTTACTTGGTTAATTGAGTGTATGTATGAATATGTCAATTCCAGCATGTGTACACCTTTTAACACAATTATTACTCCATTTTGGCACCATTTTGATACCAATTTGACAGCATGTATCATTATGCAGCCCCATACCATTTTGATACTCGTGTTCATCCCCTTGTTCACTCCCTTATCCATCATCATGTTCAACCCCTTGTTCCAACCTTGTACTAATGCACCATGTTCATACGGTATGTGCATTTACATGTTGTTCATCCCCTTCTTCATACCACCCAAGTTGTAACTGTCTACTACAAGGCTTAGAGGGTCCAATATCATCAATCTCTTCAATTATCACCCTGCTACCTTGGTTAGGTGACTTTAAATAGGTGTTAACCCTTGTAACTTTATGCTCTATGTACACTTCAATCAACTTAAACATGTTCACGTATTGCTGCATGTGAATCACATCCATATCACCTGCAATAGCTCGTAGCCCTACATCCAAGTCCCCACCAGGAATCTTAAAATTATAGTACATTACCTCATTCCCAAGGTAACATAACTCTTGCATCATGTCATCAAGCTCATGGACTGAAAATACATCAATGTCCACCATGTCTACGAATGAAACTTTACCCTTGATACCTTGATCCTGGGAACTTTGTAAACTCTCCCCCGTGGTGGATTTTTAGTGAAAACATAATGAGTTCATTAGCTGAAACAATCAAACAATGCATTACTAAGCATCAAAATATCAAAATAAACAAAAATTCACATTTCTGATAGTGATTATCAGAACACATACCGTAAACTTCCATTGGGTCAAACCACGGAAGATCTTCTTCGCGAATAATCCAATTGTTAATCATCATTTCACTAATTTCAGTAATTTCAGATGATTTTAAGTAATTTGAAGGTGAGGTTGCAGATGGGTTTAAAAATTGAAGGTTAGGTTTTTAAAACAGGATTGAAGAAGAAGATGAATTTCAGTATGAACGATTTGACTAAATTACCCCTGGAAGAGAGAGATGATTGACGGCAAGATAAACGGCGTTTGTATTTTGGATGCAAACGGGGACAAAAATGATATATCAAGGTAGATATGGGGATTTTTAAAGTATAGGGATGCAAATGATTAAAACCACCAAACCTCAGGTATGCAAACGGTACATGTTTTCTAACACTTAAGTATTTATTTGTCATTATGTGAATGTGATTATTTGATAAGTTTTTAACTTTTTAATTTTTCTAATAATATTAATTGATTAAATCTTGATTTAAATATATGAGTTGATTCCAATTTAAGGTTTATGTTGAGATTCTACATAAAAAGTTACCGGATCTATTATCGTCAAGTAATATCCTAGAAAAATTGATGCAGAACTGTTTTCATGTGATCCTTTTAAACGTAAAGCAATTAGATCTTACCACCCTAATTAAAAAGTTGAAATTAGACAATTATATTTTATTAAAAGTTCATGCCAACCACACGTCATAATTTCCACGAGTGTTTGGTGGTAATGGTAGACGTTTTAAAGAAGCATGGTTTTCTAATGTTATTGTATTTTTATTTATTTGACCTGAACCAAAAATTCCAACTTCGAGTAAAGATACACTCAAGTATCGTAAAAAGCTGACCTTTGAAGAAAAAATAATTCTTGGATCCATGCATGCATAAGTTACGTTTTTATTTTAAATGTAATTTCATAACGTGACTGTTTATAACATTAACGGACCCTATATAAATATATAAATTCTCTTTTAATAAAGGGTCCCAATAAATAGACACCCACTAGGATAAATCGACACCCGCCTATACACCGCGTATGGTACCATACGCGGCGTATAGGGTCGAAAACACTGAAAACGAGGAAAATTCAGGGGGGTTGTCAGATTGCTATGAGCCACATATAGCCCTATACGACCCCCTATACGACACATATAGGGCTATATGACACGTATAGCGAATTTTCAACACTGACTACGAGAAAAAATTCAGGGGGCTGTCAAATTGCTATACGACACATATACCCCTATATGAACCCCCCTCTATACGACGCGTATGGGGCTATACGACACGTATAGAAATTTTGAAGTGTTGATTTAAAATCTTGGGATGTTTATTTAAAATCTTGGGGTGTTAATTTAAAATCTTGGGATGTCTATTTAATCCGACCCTTAATAAATTGTTAGCACTCGGCAATAATGGCAAAGAAAGCCGCTGAAGTCGTCAAAGGAGCCCAAAAAGGTATTACACAACAACAAAGTTGGGCCTGATTATATCTTAAGAAAGAATTGGGCTTGAGCTCAAATCTTTGATCGAAACTTCAGGACTGCAAGCCTAATAAAGCTGAATAAGCTTGGTGGTCTACTATTGGCATTCTGTATTTCTGCTTAGGCTCTTTGTGTATATGTATACCGGCTACTGCAATACTCCGGTCGGATAGATAAGTTTCAAGTTGACATGTGAACTTGTTCAACCTAAACACAACCCATATATATATAGTGTGTCAAAAATGTCAACACAAGTCGCTAACCGAGCAGACTAAATATCGTGTAACCTGTGCATTTTGACCAATTTATCCATACATATAAAGCGGGTTGCCCGAATAGTAAAGGGGTTGTAACATGAAGGTGAGTTGCAATAGATAAGTTAAACATGTTGTAAACGGATTGGCTCGTCTACGTGTTTAGGAATTATCTACACTCCAGAAATTAGGAATTGTCACCCATAATTCAAACAGCTCTCGCTTTTGATATGTGCACCGCGGGGGCGGCCCTAGCGGGGGGATGCGGGGTGGGCGACCGCCTAGTGTCCGATCTTCTTATACCCAAAATAAAAAAAATATAGAGAGAGTTTGGTTGGATATATATGATATTTAAAGTGGATAAATATGATATTATAGTTATTATAAATGAGTATATATGATATTTTAAAGTTTGGTTGAGTATATATGATATTTAGAATGTGTTTTTAGGGGCATATATGAAAATCCTTCAATTTTATACGATTTATCTAACACTAAAACAATATAGAGTTTTACTACATTAGAATTGTTATACTTAGAGGAGACCGAGAAAGGTATAACTAGGGGTGCAAACGAGCCGAGCTACTCGCGAGCTACTTGACATCGAATCGATAAAAAGCTCAAAACGAGTCGAGCTTCATGCTCGACCTTGAATAAAAGCTCATTTACTTATCGAGCTTGAGCTTCACGTATCAATCTCGAGCTGGCTGACGAGCCTAAACGAGTTTTTTATTTATTTAATACATTATATAAATAATATTTATTATATATAAAGTTAAGATAAAAACAATTAAATAATATGTATAATGTTATTTATAAAATATATAATTATATTTTATATAATTATAATTATATAAAATATAAAGGAAAGACTCGCCACCAACTACCCCTCCCAGACCCTATCTTTGTGTGGGATATACCGGGTATGTTTGTTTGTTTGTATAAAATATATAATTATAAATATATATCAAAACTAAATATTAAAATATTAAAACTAATATTTAAATAAATAAATGAGCCGAGCCCGAACCAAGCTCGAGCTCTCCTAAGTCCTGACGAGCGAAGCTCGAGTCCATACGAACTCGGGTTCGACTCGACTAGTTTGCACCCCTACCGTATAAGAAATTCAAAAAGTAAATCAAGTTCATAAAATGAAAGAACGCACACTTAAGAAGAATAAAGAAAATATCAATGAAGCCCCGTTAAAAAAATAAAATAACTCTCGGATTTATGCGTCATAACTTAATAAAACTTAAATGACGTCTTTAAAATTGGTTGTTGGTAGGTGGTAGTTGTCAATAAATCACAGAAATAATGTCACACCTCGCATTCCACTTGTGTATCTGCCGGAATGGAGTGCACCGTTCTATATTAAATTTAACTTGATCGCGATCAATTAATCGTGTCGGGTAGGGGGCTCCGGGTTAACAAAATAAATCTTTAAAGTTTAAACGCTCACGTGATACATAAATTTATGTGTCAAAGACATTGACCACCTAATTAAAATCGTGTAACTCAAACACATCAATATAGCCCACTCATCTGAGTCAAACGGGTTAACGTATAGACGGGTTGTAAACAAACAATCATCTAGTTGTAGACGTGAGGTTTAAAGGATATAATAAATGTTTTAAACAGATTGCAAACTTTTTTTTAATGGCTTGAGCTCACGTACTTTTTAATCGTGTACTAAAACTTTATCTCCATACGGTAGGGACCCTTGCACCTAGATGCAGTTAATACTTCGTAAACAGATTGACCGATCGACATGTTTAACTAAACAACCCGGGTTAAACCAACCTAATCCGTTGAATTAAACTGTTCAACTTCAAACTAAACAAAAACAGTTGACTCAAACCAAATTTCATTTAAAAAAATGAACAATAAACAATTGACCAACCAAAGCAACATTCTTTTAGAACAACTGACTCATGTTGTAAAACAAAGAACACAACACCTAACCAACATCACCTATGGAGCTTTCAGTGAGCTCGCTACATCGATGACGAATCGGTATTTAACATCAGATTTCAACATCCGGTCCATCGCAGTGTTCACATAATCTATAGGAATTAGCTCAATATCTGCAGTTATACCATGTTTTGCTGCAAAATCAAGCATTTCTTGAGTCTCTTTCAGCCCTCCAGTTGCACTACCCGCTACCGTTTTCCTCCCTGCAAATCCATTTCGGTTAAACGTAACGCCACCAGCTCAACAAACTACCGATGAAATGAAAGAAAACACTAACCTGGAATCAAAGAAAATGCAGCTAACTCAAATGGCTTCTCTGGTACACCAACAAGAACAAGCTTCCCATCCGCTTTAAGCGCATTGAGCAATGGTGCGATGGGGTGACTCGCAGAGACAGTGTCGATTATCCCATCTAACGAGCTCGCCGCAGACTGATTACATAAAAAAAAATCAAAAAGTTCATCTATAAGTAATATTGTACAAGATATTAAATCCTACCTGCATCTGTTGTGGGTCTTTGCTGACTATGAAGTGGTCAGCTTTAAGTCCTTCAAGTGCTTCTTGCTTTTTAGCCGGTGTGGTACTAAAGACCGTAACTTCGGCCCCGAAAGCCTTAGCAAACTTAACTGCAGCATGACCTAGCCCGCCGAGCCCGACTACACCCACCTTCACACCAGGCTTGTCTAACCCAAAGTGCCTGAGTGGGCTGTAAGTTGTGATACCAGCACATAGCAATGGTGCAGCACTATCAAGTGGTAAATTTTCAGGCCACCTCAGCACGAAATGCTCATTGGCAACCATGTGGTCCGAGCACCCACCGTAGGTGCGTGTGCCATCGTAGTACGGGAAACCGTAAGTTAAGATCTGTTTTGGACAGTAGTTTTCAAGGTTTTTAGCACAGCTTTCACACGAGTTACATGATCCCACAATGCATCCAACACCAACTTTGTCCCCAACTTTGAATTTTTCCACTTTGCTGCCTATTTCTGTCACTACACCGACGATCTCGTGCCTGTGTTAATCGTCATTGTAACATCAAAAAGTTGTGAAATGTCTGGTTTTGTTTCGTTGAAAGTAAGGCTTTAGGAGGGTTTGATCCAAAAGATTTATAATTGGGAAAATCACAATAATGTACGTTTTGATCAACTTTTCAAGCAAGTATAAATTGACATTTAGCTAACTCAAAAATAAACATCTTCAAACTAATAAAAAACCTTACATGAGGTTTGTTGTGATGGCTAAAGTCTAGCCTCCTTTCCCTAGCCTATATGACATTTTCTGGTTCGTTAAATTAAGAAATGTTTACTTTATAACGGGCTAAAAGCCAATGTTTTTAACTTAAAAGAAGCCAAAGATGTCAAATTTGCCGATTTGCCGATTTTCCTTTTATAGTTGCAAAGCGGTCAGATGAGATATAGGTTTGACTGCCCAATTCATCAAGACAAGAGTAAACAATTAGAGGCCGGGGCACAACCTAAAGTCTCCAAACTACCCAAATCAATGTTTTTAATAATTGACTGTCATCTTATGTTTATCCAAAATTACCCAAATTGTAGAGGAGCAATCCAAAATACCAAAATTATTTTATCCAGATTCATAACGGTCAAAAATGGGGAAAGCTACGGGTTGTAGAAGCCATTTGAGAAACCAAGATGGCCAACCAAGGGTGTGGCGATGGGTGAAGTTTACTGGGCCCCTGGCCCCCTATTTTTCCATGTGTATCCCGTCTGAAAATTTTATACGTATCGATTCCCCCTCTAATTTGAGTCCCGAGACTTTTTCAAGACCCCCCCACCCTCTCCCACATTTGAGTCTCGAGACTTTCGGCCCCTATATAACCTTTCAAGCTTTGCCACTCGTGGTGATGGCAATGTTGCCAAAGGAGGTGTGCTAACCGAAGGGGGCACCCGAGGGTGCCCTAAGTACCTTCAAGTCTTTAACTAAATAAATCTAAGCACATAGCCTCCTAGCATTGATGACTCCCCACAAAAATAGTATTACTTTAAATAATTGATTAGGTGGTCGTTGAAAAAAAATAAAAATTGATTAGTTGATGTTTAGAGTATAAAATTAACTCTAAAAGAAAAAGCTAAATAAGTCAAAATTGCATGACCAAGACTCCAAGAGTCAACTTCAGATGCAAAGAAAAAGTCTGAAAATAAAACTCCAAATTGTCACAATTAAATCGATTAAAACATACCCAGGAGTAATGGGATAAGCAGTCATCCCCCATTCGTTCTTGATAAAATGAAGATCAGAATGGCAGATCCCGCAATACAGAACTTTAAACCTCACGTCTTTATCACCCGTAGCCCTGTAAATCATCATCAACAACAAATTCATATCGAATTGTGCAAATGATAGAGCCCACATTATACAAACGTAATGCAGAACCAAAGATCGGATAACATAACCAATTCGATAGATTGGTCGGTGAATATTGTTGATGTAAGAATAATGTGTACCTTCGGGAGAAAGTGAGAGGTGAAAGGACCCCTGAAGTGTCTCGAGCAGCGTAACCGTAGGCTTTGATCGGATGCTCAGATTCTGGTGATTTCGCCATTGTTAAATGTTAAAGCTTTTAGTTGAGGAGAAACTGTATGTGTGTGTGTGTGTGTTGCACAAGGGTTTGTGAGTGTATAAATAGAGTGCAGTTGAAGACTTAAATACCAAAACAACGAAGGTGGTAGTTGATATTTGATTCATCTATTAAATAAGGAGGGATGCTACCAGACACACCACATCATATTACACACATATCAATCACATTTTCTCATGTCATATTTCATAACAAACTCAAATTTGATGAAGATGATGTTGCCACACCACACAACATCACACCACTTCACTATACACACACAAAAATTCACGGCGTCAAAACGTCGAGAAATTGAAAAATGTGGCGTCGAGAGGGGTGGCGACGGTGTTGCCGGTCGGCGCCGGCACATGCCGTGGCCTCACGGCGTGGGTGCCCCCACCCCTCTAGTGGTTAAAATGTGTAAATCGTTGAATGTTATAGAAGACTAAATGACAAGTTATCAAGCCTCTTTAATTATCAGAACTAGTTTTTTCTCCCCGCGCTACGCGTCAGAGTCTGGTAAATTTTCTCAAACGCAACGCTGCATTGCTTCAGTCGTTATCTAGTTTGGCTCGGCAGGATCCATAAAATCAAAATTTGATTGCGAAACTTAAAGATACTAAATTTTAATGGTGGAAATAAAAAAAAGTAAAACATCACTACAAATAGTTTAGTATCCAAACTCTAAGATTTTAAACTTTGTTGACTAACGCAGAAAAAAATTAGAGTCCAAACTCTCATATTCAATACTTTAGTGGCCAAAGTCACACGCAACATGATGAGACTCAGGTCAATTGTCCAATACGTAATGTTGCGTTGCTTTGATCGGTATTTGTCCAGTTCGTCGGAAACCCAAAATCAAATTTTGACACTAAACTTTAATGGTCAAACTCTAAAAAAAACTTCAACATAAATATTTTAGTGACCAAACTTTAAGATCCTTTAATAATCAAAGTAAAAAACAAATCGGTGGTCAACTCTAAAATCCTAAGCTTTAGTAGCCAAATTCAGAAAATAAATCGCCGGTCAAAATATAAAATACTAAACTCTAGTAGTCAAACTTGATAAAATAAAATTTTATTATAAATAGTGTGGTAGCCGTAACTTAAAATTCTAAACTTTAGTAGCCAAAATTAAATAACAAAAGTTAATGTAAAAAATGAAAGAATAAAACTTATGTGGAAAAACTTTAAAAAGTCAAAAGGGACTATTCGTTTCCCGCCTTCAATAATAATAGGGAGTAATTTATTTTAGAGTAAAATATGGTTTTGATTCTTGTTGTTTGATTAATATAATTGTTTTCATTGAAAAGTTTAAAATTAACTATTTTAATCATATGATTTCAATAAGTAATGATTTTCTTCCATTCTATTTTGCCCATCCGTGGAATTATAAAAAACGCATGATTCTTTCACATGAGAAACATTTTAATCAATTTAATTTGAACAAAACCTTTTTTGTCTTCCATTTTCCAAACTTGACTTTTATAATTGATCGTCTTCACAAGCTGTGGCTCCTCATTGATAGACAACCAATGACTCCTCCATCGATCAGCTTCACACACCCGCAACTCTTTAATCGATTGGCTTCATAGACTCGCGACTCTTCTATCAATCAGCTTAACAGACCCGCCACTCTTCTATCGATTGGTTTCATAGACCCACGACTCCTCTATCAATCCTTCAAAGAATCTATCACCATGGTTATTATATTTTGATACATTTGAAAAGAAGATTATGGATTCAACCTTTACTAGGTTTATTTGTGAGTTTGTATTACTTTACCTTCAAATTCTTATTCACAGTCATAGTTGTTTGATTTTAACGAGAGAAAAATTCATCCCCATTCCCTCTAGAGTTTCATCAGAAGACTTCTTCACTGCATTTTCATTTAACTACATTTGGTTTTATGGGGTAAAATGGAAGAAAAAAAATTCCATCTAAAAAGGGTTTTTTTTCAAGTTAATTTACTAAAATGAACATCACGTGAGTGCATATGATGGCTTTTAAAGGAATTTATACATGTGGTTCACGGAGTGGATGAAAATTATTATTTAATTAAAACTATCGGACTAAAATGATTATTTATAAAATTTTGGATGAAAACGATTATTTTGAGCAAATCCCATAAAAAAAACAGTAATTTACTCTTTATTTTAAACTTGCATTTAAGTTCATTTATGTCAATTCAAGAATAAAACTACATGGTAAGAAATTTGGTTTTAAAAATTTAAAAATGTAATAGTTTTTACTTTTAAGTATTGACCGTTTATACTTCCACTACTAGAAAACTACTATGTTTGTTACGAAAATTTCCGACTTAAAATTTTGTGTCGAAATTTATGACACAATTGCAACACATATCCTACAAAAACTGAAACCCTATATTTTCATCAAACTTTCAACAAGAAAGCGACAAAACTTTAAAAACTCCAGCTGTTGTCGCAAAATGCATAGTAATTTGCGACGCAATTCTAACCCAAGTGAATTAAAATCGAATTAATCAATGATTTTGTCGCAAATGTGTAGGAAACCAATATTAATAATAAACCAAGTTATTATTAAATTGTTTTCTATTGTTGTTATTATTTTATAGAAATAAAAAAAACAAAAATAATAGAAATCATAAATTTCGTCGCAAATGCGTAACAGGATTTATTACACTTTTGCGACGCAGTATAATATTTTTTATTTATTTTATATGTTTTTGTTATTTTTGTTCTTTATTTTCATACACAAAAGAATATGCGTCACAAATGTGTGACAGTTTCAGACGCATCTGCGACAAAATCAGCATACTCGTATAAATAAAGCATACGTATCTGTGTACACATAACGTTGCGTCACAAATGTGTTACAATTTCCGACGCATTTGCAACAAAAGACAGCATACGCGTATAACTAAACCATATTCACATATAGTAGTAATTGAAAATAAATGGCGTCACAAATGTGTTACAGTTTCCGACGCATTTGCAACAAAAGACAGCATACGCATATAACAAAACCATATTCACATATAGGAGGAAAATAACATGGCGTCGCAAATGTGTTACAGTTTCCGACGAACTTGCGACAAAAGGCAGCATATGAATTTAAATCAAATATATACACACCTACATTAAATAAAAATACATTACAACAAAAACCGGCTAAACATACTAAACACTAAGTAAATAAATCTAGTAGATAATGATAAAACATAATAATAATACTCATGAATGCTATAATGATAGTAATAATAATAATAACAATATAATAATAATAATAGAGTTAGTAATAATTATTATGTTATTTTTATGATAATATTATTCTTATTATAGTGATATTATTATTCTTATTATTATAATGACTGTGTCGCAAATGTGTCATAATAACCTACACATTTATGACAAAGCGTAAACTTTGGTAAGAAATACGTAGTAAAATGTATCGCATTTCCTTCACAATTGACTTGTGTCGTAAAGTTGTCACAATAAGCGACACATTTATGACAAAGCAATCAGTTCGGTCACAAATGTGTAGTAAACTGCTTCATATTTCCTACACATTTCTTATATTACTATACCATTTTTTTTTTTGATACTTAAATGTAGTTCTTTTTCCCTCTTTTTTCATATAACTTTATTATACACTAACTATGTTTATTTTACAAATTTACACGTATTATACACTTACGTATCTATGTGTACGCCATCATGTCATATTGTCATTAATACCTTCGTATGATTATATAAACATGTATGAATCTACTTGTGTACACGTTGAAACACATACACCACATACGAACACACACTAACATACACATATACATACACCAACCAACATTATCATACACATAAAACATACACACACAAATATAGATGCTAAAATATCATAAAACATAATTAATGCATAAATTATATTATCATTTACTTTCCTTTTGTACTTGTTCCTAATAGAATTAAAACTCATATAATTAATAGTGACAGTTTTGTTTGTGATATAAGAGAAGATGTACATTTTTTTAACATGTTATCGGACTCATTTCCCTCGTTCAAAACTAGAGTCGATGGCAATATCCGAAGCCCTAGCAGACCACTACTATGTTTCACCATTGTAATCAACTATTAGACTACCATCTACAACTTAGGTTAGTTTGTTTCATGAAGGGCTAACAATCAAAGTTCTCATATTTCATCACTTTATCAAGATAGACAATTGATCTCAAGCTAGGTGGAAACGAATAATTTGTCTTAAGAAATATAAGTATCGACTAACTTATCGGTATGACATTTTGAACTCACATGCTTATAACTACTGAAATATCAATTTAACTTGTAAATAATAGTTCATTTAAATAAATCTTAAAATCCTATGTTCGGGATCTTAGTCTGATAAAAGGAACCAGCTGGATACTTGCGAGACTGGAAATAATGGGAACTAGAACTCTGTGCTATGGTAAATTTTAAAAAGGTTTTATAGAGATTTGGCCTGGAAGAGTAATGTCCATTCATGATAATATGAGGATAGTGCATTTGGTAGATGTTTTATCTATTAAAGCTAAGATATTGAGTTAAAACCCAAATATGATAGTTAGTTTAGAATAATTTAAGAGTAAGGAGAATATAAATGTCGGTTAAAATAAGTTATGTCTATTCATGTCAATGTGATATAACTTTCTTTCTATAGGTTATCATATCTTTTTATGAACGTTTATCGGTACTTATTTTTTCTTAAAGGCAAAAACACAAAATTATATAATCCTACTTTTAAACTTACACCATTGGTCATAAGACTAATATTCATATAATTACATTAACAGTTGATATTGTGTTTTCAGTTTAGTACGATTATAAACAAATATGTTCGTTTCATCCACAAGCGGCACACGAATTTTGTTTTTGTTGCCCGAGTAAAAAGTTCATGACCTATCCTATTATCCCTACTCAAGAACGGTTAGTTGTGGACTTCCCATCTCATCAAAATCATTACTTCCAAAATGCATTGATGATATTCTAAGGTGTGTCATTCTTTATGGCCTAGTGACAAAATGATGCGAGATACATATGCCTTATGTGACATAAACATCCCTTTTTGGAACTCGTTCGTAAAGAGGTTTGCCCACCATTATAACTAGAATAGTACATAAGTGACTTTGATATCATTTGGTCAAACCCATCATACCAACCAATATTGTATGATTTTGCCCACAAGAGCCCACAGATATGTCATCATCAACTGTAAGGGTGAACATTTTTAATTGTGTAGTCATCATCTCATCCGCCCAAAACATATTCATGATATTTGAAATAAATCATTTCTAATGCCGTAGTATGTCTCTTTACAAAATAGAAAAATGTGAGAATTGCTTATGGTGTCCCGTAAGAGACACGCTAATGAAGACTTGTATACTTACATATCTTCAAACGTGCTATTGAGTTGGTTTTGGTTTGATAAAGGTACCTTATTTCATTACAAGTTATTTTGGTGTATGATTAATTGTATAATGGTAAAATACATTACCTTTCAAGATATTACAAATAAAATATTGTTATTTTTCTAGTTATTAATGTGTATTGGTGACTAGAATGACAATACCATCAAGTCCAACACAGGAGGATTCCGCCTCTATTTCATTTTCTTATAAGTTCACACTCACCACCATCATTGAAGCTAGAGGGTGGTGATAGTGGCACACGTATGTATGCATATTTCGAGCATATTTATGTGTACTAGATAGATTATGTTTCCACCATATTATAATCCTGAAAATGTTACCGGCATTTCTATCATGTGCATTTCCTAGGTGCATCTAGAGAGTAACCATTACCATGATTATTTCCAGCTTTGTTTCATTTGAAAACTAGAACTAAAAAGAAACTTATGTCAATGACTGGACATCATCTATACACATATGAAACTTGGACCAACATATGATGTGAGCCCATGCAAACCAATTTAGGGCGCATATAATTTTGAGTCTACATGGTCTAACATTAGTAAGTCAAAACTTTTCGAAGATTTAGAAATCAGGAGGTTTCGTTTATAGTTTTGAAAGAAATCGATTAGATTGATTATTATTTATAGCAAGCTTGTGCTACCGTATATGAAAACTTTTTTCAACAAAGTTCCCATCGCAAACAACTTCCACCAACAAATGGCTAAAAGACCTAAGCATGAATTTATCTGAAATATTATCCTTAATATCATAGACTGATGCTGATAATTAGTCCCTTGGAAATGTTAGTTATATTTTTAGACGTTAATTACTATAGTTTTAGAGTATATTTTGGCATTTATTTTGCATTTATTGCATGCATTTTTCATTTATTTCATATAATAGTAGTTTTTGTGGGAAGTAATCTACTTTGGTGTGTGTTAATTGATTTTGTAGGTTTATGCAATTGGAAGAGGAAAAAAAAGGCTTAAAAAATATTATTAAGAAAAATCTTGAATTTAAAAAAAGTGCAGAAAATTTCATGTTTTGTAGGAATTATTGTGGGAGATGATTATCCACATATTTATTAAAAAAATAAAAGGATAAATAACAAGAAAACCTAAAAATATGAATCTAGAAGTTAAAGGAGTAGGATAAATAGAAGAGGGCTGGAAAAAAAAGGGGGCATCTTGAAGGATCATGAAGACTCTATTTTGGCAATCAAGTTCAAGGAATCAAGGAGAAATAGCAATTTAGGTTCTTTTTGTTGGTTTTCGATTCGTAAGTTTTATTTTATTTTAGTTATAATTGATCTAGTCGTCATGTCCGGCTAAGACAATCTTAGTTTCAACATTAGGGTTAAATTTTTTTTATTTGGTTTGAACTTATGTGATGAGATGTTTTTATTTTAATGATTTGTTTGTTTGATTCGTGATCTTACACCGGATCTAATCCGGTATACATTAGATTGTTAATAAAATTGGTCACTTTGTTAATTTTTCTAATAAAGTTCTTCAATATTTAAAACCCTAATAAAGTTTTGATTTTTGATATAAGGAACAATTAACAGTTTGAGTTTGTCTATTAATTCATTCTCGTTATAAAATCACACAATCTAGTTAAGCATACCGAACGACGCGTGTGTGTAATTATAATTGATACTTCTATCATTGCAACCCACACGCTAAGATCCGAACGCCGTGAGCTTAGAGTAGCGGGTTGACTCTAATCAATGAACTGTGATTGATTAGACATTAGATAGAGTGGATATCCAAACGGCATGATGTCTAGTATCGATACAAATCATTAATTAAAAATAGTCATTACACCGTAATCGGTAATGATCTTAAACCAAATTGAATCAAGAAATTACCTTAATGTTGGAATTAGTTTTCGTATTTGAATTAATTTCACCATTTAATTAACGTCTTTATTAATCCCTCTTTCATAATTAAAAAATAAAAAAAATATCAATTTTTATTTTTCTGGCAGAACCTTAACACGGCCTTGTCAGCTTGCTGGAATTTTTCTACTTTTTAAAATTTACTTTTAATTTTAGTTTTAATTTAAAACCCCATCTTCCTTAGCCCATAAACAATCAAAGTAACTTTGCTAAACGTTTTTTGTATAAAATAATTGACACGTATCCCTGAGGACACGAACCCTACTTCTACTCATACTAATCTTAGTGTGTGTGAGCCGTTGACGGGGATACGGCGATTCTAATCGTTTTATGCCAAGATCTTTTCGTACAGGTACACCACTCGAGATTGACTCGGAGATAGAGAAAACCACAAAAAAGTTAAGAAAACAAGTGAAGCTCCGATAGAAGTTAGCAAGTTCCTCAACACCTATTACCTCACCTCTAGTCACCGACATTTGGAAAGATATACCCTTGTCATGTGAATCTGAATTTGAAACCGAATCACCACAACCCACACAAACAACCATCACTCCACCACAATCACCTGCCTATCAAGAACCACCCTCACCCGAACCAACCATGGTAGCTCTAGTCGAACAAACCCTCAGACAATGGACAACCCATGATGTTACCCAATAACCTCTCTGCATAAACTACTCCGCTATGGTGAACTTTGAGTTAAAATCTGGTCTTATCCACTTGTTACCACTCTTTCGAGGCCTTGAGAACGAAGACCCTCATAAGTTTCTCAAGGAATTTCATGTTGTGTGTTCCGGAATGAAGACACACAATGTCACCGAAGATCAAATAAAGCTTAGGGCATTCCCCTTTGCTATGCAAGAGTCGGCCAAAGAATGGTTATATTACCTACCATCAGGGTAGGTAAACACATGGAATGATATTGTAAAACTGTTCTTAGACAAGTACTTCCCGGAAGTCAAAGTCTTTATTCTACACCAGGAGATCATTGGGATCAAACAAGCGAAAAGAGAAGCTTTGAATACTTATTGGAAAAGATTCAAGAAGTTATGTGCTCGTTGTCCACAACATGGCATCTTGGAACATCAACTACTTCAATACTTCTGTGAAGGGTTAGCATCACTAGAGAGACGTTTGATAAATGCCTCTAGTAGGGGAGCGTTAGTTGACAAAACACCAACTCAAATCAGAGACTTGATAGCTTCCATAGCTGAAGATACCAAACATTCCTCACAAGAAGATGGATGATATGATGATGTACCATGGGCGGTTAAAGAAGTAAGCACTCCTCATATTGAAAGTCAACTTGCTGAATTGACTAAAGCTGTATTGCAACTTACAAACGGTAAGGAAGTTGAATAAAAACCTCGAGCGTGTGGAATATGCTTACAATTTGGACACCCCACTGATATGTGTCCTACACTTTAAGAAGATGTTGAGGAGGAACAAGCGATAGGATGTTATGCGGGGCAGAATTCAAGATCATATGAACGACCCAGAAATAATCAAAATTGGGGACAAGCACCCAATGTTGGTTATCCACAAAGACCCCTACAATTCCATCAGAGACCTCTATTTCAGATGCAAAACAATCAACAAAACTTCCAGCCTCGACAAAAACAAGGAGGGAATTTGGGAATGTCTTTGGAAGACATTGTCAAGAATTTAGCAACTAGCACGCACACATTCCAATAAGAGACAAGAGCTAGCATTAAGAACTTAGAGCAGCAGATGGCTTAACTTGCCAATTCCGTAAGTAAGTTGGAATCTCAAGGTAAACTACCCGCTCAAACCGAGACAAATCCTAAGTATAATGTTTGTGCTATTAACTTGAGAAATGAGAAGAGTTGTGAAGGCTCGGGAATACAAGAAGTAGACAAGATTGGAAGAGATCGTTGATGCAAATAAGGAGGATAAAAAGAATAAAACATCAAAACCAATTGAAAATGATGTGAGATTTACTCCTATGCCTCCATTCCCCTCGAGACTAAGAGGCACACAGAAAGAACGAGAAGAACAAGAAATCATGAAGACTTTCCAGAAGGTAGAGGTAAACATTCCACTTCTTGATGCTACTAAACAAGTTCCACGGTATGCTAAATTTTTAAAGGAACTTTGCACGTCAAAGAAGAAATTAAAAGGTAATGAAATGGTAAAGGTAAGTGAAAATGTTTCTGCTGCTTTACAAAGAGATTACCCCCAAAGTGCAAGGATCCAGGTATCTTCATCGTTCCTTGTAAATTGGGAAATGTTAGTGTTCCTAGAGCAATGCTTGACCTTATGTAACATCCGTAAAAAATTAATACTCGTTTAATTAATAAGAAGTAGTGTCCAGTCGCATGATTGATCGTCGAATGAATCTCAGTCGCACGCCTTACATGCGTATGAGGTTCAATCGCACGATTTACAGGCGTGTGGGCTCAGTCGCACGATTGAGTCGTGTGAATGGGTCCAGTCGTACGACTGAGTATGGCGGCTAAAATATGTAGATGAGAATAAGTAAGGCGGTTAAGAATGTTCAAAGCAGATTTCTATCTGCAGTATTCCTATCCCCTTATTTCTCTCGAACCCAAACACCCCTGTTCTTGCCAAATCAACGATTTCGGCTCCGTTTTGGTAAGTCTCGCTTGGCACGGATCGATATTTGAATACATTAAGCCGTATATATGGTTGAATTTGATCCAAAAACAAGTTTAGATCTGAATTTTGATTCAATCTTCTGATTAAGTTGAAAACCGAGAATTCGGAATCGAGTTTTTGTGAAATTTTGGTAAAATAAGAACCCAAAGCTGTTGTAAAGGATGTGTACATGTTCTGTGTTGAATATAGCATAATTTGAATGGTTAAAACTTGAGTTTTTGGATCAAGTATGTCAAGAACACAGCTGCTGATCCGTTTCAGGCGAATGAACCCAGTCGCATGACCCATTCGTGCGAATGAGTCAGTCGCGTTGCTCAATCGTGCGACTGAAGCTCAGTCGCATGAGCCAATCGTACGAATGGAGGTCATTCGTAAAAACCCTGTTATAGCTCATTCGCACCTCTGTCGTATGGTTCATTTGTACGACTAAGCTTAGTCGCATGTTTAATCGTACGAATGAGTCCAGTCGTATAGCCTCAGTCGCATAAAGTGATCTGTAGGAAATGATTTGACTAAGTTAGGTTATTGTTGTAGATTTGCATTGAGAAGGAGAGTTTTAGCTGCCTTAGTGTATTTGGATTGGTAAACACTTGCTGAAAACATTAAGGTGAGTTCTAATTGCCCTTTTTATGTGTTAATGCTGTTTGACAATATTGTTTGACAAATCGGGCACTGGCATGCATATAAATGAATAAAGATGTAAATAGAAATTTGGAAGTGGTAAATTTTGGTGAATGGCGAGGTGGAGTTTTGACCTACCAAATATAGACGGAGTTTTGACCCGTCAACGCCAACTATAGACGGAGTTTTGACCCGTCGACGCGCGAGGTGGAGTTTTGACCCACCAATTATAAACGGAGTTTTGACCCGTATGCGCTAAAGTTTGGTTCTGGTGTATGATACTGGCTATAATGTTGGGTTTTAGGAGAGATGTACATGAAGTTTGATAAAGTTTTAATATGTCGGTTAAAGTGTTGTAGTAATTTTAATGATGTAAACAGTTTTAATGTATGAAAATTCCGCTGTGCTTATAATCTCTGAAATGTTATAATAACCCAACTCGTAGCACCCTCCTTATTATATTATTATGAAATTGAGGGTGTTACACCTTTGAGCCTCTATTAACGTTCTACCATACTCAATTTTTAAAACACTTAATGTAGGACCGTTAAAGAGGACCGGGGTAGTCATTCAATTGGCTGATAAGTCTATAGTACACCCAAAAGGTGTGTTAGAGGATTTGTTGATTCAAGTGAATGAACTAGTATTCCCAGCTGATTTTACGTGTTACATATGAAGGATGATAACTCTATAAATTCAAGTTCTATCTTGTTGGGGAGACCATTTTTAAAAATTGCCAGAACTAAGATTGATATTTATAATGGTACACTTTCTGTGGAGTTCGATGGGGAGATAATCAATTTTAACATAGATGATACAGTGCATTACCCAAGCGATATTTGATCCTTAAACTATGTAGATATAATTGAACCACTAAGTGTTGAATGCATTAAGTTATCTAACATTGATGTTCCAGCTTTAGTGTCAACCAAATTTATTGATAAGGATGCTACAAAAGAGCGTATTAAAAATTTTAAGCTTGGGGAGGTTTTGTTGGAGCTTGCACCAGACTGAACGAGACTTCAAAGAGTCTAGCCAAAGACGTTAAAGAAAGGCGCTACGTGGGAGGCAACCCGTATTTCGTTTGTTTATCTATTTCTATCTTGTTCTAAATTTTTTTAGTTATTTATTTTCATTTTTTTTGCAAAAACCAAAAAAAAGGTGTCAAACAGAAGGTTGAAACAGTCGCGTAACGATTGCTTTATAAGACAGACACGGCCCCGTAATCCTTCTGAGTTAAACAAATGCTTAAAACAGTCTCTAACCAGAATTGCTACTTGGCTTCTTTCTGACCTCAACTTCACAACCACATTTCTCCTTCGTTATTTCCACCACCACTTGCCAATGTCTACCACCATAGTAGACTCATTTCACTATATTCTTCAAGCCTTGAGGACGACGCTGAATTCAAAGCTTGGGGAGAGGTAATTTTCATTTCTTTTTCTAGTCATTCAATTACATATTGCACTTAGGATTGCATTGCAGTTAATCATTTTCATGGTAGTATTAGGTATGCATTACATCAGTATTAAAAAAAGGTAACACCTCCGTAGCCTCGGGAAAGATTTTGAGAACAACATGAAAAATTAAATTAACTTTATTATGCCAATCATAGGTCGCGTGTCAAAGAAGGTTGATAGTAATAAAAATACATCTGTATCTCGTTATGCTAGTGCCCTTTGTTCTTGGGTTTACAAAGATAAAAACGCCTAATGTCCATGTGTGCCTAATGCCGATCTGATCACATAAGGAGACTGAGACCTAGCAAAAATAGGTTGAGAGCTGAGTCCATTTGAAAAAAAAAGAGAAAAACAGAGAAAAAAAATGAAAAAAAGTTATGTGATAAATAAGCCACAATAATGGCAAATCATTTGTGACCTGGCGTGATGAAAAATTGACCACTTGCTCTCTATAGTCATTGAGGTTAGAAAGGTTTCCACCGTGTGAAGAAAGGTGTGGCATACTTAAATGACTAATTTAACATGGATTAATTGATATGAAACGATAAATCCGGAACTTAAGGGTTAGAGGATCATAACTAGCAAATTGGATACATTTGTTAATAAAGATCTTGAAAGCCTCATTTGTGCATGACAACTGAAAATTAGCATAATAAGATGATTTCATGTTCATACTTCTTACATAGGGCTAAGGTAGGTGTTGTCAATATTCTAATCATGTTACTATTTTTTTTGTTTTCACTTCTTGGTTTATTCATATTTTAACTTCCTTGAGGACAAAGATATATTTAAGCTTGGGGAGATTTGTTAGTTATATTTTTGGACGTTAATTACTATAGTTTTAGAGTATATTTTGGCATTTATTTTGCATTTCTTGCATGTATTTTTTATTTATTTCATATAATAGTAGTTTTTGTGGAATGGAATCTACTTTGGTGTGTTTTGATTAGTTTTGTAGGTTTATGCAATTGGAAGAGAAAAAAAGGCTTAAAAATATTATTAAGAAGAATCTTGAATTTAAAAAAAGTGCAGGAAATTTCCTATTTTGTAGAAATTATTGTTGGAGATGATTATCCATAGATTTATTAAAAAAAATAAAAGGAAAAACAACAAGAAAGCCTAAAAATATGGATCTAGAAGTTAAAGGAGGAGGATAAATAGAAGAGGGTTGGAAGAAAAGAGGACATCTTGGAGGATCTTGAAGACTCTATTTTGGCAATCAAGTTCAAGGAATCAAGGGAAATAGCAATTTAGGTTCTTTTTGTTGGTTTTCGATTTGTAAGTTTTATTTTATTTTAATTATGATTGATCTAGTCGTCATGTCTGATCGATGTCGAAGTATCAACCAAATAAGATGTAAAATGTGTGTTCCTATTCACCTTAACTAGTTAGGGTAAGTAGGGTTGTCGAACCTCGTGGAATTAGTGGTCGGTGCGTCGTACTTTGATTTGTAAGAAAATCGATTAACTAATGAATTATTAACTATTGCCTCTTGGCTGTGAAAAGTGAATTTTAGAATGATTAACAACTTAATTGAGAAAACAAACTGCAATTAATGAAATTGATTAGAAGATAGTTATGAAAAAGGGTAATCCACCCCGGGATTCAAGTTCGGTTCTCGGTAGTCGCCTAGTTCAACTTGGTGGGAAATCCTTAACGGGGATTCTATAAGTGTAATGACTAAGTGGCAAAGATAACCAAGACTTAACGGGTCTTAGTACACTATGTCAATTGAATTAACAACCAAAACTTTGCAATCATACAACTCGCGCATAATCATATGAAGTTCAAATCAAGATTTACTAAAACAATTGTTTAAACAATCAAGACACAAGTTAAACTCAATAAAGAACTTAATGGGTTCTACAGTTTAATCCCAACATAATTTGAACATAAACAAAAACCTAAGAACACAAACCCTATCACCCGAGGTAGATCACGTGAAGTTTAGCCTTGCATCTTCATGAATTCATAAACAAGAATTGATTGGAACATGATTGAATGAATTTAAATGAGTTATAGAAGTCCAAGAAACCTCAAGAATCACTAAAGTTCGTCCCTTTTTGCTCCCAATGCGAATTAGGGTTTTTAGAATTGATAACCCTCCTTAAATATGGTCAAAATCCGGAGAATTACGTCAAATCTGACCATACGACGTAAGTTACGTCCTTAGGGACGTAAATTACGTCCTCCCTCATGATATACGTGGTTAGCCTCTGTCTTACGTCCCAAAAATTGTCATTTTTAGAAAGGACGTAGCTTACTTCCTTTAGGACGTAAGTTACGTCGTATGCTCATTTTGCACCAATTTCTTCATTTTCTTCATCTCTTTTCATCTATATATCATCCAATCTTCGTGCACCCCTTGAATACATCATTTAAGCTTCCCACACCTACAATTCAAACCTAACACAAAGTGATTACGCTCGATATAAAAATCACGTTAAACGCATACATTTAAACACTTAAAACATACACAAAACATGAACGCATCACATCCCCACACTTATCATTTGATTGCCCCCAAGCAAACTTGCTTATAACACTACAACTATCATTAAACAAATACGATCCAGCCATGTATTTACCTTCTGTTAGCTAAGGTCCCAAGTCATACCCAACTCACAGTTTCATATATCAAGCTATAGATTTGTAAGCAATGTTTTTAAAACCGGATCGGAAAGCGAACCGGACGGCCTAGAGGTTCACTGGTCGGACCGGTCGGACCGGATTACGAACCGGATGACGTCATAAATATTTAAAAAAATATAAAAAAATTCTAAATATTTATAAAACTACAAACGCATATCATTCAAGTAAACATAGTCCAAATTAACACAATATATCATATACATACCAAAATTAACAATTTTAAACAATATATCATGTTTAAACGGTGTTCCTTAATTCAAAACAACATCCAAATACATACCATTCAAGTAAATATAGTCCAAATTAACGAACCGGTGTTTCTTAATCCATATCCAATAATATTTTTCTATTAAAATTAAAAAAAAAAACCAAAAACCGGTTCAACCCGGTTCGCCGGTTCCGGTCAGACCGGTCGACCGCGCGAACCGGCCGGTTAACCGGAAAACGGTCCAAAAGCACCGAACCGAACCGGCTCCGGCACCGGTTCCCGGTCGAACCGGTCGGACCGGCCGGTCCGGTCCGGTTTCGAAATCATTATTTGTAAGAAAAGATATTACTATTTGAAATATGATCTATCTAACCAAGCCCAACAAGCTTTCTAGTCTTCCCTATGCATGTATTCACACCTCTCACTAGTTTCACTCCTCTCGGTTTAGTATCTAGTCTAGCAAAAGGTGTACTAGAATATCAATGTAGTACTCTCGACCAAAAACGACTCATAATTACCATAAGCTTGCATAATGATCGCAACTCCACCAATTAACCCACACCATGCACACATCAAAAGGTCTCCGAAGGGTTGTAATGTAAGGCTTAGGATCTGGGTGAGGATATAGAATTTAAAGTGGCTAAAGGTGATGAAATCCAAATAATAATGTTAAAACGTACTGAACAATGAAGCAATACTACACAATGAATTTGGGTAAGTTGACCCATTTTCACAATTTATTACCACTGAAACATGACATTGATATTGTGGTCATTTTGACCCATTATTGACTCATTTTTTTTCTTTTTTTTCTTTTTTTCTTTTTTTTTGCATGATGATTGTATCTAAACACTTCACTGCTTCTAACTAAATTATATCAAAAATTCAAGCAATACTTATCAGATTTCATCACACGGGCTTAAAAGGTAAAAAGGTTTGAAAAGGCTAATGGCTTGATTCGGGTTTAAACAATTAAAAAGGTTAGGGGCTTAAACTGGCGACTAGAGGATCATTTTAGGGTAGGATAATACAATTGAGAAGGGCTAATCAAACAAAGGTTTATCCTAATGCCTTAATCATATATGTGCAACAGTTTGGTTCATGATCTCAAAACGTATCAATTGTGCAAGTTCTAGAATAATGCAATCATTCTGGTAAACACACATGAAAGAAAAATGAGCAAATAACCTACTGATGTTCTAAGCTCATGTATAGGCTCAATCCTCACAAATATCGATGGTAAACAAGTTAAGGCTACGAAAACATGCATAAAAGTCCACTATCTGGCTTGTTACCCCGATTAAACATCTCTATCAATTCTCATAAATTGCTTTTTTCTAGTAAGATAGCCATGGCTAATGACCTTTGCTTATGCACAGGTCAAACATACTTTCACGATTTACATTGATAGTATTAAGCTTTCATGCATAAATAAGTCGCTTTAGAGGCATTTTGAAAGCTTTTGTTCAATCAAATTTTCTTTTCCCTCATCCCCACACTTAAACCTTACATTGTCCTCAATGTAAATTTTAAAATTATTATATGAACAAGGGTACTATCAAACATCCTAACCTTTTCCCAAGTGAAGTTACAAGGCTAACTTTTTAAATACGCGTTATGCCTACCATGATTGTACTAAATGACACCGAACTAGCAAAGCTTTAAGGTACGGAAAAAGTACATGGACCTGATCATAGATGATAAAAGGTTCCTCATAAGCAATATATGGTGGTTATGGGTCAACTCAGATAAGTAAAGCCGCCTAAACACACATTCCTTTATGCTTCTAAAGATCCGTGAGCTTCCCCACACTTGAATATTTGCATCCGGTGCTAAAAGCTGCGACCACTCATGGTGGTCGAGTAGGATGCTTGACTCTGGTATTCTTCAAATGATCTGGTGGGTCTTCAACTAGATCACATTGTGGCCCAAACATTAATGCCTCAACTCTGTCTTTTATAGGATCAAGTGGACCGCTAACTTTTTTCTTCATTTTAGGCTTCTCATCTTTATTTTTATCATCATAATTGGCTCTTTCTCTTCTTTTAAATTCATCAATTCCTTCAAGTCGACATGCTTAACCCTATCATACTCAAAACCATTCTCAAAATTGGTGTTCATGCTTACATATGATGTATAAGTAGGAACACACACGTTAGTCATATCTGGCACAAAAACTTCATCATTAACAAAATAATTAACCGACTTGGAAATTACATCAAAACATAACTTACGAGTTTCGTAAGTCATTTCAATTGTTCCATCCCGACAATTGATTTGAGCATTGGCAGTTGCTAAAAATTGTAACATCTCGTATTTTTTTGTTAATTAAAAGTTAAGCGTCGTTAATTTTTGTAAGGACCATAGTTGATAATTCTGAAACTTACGGGGTAGATGAGTTGTCTTTAATCATTAATATACAAAAGATAATAATCAAGTTTTTTTTTATGATAATAATAATCATAATAATGATAATAATAATAATAAACATACTAAGAGTAATCTTGTAAATAAATATAAGTTTTATTATGTTAAAACTCATAATTAATTAGTTTTCTACATAAAATAATAAATCCTTAAAACCCCAGGGACTAAACTGTAATTTAATTAAAACTAAAACTAAAACTAAAACTTTGGAATTAATTAAACTAAAACTAAACCACAGGGACTAAAGCTGTAAATTACAAAACATATTTTTTTTTTCCCCTTCTTCCCTCGTAACTCCGGCGAGGAACCCGGCCGGAGTCCGGCCACACTCCGGCGACAGTTAAACGCCCAAAATAAGTCGTTGCAACCAAATTAAATCGTCCAAACTCCTTCATATATATGTTTCGAACTTGTACACATCAATTAATCACCTTCAAACACCGGTTACAACCTCGAATGATTGGATAACCGAAACCCATTAAATTTATAACCGTTTGATCCTTAACTCCTAGTAATAATCTAATCAAACGAACATAAACTATCCTCAAACCAATCATAAGCGTTCACAACTCACAATTCTACCTGAAACAAACACAAACACCTCCTTTGATCCTTTCCTTAGCCGCGACCTGCAACAATTCGAAAACGATAATCAAGGCTTCGAAACCCGAAATCAACAGAGGGCTTTTCATCCTTGAGTTCATTAGAAGCTACCTGTTCAATTAATTTGATTAACATCATCATTTGGGTGCTTAACCAGTGCTACGTTAGTCGCGACCTGGTCGTCAATTGTTCTTATCATTTCCTACATCAAATCAGGTAATTAAACATAGATATACACTCGATTTTAGTTGGAAATCAAAAGCCCTATGATTCAGATCATTAACAACATCATTTGGTGCTTCAATTTGATCCAAAATGAAACTAGGGTTCTTGGATTTGGGAGTGGTTTGTATCAAATGGTCTTAAGATTTAAAAACCAAGTTAAACCGCGGCCACGGCCTTGGTTTACTGGTTCTGCACTCACATCCTAACTTTGAGGTCCCGGGTTCGAACCCGGGCACCCTCATTATTTTTTTAAAGGCTTTTCAACCTTTAAAAATATATAAAAAATTCCTTAAAATTATAAAAATGGATTTTATAAACTTTGTTTATTTTAAAAGCTATCTAAGTATTTTCTGTAGTTTTATTTATTTAAAAACTTTAACAATTGTTATACAAAATATTATTTACAATTGTTATAAATATATATTTTTATAAACATGGACTTTAAATAATAAAATCATTAAATTATTAGTGGACACTATATTTAGTTATGTATTAATCATGAATATAGTAGAAACTATATATATTTTCACAAACTATTTACGAATGTTATTTTAAGCTATTTTCTTATAAAATGTACTTTAATTGATAGTTTAGAATAATAAGTTAACGTTGCTCTATACGTTATTGTGATCATTATTAAATAAAGTTTAGAATATTAATAGGCATTATATTAAAGTTTTATCAAATTATTTACAAATATTGTTTTCTTATAAAATATACTTTAACTAACGGTTTAGATTAATATTTTTCTTAATTATTCTTCGTTAATCATAAAGACTTAATTACATTTTGAACTTCATTAGTATATCTAAATTCATTTCTAAAACACTTAATAATTCATCTAATGGATTAAAAATATGAAAATTTACTTTATAAATTTAATTACTTAACAAAACTCATAATTCTATCAAAACCCTAATTCTTATTTGAACGTTAATCATATTATTAATCTTAAACTTGTAATATATATTTAGGTGCTTGTAATGGATACTTTGGATCATCGTTTAATCTTTTATTATCATCTTGTAGTGCATATATCAATGTGAGTATTTCTATACCCCTTTTTCTTATTTCCACACTTTGGGGTGAAACATGTTAACTTATATCATTGGACTTGTAAACTTATTTGAGTCTTGTAAACTTATGGCAATTTACTTGTGTGTTGTGATTAGTTGAATCTTGTAGCTACCATGTAATGTCGAATACATGTACAATCATTAACTATTGCTAGCCTGGCGACGTCATAGATCTATGGGCCTGACAAGCCTGCTTGGTTGATCCAAGTACACTTAGCTAATCGTATATACTTATAACTTGGTTGATCCAAGTACACGTTTGAAACTTGTAAAACTTTGTCAAGGTTTGATGGTGCATTCTGTCTTACATCCCTAGTTACTTTGTTTCTCTAATTTACAACATGAATTGCCATCTTTTATATACCTATGTATCCAAAACTATAGAATGCTCACCAACATCTTTATGTTGACCTTTTATTTTTAACATGTTTCAGGAATACCTCAAGTATGTGTTCTGCACTTTGAAGCTTATCACATTTAGGATTGGACTTAGAGAAATAAAACGAATGATCTTGTTACTTTTATCTTTGTATTCTTAATGTATCTTTGTTTGAGATTTTACTTGTATTGTTAACATTGAATCTTGATTAATATAATGGGAATTTAAAATAGCGTTATGTGGCTGTGAACAATCGTAATTCCTCACACCTCGACGTTTCCGCCGTCAAGGTTGGGGTGTGACAGATTGGTATCAGAGCCCATAACTATAGGGAATTAGGTTATTAGAAATGGTGACCTAGACTATAGTTGCATGAACCTCATAGAATGATCTTTATACTTTTGTGCTTACATGTTATTTGCATGCTACATAATGCTATGCCTTTTGTGCAAATTGATGCCTTAGCATAGGATTGCCTTATGTATGCTTAAACTTAGTTACTTGTCTCCCTAAACTTAAGTTTGACTCTTTGACTCTCCCCGACAAATGAACTTCCTAAACCTATTCTCAACGACATGTGGAATCTACACCTATCATCGTGGGTTCAATTCCTCAGACTCTATGTCTAATCCATGAAAATCTCATCAAGGTTTTGATTTCATAAGCCAAAGAAATTGTGTGACACATAGACACCTGTATTCTGGATTTCCTGGCAAAAGGCCTTCGGGCTAAGGCAAGCATATCGTATAAATCTCATTACGAGACCAGTTATGCTTACCTGGGGATTTCTGGGATGAGTGATAAACTATGGTCAACATACACAAGTTTCTAAGGCCAATGGGTCAATTTACCTTGACATGTCAACGATTCCAAATGGTAATGCGTTACCAAATGGAACCATTCTCTTTGTATCTTAAAAATCTTTGATTCCTTGAATTGGTTTTTTCTCATTCTTATCATACGTAATGTTCCTATGATATTGAACTCGTCTTACCTTTCAACTCCCACGTTTAAACACCGTTACACGTTAGGCGTTTCATGTAGCTATTTCTATACCTTGATCAACGTGTACATGACTCTTGTTATACCCAAAGATATTGGGAATCTAAACCGAATGATCTTTAAAACTTTAAACCGTTACTTATGGTTTTCAAATCTTCCTAAGGGTGTGTCCCATAACTAAAGACATTCAATGTTGTAGGTAGATTTCCTACATCTCGGGATACTTTGCTAATTGAATGTTAATTTTGTTAACTCAAATATTATAAGTGGTTACTCACCTCAATAATCGAATAAACTAATTATAACTTTGTTACCACTTATAAGTACAAGTGTCTTCAATAAGGTTATCGTTGACCTCATAATTTGAGAAGTCCATGTATTTCCTTTTGATTGTGAATCGAATGTTCACATCTCATTGTGGTGTTGAATAATGCATGTCCTTGATTTTGTTTTTCCGATTTAAACCCTCCAAGATTAGAACACCACAACAAATTCTGTTATCTTGAACCTTGATCTTAAGCTTGTAAGAATGATTTACTGTTTTGTTACATTGATGTAACTTGAAATTTTCTGAATTTGTAATTGATATTCTTTTCTTTTCGCTGTTATGTCAAACTTTGAACCGTTTGCACCGTGAGAGATGCAAGAGTTGCAAGTCAACCTATGACTAAGAACACTCGTATCTTAAATGATTCTAACTCATCAAAACAGGGGTGATTCCCTTACTTTGATGATTCGTTTCGATAAATGGTTTCCAATCGTGTGTTTTAGGAAATTTTATCCTCTGGATTGGGGTGATTACCCTATCTTGAGGATTGACTTCAATTATTTTCTTTGGAATGACATTTCACAAATGACATGACCTCACCAAAATAGGATTGAACCCGTACTTTGGTGACAATTGTCAATTTCCGATTGTTTTCTTGTTATTATGAAATTCAATCATCAAGATAGGCATGAATTCCATACCTTGATGATAATTTCATTCTTATGGATCGTATTTTCTTCAAATGAAACGACCTCATCAAAGTAGGAGTGAATTCTGGATTTTGATGAAGAAGTTCATCCTATTATATTTTGTTTTTGTAAAACTTCACCGTTAAGATAGGGGAGACGTCCTTTACCTTAATGGTGAGTTACCTCGTCTTATTTCCGTGGATCCTCAACAATGAGTTGGGATCGAGCTTTTTGATTGGTAAGTTAGAGGTCATACCTTGGGAATACACCATCAAGTTAGGAGTGAAAACCACACCTTGATGACTATTCTCATTTCTTGATCTTCAACTTACCAAGGTTGTAATCAAGTGGCGAGAAGCATGTAGTAACTTGAAGGGTGAAACAATGTTAGTGTTTCGACCTATCAAGCCAAAGCATGATCTCTGAACTTGAAAGGAGACCTAATCGCTCTAGGCTAATTTTATTTTCGAGCTTGGAGCATTTAAAATTCTTAAATCGATTTCGTTTCCCTTTATCTTCATGTTTTGATTTGATCTAGCTATATGGAAACATTTATTCCTTACTTATCAACTTTCATTTTGAGATATCATCAACACATGATTGAGTGATGGTAGCTTTCTTAAACAATCTTTCTGCTAAATAAAGACGTTATCAACTTATGATTATGTCTCTAGTCATACGAATGTTCTCGATTGTACTTACGAGTTTGATGAATTACGTATGCAATCTGCATTTGAAAATTTGTTACGTTGCAAAACATGGTTACAAATACCTTTCTTATTGTTTGTGTCACTTCCTGAATCGCTTTCGAACCTGTAACCTTGGAAATCCTTAAAACTCTATCTTGATTTCGATCAACGAGACTCTTTATTACTTACATTATGACGTGGAGGTTCATAAACCTTCTTAACTTGTAGTCATGGGTTTGGCATAAAGGAAAAGACGTAACTTGGGATATGTCCAAGTGTCTTACCTTCACATATGACAATACCTAACATTCGTGATCCTATGGATCTCCTGCTTAACTTTTCTTTCAACTAAAATGTTTCTTATCTTAGAGGTCATGATGACAATTGGTGCATTATAGACCGACTGGTTAATTTCATATTGACGTAGGTGGAATATCGGGGCGAGAAAATTACTTGTATTTGTTTCAAATATTCGTATACCGTGGTGTGACGTTAAAACATCGATCGCTATTTTGGATGACCGACTCATTTTCTGCTTTTAATAATGTTCCTAATCATCGTCGTGAACTCATTCCAAAATCTTCGCATATCGTACTATTCTTAGACCGATGGTTGGCCAAAAGGAGAAATACATAATTACAAGAAATGCGTTAAGATCATTTTATATAGTGGCGTTTGGGATTCTTAAATTCCGACGGTTAACCTTTCTTATCATTGTTGGCCTTTTATTGATTTCTAGACATCATTTTACTAAGAAATTATATTCTAGAAGTTGTGGCTTATAAGTCTAACATACCACGGTAACTCGTCATCGTTTTCCAACATTTCATCTCAAAACGTCTCGCATTTCATTGGAAGAGTTCAAATTAACATGCATTATGTCAAGAGACTTGTAAGATTCCATAAAGTGAAACATCTCATTTGTAATCAAACGCCAATCACTGTCCGTTAGTACACTTATCTTTCACCATAAGTATTCTGTTCGCCCAAGTTTCATTCTTAATTTCGGGACGAAATTCTTAAAAGTTGGGGAGACTGTAACATCTCGTATTTTTTTGTTAATTAAAAGTTAAGCGTCGTTAATTTTTGTAAGGACCATAGTTGATAATTCTGAAACTTACGGGGTAGATGAGTTGTCTTTAATCATTAATATACAAAAGATAATAATCAAGTTTTTTTTTATGATAATAATAATCATAATAATGATAATAATAATAATAAACATACTAAGAGTAATCTTGTAAATAAATATAAGTTTTATTATGTTAAAACTCATAATTAATTAGTTTTCTACATAAAATAATAAATCCTTAAAACCCCAGGGACTAAACTGTAATTTAATTAAAACTAAAACTAAAACTAAAACTTTGGAATTAATTAAACTAAAACTAAACCACAGGGACTAAAGCTGTAAATTACAAAACATATTTTTTTTTCTTCCCCTTCTTCCCTCGTAACTCCGGCGAGGAACCCGGCCGGAGCCGGCCACACTCCGGCGACAGTTAAACGCCCAAAATAAGTCGTTGCAACCAAATTAAATCGTCCAAACTCCTTCATATATATGTTTCGAACTTGTACACATCAATTAATCACCTTCAAACACCGGTTACAACCTCGAATGATTGGATAACCGAAACCCATTAAACTTATAACCGTTTGATCCTTAACTCCTAGTAATAATCTAATCAAACGAACATAAACTATCCTCAAACCAATCTTAAGCGTTCACAACTCACAATTCTACCTGAAACAAACACAAACACCTCCTTTGATCCTTTCCTTAGCCGCGACCTGCAACAATTCGAAAACGATAATCAAGGCTTCGAAACCCGAAATCAACAGAGGGCTTTTCATCCTTGAGTTCATTAGAAGCTACCTGTTCAATTAATTTGATTAACATCATCATTTGGGTGCTTAACCAGTGCTACGTTAGTCGCGACCTGGTCGTCAATTGTTCTTATCATTTCCAACATCAAATCAGGTAATTAAACATAGATATACACTCGATTTTAGTTGGAAATCAAAAGCCCTATGATTCAGATCATTAACAACATCATTTGGTGCTTCAATTTGATCCAAAATGAACTAGGGTTCTTGGATTTGGGAGTGGTTTGTATCAAATGGTCTTAAGATTTAAAAACCAAGTTAAACCGCGGCCACGGCCTTGGTTTACTGGTTCTGCACTCACATCCTAACTTTGAGGTCCCGGGTTCGAACCCGGGCACCCTCATTATTTTTTTTAAAGGCTTTTCAACCTTTAAAAATATATAAAAAATTCCTTAAAATTATAAAAATGGATTTTATAAACTTTGTTTATTTTAAAAGCTATCTAAGTATTTTCTGTAGTTTTATTTATTTAAAAACTTTAACAATTGTTATACAAAATATTATTTACAATTGTTATAAATATATATTTTTATAAACATGGACTTTAAATAATAAAATCATTAAATTATTAGTGGACACTATATTTAGTTATGTATTAATCATGAATATAGTAGAAACTATATATATTTTCACAAACTATTTACGAATGTTATTTTAAGCTATTTTCTTATAAAATGTACTTTAATTGATAGTTTAGAATAATAAGTTAACGTTGCTCTATACGTTATTGTGATCATTATTAAATAAAGTTTAGAATATTAATAGGCATTATATTAAAGTTTTATCAAATTATTTACAAATATTGTTTTCTTATAAAATATACTTTAACTAACGGTTTAGATTAATATTTTTCTTAATTATTCTTCGTTAATCATAAAGACTTAATTACATTTTGAACTTCATTAGTATATCTAAATTCATTTTAAAACACTTAATAATTCATCTAGTGGATTAAAAATATGAAAATTTACTTTATAAATTTAATTACTTAACAAAACTCATAATTCTATCAAAACCCTAATTCTTATTTGAACGTTAATCATATTATTAATCTTAAACTTGTAATATATATTTAGGTGCTTGTAATGGATACTTTGGATCATCGTTTAATCTTTTATTATCATCTTGTAGTGCATATATCAATGTGAGTATTTCTATACCCCTTTTTCTTATTTCCACACTTTAGGGTGAAACATGTTAACTTATATCATTGGACTTGTAAACTTATTTGAGTCTTGTAAACTTATGGCAATTTACTTGTGTGTTGTGATTAGTTGAATCTTGTAGCTACCATGTAATGTCGAATACATGTACAATCATTAACTATTGCTAGCCTGGCGACGTCATAGATCTATGGGCCTGACAAGCCTGCTTGGTTGATCCAAGTACACTTAGCTAATCGTATATACTTATAACTTGGTTGATCCAAGTACACGTTTGAAACTTGTAAAACTTTGTCAAGGTTTGATGGTGCATTCTGTCTTACATCCCTAGTTACTTTGTTTCTCTAATTTACAACATGAATTGCCATCTTTTATATACCTATGTATCCAAAACTATAGAATGCTCACCAACATCTTTATGTTGACCTTTTATTTTTAACATGTTTCAGGAATACCTCAAGTATGTGTTCTGCACTTTGAAGCTTATCACATTTAGGATTGGACTTAGAGAAATAAAACGAATGATCTTGTTACTTTTATCTTTGTATTCTTAATGTATCTTTGTTTGAGATTTTACTTGTATTGTTAACATTGAATCTTGATTAATATAATGGGAATTTAAAATAGCGTTATGTGGCTGTGAACAATCGTAATTCCTCACACCTCGACGTTTCCGCCGTCAAGGTTGGGGTGTGACAGATTGGTATCAGAGCCCATAACTATAGGGAATTAGGTTATTAGAAATGGTGACCTAGACTATAGTTGCATGAACCTCATAGAATGATCTTTATACTTTTGTGCTTACATGTTATTTGCATGCTACATAATGCTATGCCTTTTGTGCAAATTGATGCCTTAACATAGGATTGCCTTATGTATGCTTAAACTTAGTTACTTGTCTCCCTAAACTTAAGTTTGACTCTTTGACTCTCCCCGACAAATGAACTTCCTAAACCTATTCTCAACGACATGTGGAATCTACACCTATCATCGTGGGTTCAATTCCTCAGACTCTATGTCTAATCCATGAAAATCTCATCAAGGTTTTGATTTCATAAGCCAAAGAAATTGTGTGACACATAGACACCTGTATTCTGGATTTCCTGGCAAAAGGCCTTCGGGCTAAGGCAAGCATATCGTATAAATCTCATTACGAGACCAGTTATGCTTACCTGGGGATTTCTGGGATGAGTGATAAACTATGGTCAACATACACAAGTTTCTAAGGCCAATGGGTCAATTTACCTTGACATGTCAACGATTCCAAATGGTAATGCGTTACCAAATGGAACCATTCTCTTTGTATCTTAAAAATCTTTGATTCCTTGAATTGGTTTTTTCTCATTCTTATCATACGTAATGTTCCTATGATATTGAACTCGTCTTACCTTTCAACTCCCACGTTTAAACACCGTTACACGTTAGGCGTTTCATGTAGCTATTTCTATACCTTGATCAACGTGTACATGACTCTTGTTATACCCAAAGATATTGGGAATCTAAACCGAATGATCTTTAAAACTTTAAACCGTTACTTATGGTTTTCAAATCTTCCTAAGGGTGTGTCCCATAACTAAAGACATTCAATGTTGTAGGTAGATTTCCTACATCTCGGGATACTTTGCTAATTGAATGTTAATTTTGTTAACTCAAATATTATAAGTGGTTACTCACCTCAATAATCGAATAAACTAATTATAACTTTGTTACCACTTATAAGTACAAGTGTCTTCAATAAGGTTATCGTTGACCTCATAATTTGAGAAGTCCATGTATTTCCTTTTGATTGTGAATCGAATGTTCACATCTCATTGTGGTGTTGAATAATGCATGTCCTTGATTTTGTTTTTCCGATTTAAACCCTCCAAGATTAGAACACCACAACAAATTCTGTTATCTTGAACCTTGATCTTAAGCTTGTAAGAATGATTTACTGTTTTGTTACATTGATGTAACTTGAAATTTTCTGAATTTGTAATTGATATTCTTTTCTTTTCGCTGTTATGTCAAACTTTGAACCGTTTGCACCGTGAGAGATGCAAGAGTTGCAAGTCAACCTATGACTAAGAACACTCGTATCTTAAATGATTCTAACTCATCAAAACAGGGGTGATTCCCTTACTTTGATGATTCGTTTCGATAAATGGTTTCCAATCGTGTGTTTTAGGAAATTTTATCCTCTGGATTGGGGTGATTACCCTATCTTGAGGATTGACTTCAATTATTTTCTTTGGAATGACATTTCACAAATGACATGACCTCACCAAAATAGGATTGAACCCGTACTTTGGTGACAATTGTCAATTTCCGATTGTTTTCTTGTTATTATGAAATTCAATCATCAAGATAGGCATGAATTCCATACCTTGATGATAATTTCATTCTTATGGATCGTATTTTCTTCAAATGAAACGACCTCATCAAAGTAGGAGTGAATTCTGGATTTTGATGAAGAAGTTCATCCTATTATATTTTGTTTTTGTAAAACTTCACCGTTAAGATAGGGGAGACGTCCTTTACCTTAATGGTGAGTTACCTCGTCTTATTTCCGTGGATCCTCAACAATGAGTTGGGATCGAGCTTTTTGATTGGTAAGTTAGAGGTCATACCTTGGGAATACACCATCAAGTTAGGAGTGAAAACCACACCTTGATGACTATTCTCATTTCTTGATCTTCAACTTACCAAGGTTGTAATCAAGTGGCGAGAAGCATGTAGTAACTTGAAGGGTGAAACAATGTTAGTGTTTCGACCTATCAAGCCAAAGCATGATCTCTGAACTTGAAAGGAGACCTAATCGCTCTAGGCTAATTTTATTTCGAGCTTGGAGCATTTAAAATTCTTAAATCGATTTCGTTTCCCTTTATCTTCATGTTTTGATTTGATCTAGCTATATGGAAACATTTATTCCTTACTTATCAACTTTCATTTTGAGATATCATCAACACATGATTGAGTGATGGTAGCTTTCTTAAACAATCTTTCTGCTAAATAAAGACGTTATCAACTTATGATTATGTCTCTAGTCATACGAATGTTCTCGATTGTACTTACGAGTTTGATGAATTACGTATGCAATCTGCATTTGAAAATTTGTTACGTTGCAAAACATGGTTACAAATACCTTTCTTATTGTTTGTGTCACTTCCTGAATCGCTTTCGAACCTGTAACCTTGGAAATCCTTAAAACTCTATCTTGATTTCGATCAACGAGACTCTTTATTACTTACATTATGACGTGGAGGTTCATAAACCTTCTTAACTTGTAGTCATGGGTTTGGCATAAAGGAAAAGACGTAACTTGGGATATGTCCAAGTGTCTTACCTTCACATATGACAATACCTAACATTCGTGATCCTATGGATCTCCTGCTTAACTTTTCTTTCAACTAAAATGTTTCTTATCTTAGAGGTCATGATGACAATTGGTGCATTATAGACCGATTGGTTAATTTCATATTGACGTAGGTGGAATATCGGGGCGAGAAAATTACTTGTATTTGTTTCAAATATTCGTATACCGTGGTGTGACGTTAAAACATCGATCGCTATTTTGGATGACCGACTCATTTTCTGCTTTTAATAATGTTCCTAATCATCGTCGTGAACTCATTCCAAAATCTTCGCATATCGTACTATTCTTAGACCGATGGTTGGCCAAAAGGAGAAATACATAATTACAAGAAATGCGTTAAGATCATTTTATATAGTGGCGTTTGGGATTCTTAAATTCCGACGGTTAACCTTTCTTATCATTGTTGGCCTTTTATTGATTTCTAGACATCATTTTACTAAGAAATTATATTCTAGAAGTTGTGGCTTATAAGTCTAACATACCACGGTAACTCGTCATCGTTTTCCAACATTTCATCTCAAAACGTCTCGCATTTCATTGGAAGAGTTCAAATTAACATGCATTATGTCAAGAGACTTGTAAGATTCCATAAAGTGAAACATCTCATTTGTAATCAAACGCCAATCACTGTCCGTTAGTACACTTATCTTTCACCATAAGTATTCTGTTCGCCCAAGTTTCATTCTTAATTTCGGGACGAAATTCTTAAAAGTTGGGGAGACTGTAACATCTCGTATTTTTTTTGTTAATTAAAAGTTAAGCGTCGTTAATTTTTGTAAGGACCATAGTTGATAATTCTGAAACTTACGGGGTAGATGAGTTGTCTTTAATCATTAATATACAAAAGATAATAATCAAGTTTTTTTTTATGATAATAATAATCATAATAATGATAATAATAATAATAAACATACTAAGAGTAATCTTGTAAATAAATATAAGTTTTATTATGTTAAAACTCATAATTAATTAGTTTTCTACATAAAATAATAAATCCTTAAAACCCCAGGGACTAAACTGTAATTTAATTAAAACTAAAACTAAAACTAAAACTTTGGAATTAATTAAACTAAAACTAAACCACAGGGACTAAAGCTGTAAATTACAAAACATATTTTTTTTTCTTCCCCTTCTTCCCTCGTAACTCCGGCGAGGAACCCGGCCGGAGCCGGCCACACTCCGGCGACAGTTAAACGCCCAAAATAAGTCGTTGCAACCAAATTAAATCGTCCAAACTCCTTCATATATATGTTTCGAACTTGTACACATCAATTAATCACCTTCAAACACCGGTTACAACCTCGAATGATTGGATAACCGAAACCCATTAAACTTATAACCGTTTGATCCTTAACTCCTAGTAATAATCTAATCAAACGAACATAAACTATCCTCAAACCAATCTTAAGCGTTCACAACTCACAATTCTACCTGAAACAAACACAAACACCTCCTTTGATCCTTTCCTTAGCCGCGACCTGCAACAATTCGAAAACGATAATCAAGGCTTCGAAACCCGAAATCAACAGAGGGCTTTTCATCCTTGAGTTCATTAGAAGCTACCTGTTCAATTAATTTGATTAACATCATCATTTGGGTGCTTAACCAGTGCTACGTTAGTCGCGACCTGGTCGTCAATTGTTCTTATCATTTCCAACATCAAATCAGGTAATTAAACATAGATATACACTCGATTTTAGTTGGAAATCAAAAGCCCTATGATTCAGATCATTAACAACATCATTTGGTGCTTCAATTTGATCCAAAATGAAACTAGGGTTCTTGGATTTGGGAGTGGTTTGTATCAAATGGTCTTAAGATTTAAAAACCAAGTTAAACCGCGGCCACGGCCTTGGTTTACTGGTTCTGCACTCACATCCTAACTTTGAGGTCCCGGGTTCGAACCCGGGCACCCTCATTATTTTTTTTAAAGGCTTTTCAACCTTTAAAAATATATAAAAAATTCCTTAAAATTATAAAAATGGATTTTATAAACTTTGTTTATTTTAAAAGCTATCTAAGTATTTTCTGTAGTTTTATTTATTTAAAAACTTTAACAATTGTTATACAAAATATTATTTACAATTGTTATAAATATATTTTTATAAACATGGACTTTAAATAATAAAATCATTAAATTATTAGTGGACACTATATTTAGTTATGTATTAATCATGAATATAGTAGAAACTATATATATTTTCACAAACTATTTACGAATGTTATTTTAAGCTATTTTCTTATAAAATGTACTTTAATTGATAGTTTAGAATAATAAGTTAACGTTGCTCTATACGTTATTGTGATCATTATTAAATAAAGTTTAGAATATTAATAGGCATTATATTAAAGTTTTATCAAATTATTTACAAATATTGTTTTCTTATAAAATATACTTTAACTAACGGTTTAGATTAATATTTTTCTTAATTATTCTTCGTTAATCATAAAGACTTAATTACATTTTGAACTTCATTAGTATATCTAAATTCATTTCTAAAACACTTAATAATTCATCTAGTGGATTAAAAATATGAAAATTTACTTTATAAATTTAATTACTTAACAAAACTCATAATTCTATCAAAACCCTAATTCTTATTTGAACGTTAATCATATTATTAATCTTAAACTTGTAATATATATTTAGGTGCTTGTAATGGATACTTTGGATCATCGTTTAATCTTTTATTATCATCTTGTAGTGCATATATCAATGTGAGTATTTCTATACCCCTTTTTCTTATTTCCACACTTTGGGGTGAAACATGTTAACTTATATCATTGGACTTGTAAACTTATTTGAGTCTTGTAAACTTATGGCAATTTACTTGTGTGTTGTGATTAGTTGAATCTTGTAGCTACCATGTAATGTCGAATACATGTACAATCATTAACTATTGCTAGCCTGGCGACGTCATAGATCTATGGGCCTGACAAGCCTGCTTGGTTGATCCAAGTACACTTAGCTAATCGTATATACTTATAACTTGGTTGATCCAAGTACACGTTTGAAACTTGTAAAACTTTGTCAAGGTTTGATGGTGCATTCTGTCTTACATCCCTAGTTACTTTGTTTCTCTAATTTACAACATGAATTGCCATCTTTTATATACCTATGTATCCAAAACTATAGAATGCTCACCAACATCTTTATGTTGACCTTTTATTTTTAACATGTTTCAGGAATACCTCAAGTATGTGTTCTGCACTTTGAAGCTTATCACATTTAGGATTGGACTTAGAGAAATAAAACGAATGATCTTGTTACTTTTATCTTTGTATTCTTAATGTATCTTTGTTTGAGATTTTACTTGTATTGTTAACATTGAATCTTGATTAATATAATGGGAATTTAAAATAGCGTTATGTGGCTGTGAACAATCGTAATTCCTCACACCTCGACGTTTCCGCCGTCAAGGTTGGGGTGTGACAGATTGGTATCAGAGCCCATAACTATAGGGAATTAGGTTATTAGAAATGGTGACCTAGACTATAGTTGCATGAACCTCATAGAATGATCTTTATACTTTTGTGCTTACATGTTATTTGCATGCTACATAATGCTATGCCTTTTGTGCAAATTGATGCCTTAGCATAGGATTGCCTTATGTATGCTTAAACTTAGTTACTTGTCTCCCTAAACTTAAGTTTGACTCTTTGACTCTCCCCGACAAATGAACTTCCTAAACCTATTCTCAACGACATGTGGAATCTACACCTATCATCGTGGGTTCAATTCCTCAGACTCTATGTCTAATCCATGAAAATCTCATCAAGGTTTTGATTTCATAAGCCAAAGAAATTGTGTGACACATAGACACCTGTATTCTGGATTTCCTGGCAAAAGGCCTTCGGGCTAAGGCAAGCATATCGTATAAATCTCATTACGAGACCAGTTATGCTTACCTGGGGATTTCTGGGATGAGTGATAAACTATGGTCAACATACACAAGTTTCTAAGGCCAATGGGTCAATTTACCTTGACATGTCAACGATTCCAAATGGTAATGCGTTACCAAATGGAACCATTCTCTTTGTATCTTAAAAATCTTTGATTCCTTGAATTGGTTTTTTCTCATTCTTATCATACGTAATGTTCCTATGATATTGAACTCGTCTTACCTTTCAACTCCCACGTTTAAACACCGTTACACGTTAGGCGTTTCATGTAGCTATTTCTATACCTTGATCAACGTGTACATGACTCTTGTTATACCCAAGATATTGGGAATCTAAACCGAATGATCTTTAAAACTTTAAACCGTTACTTATGGTTTTCAAATCTTCCTAAGGGTGTGTCCCATAACTAAAGACATTCAATGTTATAGGTAGATTTCCTACATCTCGGGATACTTTGCTAATTGAATGTTAATTTTGTTAACTCAAATATTATAAGTGGTTACTCACCTCAATAATCGAATAAACTAATTATAACTTTGTTACCACTTATAAGTACAAGTGTCTTTAATAAGGTTATCGTTGACCTCATAATTTGAGAAGTCCATGTATTTCCTTTTGATTGTGAATCGAATGTTCACATCTCATTGTGGTGTTGAATAATGCATGTCCTTGATTTTGTTTTTCCGATTTAAACCCTCCAAGATTAGAACACCACAACAAATTCTGTTATCTTGAACCTTGATCTTAAGCTTGTAAGAATGATTTACTGTTTTGTTACATTGATGTAACTTGAAATTTTCTGAATTTGTAATTGATATTCTTTTCTTTTCGCTGTTATGTCAAACTTTGAACCGTTTGCACCGTGAGAGATGCAAGAGTTGCAAGTCAACCTATGACTAAGAACACTCGTATCTTAAATGATTCTAACTCATCAAAACAGGGGTGATTCCCTTACTTTGATGATTCGTTTCGATAAATGGTTTCCAATCGTGTGTTTTAGGAAATTTTATCCTCTGGATTGGGGTGATTACCCTATCTTGAGGATTGACTTCAATTATTTTCTTTGGAATGACATTTCACAAATGACATGACCTCACCAAAATAGGATTGAACCCGTACTTTGGTGACAATTGTCAATTTCCGATTGTTTTCTTCTTATTATGAAATTCAATCATCAAGATAGGCATGAATTCCATACCTTGATGATAATTTCATTCTTATGGATCGTATTTTCTTCAAATGAAACGACCTCATCAAAGTAGGAGTGAATTCTGGATTTTGATGAAGAAGTTCATCCTATTATATTTTGTTTTTGTAAAACTTCACCGTTAAGATAGGGGAGACGTCCTTTACCTTAATGGTGAGTTACCTCGTCTTATTTCCGTGGATCCTCAACAATGAGTTGGGATCGAGCTTTTTGATTGGTAAGTTAGAGGTCATACCTTGGGAATACACCATCAAGTTAGGAGTGAAAACCACACCTTGATGACTATTCTCATTTCTTGATCTTCAACTTACCAAGGTTGTAATCAAGTGGCGAGAAGCATGTAGTAACTTGAAGGGTGAAACAATGTTAGTGTTTCGACCTATCAAGCCAAAGCATGATCTCTGAACTTGAAAGGAGACCTAATCGCTCTAGGCTAATTTTATTTTCGAGCTTGGAGCATTTAAAATTCTTAAATCGATTTCGTTTCCCTTTATCTTCATGTTTTGATTTGATCTAGCTATATGGAAACATTTATTCCTTACTTATCAACTTTCATTTTGAGATATCATCAACACATGATTGAGTGATGGTAGCTTTCTTAAACAATCTTTCTGCTAAATAAAGACGTTATCAACTTATGATTATGTCTCTAGTCATACGAATGTTCTCGATTGTACTTACGAGTTTGATGAATTACGTATGCAATCTGCATTTGAAAATTTGTTACGTTGCAAAACATGGTTACAAATACCTTTCTTATTGTTTGTGTCACTTCCTGAATCGCTTTCGAACCTGTAACCTTGGAAATCCTTAAAACTCTATCTTGATTTCGATCAACGAGACTCGTTATTACTTACATTATGACGTGGAGGTTCATAAACCTTCTTAACTTGTAGTCATGGGTTTGGCATAAAGGAAAAGACGTAACTTGGGATATGTCCAAGTGTCTTACCTTCACATATGACAATACCTAACATTCGTGATCCTATGGATCTCCTGTTTAACTTTTCTTTCAACTAAAATGTTTCTTATCTTAGAGGTCATGATGACAATTGGTGCATTATAGACCGATTGGTTAATTTCATATTGACGTAGGTGGAATATCGGGGCGAGAAAATTACTTGTATTTGTTTCAAATATTCGTATACCGTGGTGTGACGTTAAAACATCGATCGCTATTTTGGATGACCGACTCATTTTCTGCTTTTAATAATGTTCCTAATCATCGTCGTGAACTCATTCCAAAATCTTCGCATATCGTATTATTCTTAGACCGATGGTTGGCCAAAAGGAGAAATACATAATTACAAGAAATGCGTTAAGATCATTTTATATAGTGGCGTTTGGGATTCTTAAATTCCGACGGTTAACCTTTCTTATCATTGTTGGCCTTTTATTGATTTCTAGACATCATTTTACTAAGAAATTATATTCTAGAAGTTGTGGCTTATAAGTCTAACATACCACGGTAACTCGTCATCGTTTTCCAACATTTCATCTCAAAACGTCTCGCATTTCATTGGAAGAGTTCAAATTAACATGCATTATGTCAAGAGACTTGTAAGATTCCATAAAGTGAAACATCTCATTTGTAATCAAACGCCAATCACTGTCCGTTAGTACACTTATCTTTCACCATAAGTATCCTCAGCAAGTTGGGCCACTTGTTTATTCAAAGCCTCATAAGATTTATATCTGATTTCATTTTCCCGCTTAATCTCTTGCATATTCTCTTTCATAATGTTCATCAAAGCATCCAACTTTGCATTTGTAGACTCTTGTTGACTCGCATGGTTGTAGCTCACATGATTGTTTCCTTGAGAATACGAGGTTCTTTGATAACCATTTTGATTGTAATTACCTTGTGGTCGGTTCTGATATGCTTGACCACCTTGATTACTACCTTGAAAATTAGGGTTGTTTGAAGCATTTCCATACTTGAAGTTTTGATGATTTCTCAAACCGGAGTGATAAGTATTGGAGTTCATATCAAACTGTTTTCTCTCTTCATATACTTGATTCACCTCTTCATGTTGTCCTAAAAACAACAACGGACACTTTGCACTTGCATGCCCCAATTCACCACATTCATTGCATACATTAAATCCAACCGAAGCTACATCTTTAGTCTGCGCATGTCCTAACTTGGCTAATTGTCTTTCCAAAGATACAATTTTTTTTAGGCTCATAATCAATGGTGGTTGACCTTGCCAGAGCGGGCTTTGACCGTCTACTAGCCGAAGCTTGAGCTTTGGAATTCTTGCACATTCGTTCTAGGAATTCCCAATCCATATCTTCATGATTAGATAAGAATGTTCCATTACTTGTAGAATACAAGTATTTCCTTTCCTCCGGTGTTAGTCCATCTGAAAATGCCTTAATCAATTCCCAGCATGCAATTCCATGATGTGGGCACATACGGATCAATTCTTTAAACCTTGTGAATGCCTCATGAAATTGTTCTCCGACTTGTTGTTGAAAAGAGCGAATAGCATCTCTTGCATCACTGGTTTTACCCATAGAGTAGTATTCATCCAGAAAGATTTGTTGCATTTCTTGCCATGTGTGAATACTATTATCGGGCAACGTGAGGAACCATTGTTTAGCTCTATCTTTCAAAGTAAACTGGAACAGTCGAAGCCTTACTTCATCTGGTGTAAAATGATTCCCACCAATAGTGCTGCATATGGCATTAAATTCAGCAAGATGCACATATGGTTCTTCTGTGGCAGTGCCTCTAAACGCAGGAAGAATGGTGAGATAATGAGGGCGTACATCAAAAGCTCTTCCTCTACGATTTGGAGGTGCAATAGGGTTTGAATTTTCAGAAATAGTCGGTCTAAAATGGCTATCCACACCTTGTACATGAGCTCTTTGAGGCCTTCTTAGGTGATTGACATTATTATTATTGACCCTGCCCCGTTGTTGATTGATGGGTGGTGCATTCCATCCATGTTGATCATTTCCCCAATTGTTATTTCCGTTGTATCCATCACCTCCACCAAGATTTCCATCCCAAGCATTGTAATTTGCATCATTATAGGGTTCTTCATTGTTGTTCCATTCATCTTCATAATCTTCATCACCCGTTGTGAACACTATGCATGCTTACATGATCAAAATCATCTCCTTGATTGGGGTTATTTGGATTCACATTATTGTTGGGTGGTAGTTGATTCAGGTTGTTATGACGGTTGTTATTGGGTGGAGGGGGTGGAATTGGGTTTTGATTTTGGTTATTTGGAGGTGGGTTTGGATTTTGAGGTGGTTGGTTATTTGGGTTTTCCATTTGGGTTGAATCAGACGAACTATTAGCTGCTTGATCAATGGCTTGTGAAATTGATGTGATTGATCAATGGCTTGAATCAGATGTGATTGGCTTGTGAAATCGATGCTGAACACGATTATACCTTGCTGATTTCTCTATCACCAGATCGAATACCAATGGTGATTTCCTACCCGAGTATCGAGTATTCATGCAATCTTGTCACCTGCACACTTAGAACACACCTAACGTAACAAAGAAATAAAAGAAATAAAGCAAGAACAAGTAAGCAAAATAAAAAAAACAAATCAAATAACAAAACACCAAGCTCACCGATTCCCCGGCAACGGCGCCAAAATTTGATCGATGTCAAAGTATCAACCAGATAAGATGTAAAATGTGTGTTTCTATTCACCTTAACTAGTTAAGGTAAGTAGGGTTGTCGAACCTCGTGGAATTAGTGGTCGGTGCGTCGTACTTTGATTTGTAAAAAAATCGATTAACTAATGAATTATTAACTATTGCCTCTTGGCTTTGAAAAGTGAATTTTAGAATGATTAACAACTTAATTGAGAAAACAAATTGCAATTAATGAAATTGATTAGAAGATATTTATGAAAAAGGATAATCCACCCCGGGATTCAAGTTCGGTTCTCGGTAGTCGCCTAGTTCAACTTGGTGGGAAATCCTTAACGGGGATTCTATAAGTGTAATGACTAAGTGGCAAAGATAACCAAGACTTAACGGGTCTTAGTACACCATGTCAATTGAATTAACAACCAAAACTTTGCAATCATACAACTCGCGCATAATCATATGAAGTTCAAATCAAGATTTACTAAAACAATTGTTTAAACAATCAAGACACAAGTTAAACTCAATAAAGAACTTAATGGGTTCTACAGTTTAATCCCAACACAATTTGAACATAAACAAAAACCTAAGAACACAAACCCTATCACCCGAGGTAGATCACGTGAAGTTTAGCCTTGCATCTTCATGAATTCATAAACAAAAATTGATTGGAACATGATTGAATGAATTGAAATGAGTTATAGAAGTCCAAGAAACCTCAAGAATCACCAAAGTTCGCCCCTTTTTGCTCCCAATGCGAATTAGGGTTTTTAGAATTGATAACCCTCCTTAAATATGGTCAAAATCCGGAGAATTACGTCAAATCTGACCATACGACGTAAGTTACGTCCTTAGGGACGTAAATTACGTCCTCACTCATGATATACGTGGTTAGCCTCTGTCTTACGTCCCAAAAATTGTCATTTTTAGAAAGGACGTAGCTTACTTCCTTTAGGACGTAAGTTACGTCGTATGCTCATTTTGCACCAATTTCTTCATTTTCTTCATCTCTTTTCATCTATATATCATCCAATCTTCGTGCACCCCTTGAATACATCATTTAAGCTTCCCACACCTACAATTCAAACCTAACACAAAGTGATTACGCTCGATATAAAAATCACATTAAACGCATACATTTAAACACTTAAAACATATACAAAACATGAACGCATCAATGTCCGGCTAGAACAATCTTAGTTTCAATATTAGGGTTAAATTTCTTGATTTGATTTGAACTTATGTGAATCGTTATGAGATGTTTTTATTTTAATGATTTGTTTGTTTGATTCTTGATATTAAACCCAGATCTAATCCGGTATATATTAGATTGTTAATAAAATTGGTCACTTTATTAATTTTTCTAATAAAGTTCTTCAAGATTTAAAACCCTAATAAAGTTTTGATTTTTGATATAAGGAAAAATTAACGGTTTGAGTTTGTCTGTGAATTCGTTCTCGTTATAGAATCACACAATCTAGTTAAGCATACCGAACGGCGTGTGTTTAATTATAATTGATACTTCTATCGTTGCAACCCGCACGCTAAGGTCCGAACGGCGTGAGCTTAGAGTAGCGGATTGGCTCTAATCAACGAACTGCGATTGATTAGACATTAGATAGGGTGGATATCCGAACGGCGTGATGTCTAGTATCGATACAAATCATTAATTAAAAATAGTCATTGCACTGTAATCGTTAATGATCGTAAACCAAATCGAATCAAGAAATACCTTAATGTTGGAATTAGTTTTCGTATTTGAATTAATTTCACCATTTAATTAACGTCTTTATTAATCGCTCTTTCATAATTAAAAAAATACAAAAAAAATACCAATTTTCATTTTTCTGACAGAACCTTAACATTGCCGTGTCAGCTTGCTGGAATTTTTCTATTTTTATAATTTACTTTTAATTTTAGTTTTAATTTAAAACTCCCATCTTTCTTAGCTCATAAACAATCAAAGCAACCGTGCTAAACGTTTTTTGTATAAAATATCGTATCACTGAGGACACGGACCCTACTTCTACTCATACTATTTTTAATGTGTGTGACGGTAGGTTCACATTATAATATTTTGTTTGTTGGATTCGACAACCAACAAGAAAACATTTCTTGCAAACAATGATCACTTATTGATATCCTATTGTCGGTGGTATGTTAGTAATTTGTCGATTGTTATCTACTTATCTCAACTTTCTTGGTTATTTTGTCCGTTCGTAATCAATAAAAATTACTGAAAATTGTTTTGTTTTTCTGTTGTCTAAATTTTTTAAATGTTTTGATGAGTTTGGTTGGTGATATGCTATCAATAATACTCATTTTTCTAGTAGTATGGGCCAGGTGAGTTTGCCCATTTTAAAATCATAGTTAATGTTTCATTCTAAAGTTGTCAAAATCGGAAGCACTCAACATCAACAACCACAACCAAAAGAAGGTACATTCCCATAGGCAACATAACAATAAAAGTAGTTCGCTCTTACTCATTTTTAGGAAACAAATTTTATTCCATAATCACATTACAAATGCATACAACATGGCCACACACATAAAACCATTGACCCTTCATCAAGAGGTCAAATAATCAACCTATTCCGCTTTGAGCGAATTGGCTACATCGATCACAAATCGATACCTTACATCGGATTTCAACAGGCGCTCCATCGCAGTGTTCACATAGTCTATCGGTATGACCTCAACATCCGCAGTTATCCCATTCTTTGCTGCAAAATCAAGCATCTCTTGAGTCTCTTTCAAACCTCCAATAGCACTACCAGCAACAATCTTCCTCCCTGCAAAAAACCACCAAATTATTTCTACATTTTAGCCATTTCATCGATTTTTATGAAACATGGTGTCTTTAGAGTTTGTACGGTGGTTTCTAGTGAGGTATTGAAATTTTGGGGGTTTATAGGTAGTCGGAGTCTGACATTCTGTCAATTAAGTCCGCTCACGTGACACCTCCAATAACACTTTTTCTATAGACACCAAACGCTAAAAGCGAAACAAAATTCAACTGTCACAACGCGTCAACGCTTACCAAATATCAGTGACAATGCTGCTACTTCAAGTGGTTTCTCTGGTGCACCAACAAGAACAAGCTTTCCATTGGGTTTGATTGCATTAAGCAGTGGTACAATGGGATGGTTTCCAGACACCGTATCGATGATGCCATCAAGCGTGCCCGTAGCAGCCTGTTAACATGATCATATTACATATACTGATATACAAACCCAAATCAAATCTCTAATCTTTACCCACATGAAAAAAAAAGAAAAAAAAAAAAGAAAAAAACACCTCACCTTCATCTGTTCTTCATCTTTGCTGATAATGAAATGGTCAGCTTTAAGTCCTTCAAGTGCTTCTTGCTTCTTAGCAGCAGTGGTGCTAAAAACAGTAACCTCAGCTCCAAACGCCTTAGCCATCTTAACCGCAACATGACCGAGCCCACCGAGACCAACCACGCCCACTTTTGTCCCAGGCTTGTCTAGCCCAAAGTACCTGAGAGGACTGTATGTCGTGATCCCGGCACATAGCAACGGTGCACCGGAATCAAGCGGCAAATTCTCGGGCCAACGGAGGACAAAATGCTCATCTGACACCATGTGATCCGAGTACCCACCGTATGCTTGTGTACCATCAAAATTTGTAACACCATAAGTGAGAATCTGCTTAGAGCAATACTGCTCCCAATCATTTGCACAACTTTCACATGATCTGCATGATCCCACCAAGCATCCAACGCCAACTTTGTCCCCAACTTTGAATTTCTCTACTTTGCTTCCTACTTCTGTCACCACACCAACGATCTCATGCCTGTAAATAATTAAAGATTTCATGAATAAAAACCATTGGTTTTCACTCAAAACTAGTGAAATATGGATGTGTATATACCCAGGGATCATAGGGTATGTGGTAGCACCCCATTCGTTCTTCGCATAGTGAAGATCTGAATGGCATATACCGCAGTACAGAACCTTGAACCTTACATCTTTCTCCCCTGTAACCCTGCACAAATCCATCATCATCAATGTCAATAACATAATCCAATTAGGTGATGATATATCATAACTCTAAAACAACTTCATAGGGCACCCGGAGTGCCCTTCTGGACTCGGGTATCTTGATCATGTACACCGAGCCGTGTACCTCGGGTATGCCTAATGGGTTGGTGGCCAGGTTCATAAACCCGAGCTTTAACCCGCTTGACAATATTGTGGGTGTTTGGGATTGCTTATTAAAACAATTTTTAGTTTTTGGAATGGGTGAAAAGTAAAAAATATCCCTTCAAAGTCATTAAAAGTCACAAATTCCGACTTTTGGTGATTTTTGAAGGGTATTTTTGACTTTTCACTCATTCCAAAAATCAAAAATTATTTTAATAAGCAATCTCAAACACCCTCTTTAACATTGGTAGCTTTGGGATAGTTAAAAATATGAGCGCCTCCTTTATATGTTACTTTAGTGTAAAAATAAGGTGTAGGATAATGATGGAGCAGGTTTTACTTTTTTTTTTGTGGGTAAACTATGGTAGTTTCAGGGCACTACTAAGGTAATAATAACATGGTTGTATATTACATAAATCTATCTATCTACTCTAATAAAAAAATATCTTAAGATGACACGTGGCAACACCACAATCATTCTCATCAAATTTTTCTCGTCTCTCTCTCCTATTAAATAATTACGTTAATTATTAATAATATTGCTTAACAACTTTTTAGATTTAATAAATTAAGAAATAAATCTATTTATTAATATTATTTTTAAATAAACAATTTTACTATAAAATATATATTTTTCTAAAGCATATTTTTTTTAAATACAAATTTATTCAAATTGGTATTTTTAAAAAGTCACTTTTTTTAAAAAAAAATAATCAAATTTGAGAGTTATAATGGAAAAATTATTAAAAATACCATTTTATACGATTTATTTTATTTATTTTTAGAAAAAAGTTTAAAAACAAAATTTTAATAAGTTGATATTATTATTTTATTATATGTTAAAATATCATTTTATAATTAATAAATATTATTATATTAATATTTTTTAGAATCGTGCATGGTGTATAAATCTAGACTCACTAATAATAATAGATTGTAAGAAAAGAAAACCTTCTTGAGAAGGTGACCGGAGATAATGTGCCGGAAGTGTCGTGAGCAGCATAGCCATAGGCCTTGATCGGATGCTCGGATTCCATTGATTTCGCAATTGTTGAAGCTTCTTGTAATAGTAATATAGGAGAAAGAGTTGTATACTGAAGTTATGGTTCAGGGGTATGAGTGTTTATATAGAACAGAGTCCACTACACCCACGTAAGCAATGGCATAAGAGAGACGTTGTTTTTCGGTGCATATTTATATTTTTTAGCACGTTTGTTCGAAATATAACACTAATAATGCATTCATATTAAAACATGGAATCTTTTGAAGCTTCCGCACACCTGGTTGGTCAACTAAGATCAACTTGAAGACTAATTTTTTATTTTGAATTTTGAATATGCAGCGGTTGCGACCACGGTGGGTGGTTACATTACCATGACTGTGAGGGTGGGGGTGCACCCGCCGTGAGGGCACGGTGGCACCTCACTCCATGCGACAACACCGTTGCCGGTCCCAAACCCCGCGGACCTAGGCATTTCTCGGCATTGCCACGCCGGGTTTCACACCCCCATTTTTTACGTTACCTGACCGCTGCCAAATAGCAGTTGCCGTTGGCTCTGCCCCCCCCCCCCCCCCCCAACCCAACAAAATCGCGAGACCAATCACTAAAAAACATAGACCAAATGTGTGTTCGGATCCAAGTGAAACGGCACCTTCTACACAACCGAAATTGGCATTTCTAGACTTACAACGAGAGATGTTACTTTGCGAAATGTTGGACCGAGACATGAAGATTTTCCTTAATCAAATGATGATGTACCCAAGCTGATGTTAAAACACGTCCTTGAACACAAACGTAAAATTGCACGGATACGTGGTTGGGAGTTTGACGTATTGATTGTTAATTTTACTATATTCTTTTTTTTAAAGTTTTGATTATAATATATATATTTTTTTATTGTTTTTTATTTTAATGTAGTTTTTAATTTTAATATGTAATTTTTTTATTCATATGAAATCATTTAAAAATAATAATTTTTTATAACATAGAGTGGTTTGAGTGCCTCCCGCCCACACTTAAATGATATGGTGTGATGTGATATAATAAAATACGATTGATAAGTATGTGGTGTGATGTGTATGGTGTGTATGATGTGAGCACCCCTTCCACCGACTAAGATTTTATTAAATTCATTAATAATTTGGAAAGAATAATGAAGTGCTTTACTTGAAAGATTTTAAAGATATTAACTTTAATTTAAATCATATTGTCCACCAAGAACATTAAGATGGAATTCAAATTCAATACAAATTCTACGATCAATGGGAGAGATATTAAATCAGATTTTAATTCCATTAAATTTTATGAACCAAAAACTTTAAAATATATTTAAAAGTTTTATTAATTTTTTTAACTAGTATGGTTTGACATGAATCTGTTCTAACTTATTTAAAAACATGACATGTCTTAATAGGCTCTACTATTTCATATGTTCAACCTACGTTCAATGTTTTACTAATTAATTTGACCACCGGGTTTAAGCACGACTATTGCCAACTGAAATTTCATCGTTAGAGGACCCATATCAACAAACAATTGAAAAAGCCCAAGCGAGAAGATGGTCACAAAACCTACACTAAAATTGTATAAGCTTGCAGACGAATGTGCCATCATTAACATTTCCTACTAAGACATTGAAACCTTGTTTATGCAACACTCATGTTATGTCAGAAATTCATGAGAAAATGTTTATGTGACCTTAAGAATTAATTACGATAATAATATCTCCGTAGTTACCTGATAGATTGGTGCTTTTATTTATTATAGGTGTTTGGGTTTTTGGTCCAAGAGTTTTGTAATTAATATTATGGTCAGTGTTAGCTTTGAATAGACAATAGATGATAAGATATATTAGAAATTACATATCTAATTTTTGGTATGATTTCAATTATTGTTTGCTTTAGTTCTTTGCTAGCTTGTTCTTGTATATTGATTGCCGTCCAAAAAATGATATGTTATTATATGAATGAATTATTCGTCATTATAAAAGCACAAATGGATATTAAAGTAAGCATATATCATTAAAGTAAACCGATATCATTAAACATTCTGGTCTTTATCGATGCTTGTTATTCCCCATTTTCTGATTTGCCATTTTCCAGGTAATCCCACTACATTAAAATATAGCGTTTCTTACTTTTATAAGAGAATTGTTATATTTACAAATAGATTCATGTGTAGTAAGAAAATTATCTATCTATATAATAGCAAAGTTTTGACTACATAGACTTTTTGATTTTTGTGTTTTAGGCATAAAAGTTTTGTGGTTTTTATATATGGTCCTTTTTATTTTCATGTTATTTTAGTAATTTAGTAATTAAAAATTATTCTTAATACCTATTTATATAGATTGCATCATAAAATATGTAAAAACTTGTGTTAATTCGACACGTTTGTTAGTTCATTCTGTTATGTTGACGTCATTTCTTTCATTCGTTTGCTTGATGTCTTCGAGTTCAAGTTGAAGTGATAGACGTTAGTATGTTAATTATATTTGGGTTTTCATATTCAAGTTCGTAGTGCACTTACCCGCGCATCGCGTGCGGGATCATTTCTAGTTGTAGTAATAGAAAAGTATTGTTATGAACTTTTCATGTGTGTGTAATGGGTCACTAAAGGTGATAAGATTTTTAAAATTAGTTAATTATTAATTTAGGGTCCTAATATACAGGCATCACATGTTATAAATCGACGCCAGTTTATACGTCTCGTATGACACCATACGCGGCGTCTAGGATTAAAAACATTGAAAACGTGGATAATTCAGTAGGGCTGTCAGAGAGTTATACGCCCCATATAATATACGACCCCCATACGACGCATATAGAGCTATACGATGATATAACAAATTTGGACACTGACTACGAGGAACAATTCAGGGGTTGTCAGATGAATTATACATCACGTATAGAGCTATACGCCCCCCTCCCCCTATACAACGCGTATGGGACTATACAACCCGTATAGAAGTTTAGGATGTTGATTTATAATTTTTAGGTGTTCTAATATCCACACCATTAATTTAATATTAATTTATTGTAAACTTAATTTAATATAAAATGTTTTATATTGCATCTATGATTTAAAGTTTAATATATTACAGTCATAGATGATTCTCAACATGAATGTATGTTTAATTTTATAGTTAATTGAGTGGAAATTATCAAAATGTACTTAGATTGAAAAATAAACAAAAAAAGAAAAAAAAGACTATTGATAGGCCCACTCATTTTTATATATAAACTACTTGCAATCCTGGACGCGCGTTGCGCGAAATGTTATGACATTTTGTATAATTGCTTGTATTTTTGATGAAAACACTGCGAATATGGACATTGCATACAAGCAGCAGTAGTTTAGATGGGTTTTCAGCATGTTCAGGTAATACATAGAAGTGATACATGGTTATCATTAAAACACAGCTAATATAGACATTGCATACAAGCAGCAATAGTCTAGGGTTTTCAGCATGTTCAGGTAATACATAGAAGTGATACATGGGTTTTCATTGTATGCAGCAACTTTTCCACAACCTGATGGACGTACAACATCTAGCTTTAAAGCTTCAAAAGGTTTGTTATATTGTTTGGGCTGCATGGTGTTGGCATATATTTTGGTTACCAAAAGTGTGGCTGTTGAAAAGTGGTTTCCTTTTCTGCAACCCATTCCGTCTATGAAAAGACAATATCACATGGTTCTCCTGCAGTGCCACCCATTATGTTTATCAAAAGACAGCATCAAAAGGCATTTAATTGCGGCTGTTCGAAAGTCGTCTTGCATATTTGCTAGTCGTTTTTTCTGCTTCTTTGTGCCAGCCTGCTCCTTATCTGTATATATGTAGAAATTTGTTATAGAAGTTGCACTGTTTCTAACAGGTGTTTTTTTATGTTTGTACCTTCTTCCAGATATAGTTTTCTTTTTACTGGATTCTCTGGGTGATTCTTACTTGCAGTGGTATGTGGTGTTGGGGTATTTGGTGATGGGGTGCTAGTTGAGGGTACATCTGGATTTATGTTTTCAACTGTGTTAACTGTGCACGAACCGATCCTGTTCTGATTTCTTTTGGGCTTGAACATGGAAATATGCCTCTTTGTTAGGACAGTGTGCTGCATTGCGTCTGGATGCTCGTTTGATAGCAAGTCCGAACATTTCTTTCCAATCAATTTTGTTGAAGGTTCGTTGAACATTATGGCATGGATACTCCCTGTGTTGTCTGATATTATGCCAGTTATTCGGTACCTGCAACATATTTATATATAACTTAGTTTAAAGACTTTAACGTATATCTAGATTTGGTGTTTGATGTTTGATTTGATGCATTCTAAATCAGCAACCTTTGTACTATATTGTGCAGGAATTGTGTCTATGTGTGAGGCAGCTATGCAGAGATTAGTATTATATTATGTGGTTCTAGAAACTTTTATTATTGCATGCTCCTAAAATTCTTTTTTCAGCTCAAATTTAAGTGGTTGATAAATTTATAGTGAATGCTGGTTTATTGTTTACTTACTTTTTTGTTGGGTGGGGTAGTAGCCATGATGTGAACAAAACCAAAGGCTTTCTGATTTGATGGGTGAGTTGTCGCAATTGGGACAGGCGGTGAAATGCCATTCTTTGTCTGTGGCGATGTGTGTGAATGCAGCTTTAAGCACAAAGATTTGTCCCTGGAAAAGGTTGAATGTGCTTAGCTGAGTTGATTTGTGTAGGTGGCTATAAAAGGTAATTGTATAATGTTTATTCTTACAGTGAGTTGTTCTTTTCTTTTCTCAGAAGTTCAGACATGGTAATGTGGTTTTGGATGCCTGCGGATGTTTGTTTCTGTTGTTGCGACTGGATGTCAGTTGTGTCTTTGCTGACTCCTGTTCTTCAAACCTGAGAAAGTTTAACAAATGTGTTTAATATTTTTTTTGATGATTATGTGTAGTTATGTGTATGTTATGTTTATGCACATGTTATTTGAAATTGTATTCTTTTTAGAAATTGGTCCTGATAATAAAAGTTGTAAAAGAGGAACAATGTTGAAAATATCAACTGTTTTATGTAAGGATAATTAACAGGTGGATAAATGGGGTATAAAAGTTGTGCTCAGTCATACATCATTGTCCACCTACATACGATAAAGTTCTTTGTGCAAAAGGCATTAAAATGCTTATTTGCATTATACAACTGACCGGCTATGCTACCCTTCTTTTTGGTTTAAAAAAGGATAATGTTAAACAGAACTCTAGAAATGCTTTCTAAGTGATGGTTCAAGCATAATTAGCAAATGTAAATGACGTGGGTGTCCATATGTAAACGTAGTATCTATGTAATCTTACAGGCGCAGGAGTGTGCGTGTTTCCACGGTTGATGGGTTGACATTGACATGTGTTGCGTTTGTTGATTGGAGTTGCAATTTACCTGTTCGACAGGCATATAAGTGTTTTTACACTGAGTGATAGTGGTTAATGCAATAGTGTATACCTATAAAATCAGTTACTCTAACTCTAGTAATTGCAAGTATTGTTGTGCCACTGATGTCTCAACTGAACCCCTCGGAAACTTCGTTGTAGATGTTGTTATTTCGCCCCACAGAGTGACACTGACGTCCTTGTTGCGCAGGAATGAAAGATATTATGTTAAAACATAAAATTCAAAAGTAATGGATGATTAGCCATTCATTTCTTTATTGTTGTATTTTTCTTGAACAACCTAATCATATGAATATATACTTTTCAGAATGACTTATATATCATCTATCCTGAAATGATAAAGGCACACAAATATTGCAAGATTATCTAAGCACATTGGAAATAACACCATTAGTTGCAATTCATTATTAATAGTGAATTTCCTGTTTTAAAGGTTGAATAGTAGGTTGTCTTTTGCCAGCAGGAACATATATAGGTAATTTGAGACACTCTAATTAATGTTGGTTAGTTGGGGTTTGAAAGAGACAAACCTGCTTTCTTTCAACGTCATTGTAACGAAAGGTGCTCCAGTATTTGTTCTGTTATCGTGCATCTCTTGCAATATTCCTATGTAATCTGTGTGAATAGTGTTTGTGCATCACAGTAATGAACATGTATACAGTGGATATTGTTGAAAACATTTATGATGGATGTCCTTACCCACGATTGCCCTTTTGTTTTTTTGAAATGGATCTTTGCTTTGTTCATGGAGGTAATCCGTCTTTCACGGGAGGCAAATTCATAGATGACGAGGGAGGTCCGGAGTGTCATCAATAGGTGTAAACATCGTTGCTGCTCCTACTCGCATGTAAGCAGGGTGGCATACAGTTAAAGTAATTGTCAGGTTCGGTACAACGCATACCCTTTAACCCCGGTAACATGATTGCACTTGAAGTTTTGATGTCACTATTCTTTGATCTTTACCCTTTGTAACAGCCTGGATTCCTATGCCCTGTGCAGTATTGTAATTCATAATTGTAAGTTTGGTTAACAAAATAAAAGTATGAATTTAGTGTTTTACGTTTTAACACAAAATATTTTCAGTAAGTTATTTGGAATAAGGTGGTTGTTTAAATGATATTTACTGTTGACATTATACCATTTTTTGTAAAAATTGTAGTAAGTTTTTAATTTATGATTTTTAATTCGGCTAGACATAAATATCCTAAAATCATTTGAAGAAATGGCAAAGTCAAAATAATGTTTGAATGTAACTTAATCATCGGCTATTATTATTGATATATTTTACTTCAAAGGTTAGATTTAGATACAAGTTTTAAAAAGATGTTTAAGATTTAGCTAATTAGGATAAAAGTTATTAAGAGAAATAAAAGCGTTTCATCACATATAGGGGGACTGTATTTAATGATATTTCAAGAGTTCTATGATGTATGTCTCTTGTGATTTATTGTATAGCTTTGTATTTAGGTTGAGTATACCTGTTGATCCACAAATACATAGCACGTTTCATTGTCTCTAAAGGCGGGTTTCCAGGTACGAACTACGCGAACGTTGAGTTCAGGAGCTGGTCCGCCCGGTGTTAAACTTGATATTTCAGTGTCTTCCATTTCTATTCACCTATTTAGAGGAGGAACATGAGATAAAGGTAATTCTATTAAAGCTGGCAAATAAACATGTAATACAGGTATTTATCATCATTATATGGAGAAAGGAGATTGAACTATAATAGAGATTGACCTGATCCATATCAATCTCGTTTAATAGTTCTGTATACACGATATTTAATGTTTTATTATCACTATTTTCAACGCTTTTTCTTGTAAGGATCTTTATAGAATTTGGGGATGTTGCTCTTGACAGAGCAACATATAACTGTCCATGACTGAATATTGGCTCAGGTAAATAGATTCCTATTTTTTTCAGTGATTGGCCTTGGCTTTTATTAATGGTCATTGCATAGCATGTTTTAACCGGAATTGCTTCCTTGTAAAACAAAAGAAGGTCTTTCGTATTATGCACAAAATTAATTCTCGGAATATATACTCGGTGTCCTAAGGATGTACCTGTTATTACATGAGCCTCAATAACACGAGGCAGTAACTGTGATATCAATAATCTAGTGCCATTATATAAACCATTTTTTTGATCTAGATTACGAATTAACATTATGGAAGTGTTGTTTTTCAGCTTTAATAATGTTTTGGAATCCCATTAAAATTAAGTACATTAAGGTATTCAATTGGGTACATAGCATCAACATCTCCTCCATCTCTAGAGTGTGGAATCATCGAGTCAGTGCTGAAGTATGAGCTGCATTCTCCAGGTGACATTGTAACATCGCATATTTTCAAAAAAAAATAATAATAAAAAATAATAATAATAATAATAATAATAATAATAATAGATAGTAAAGTCCAGGGGTATTGTGGTAATTTTTAAAACTTAAAAACTGAACTTTTAAACATGAAATAATACAAAAGAAACCACAGGGACCAATTGTGTAATTACTGAATTTTCAAAACACACCCAACCCCACCCCCCATTCCCATCGCAGTGTACCCGATTGTTTTCATTCCACTGTCGGCCAAAATCCATGGCTAAAACGCACTAAAACTCAAAGATAATCAAATTAAAACGCGCACTATCGCACCTTTAAGCATTTATAATCTTCCATCATGTTCAGATCGATCTCAACAACCAAAACCAATCCCCATTCGAACCACCAACCCGTCGGACTGCAACAACCTCGAGACCCCATCTCCGATCCATTTTTACTGAAATTGACAACGGGCTTATGATACTTATCATCATACGAAGCTTCCCACAAATTAATTGGATTATAACAAGATTTGAGCATCAAACGACACCCACTGTGCCGCGACCTGTTCTTCGTTGGGATCAACTTCAATCGAACACCATATAGGTAATTCGACACACCTACATACTCGATTTTACACGTAAAAGCAAAGCCCTATGGTTATTACTGTTATTGATATCGAATTGAGCTTCAATTGGTTGAGGATCGAACTAGGGTTCATATCAAATTGGGAGAACTGGGTTAAACAACTTATAAACATTTAGAACCGAGAAGTAACCGCGGCTTAGCCTTTGGTTCACCGGTTCCCATGTTCCATGTATTCCAAGAGGTCCCGGGTTCGACCCCGGGCACCTACATATTTTTTTAAAACCACTTTTTAAGCCTCTAAAAATTCCAGAAAAATTTGTAAAAATTATAAAAATTTTTTACAAACATTAAATTTTTTTTTAAACAACTTAACTATTTTTTTGAAATTTATTTTAACATTTTATCCATTTTTATTAAATGTTTAATAAATAAAATTACAAATAATACAAAAATTATTTATACGAAAGTGGACTTTTAATAATTTAATTTATTTAAATTATTATTCAACACTAAATTACTTTTAATTTATTTAAGTGATATTTATTATTGCTTAAATCATAATTAAATACAAAAGTTTTATATTTAAATCATTCCAAATACAATTTCATTTTTTGTCATTTAAATAATTAAATATTTTAATTAATTATCATATAATTGATTAATAAAATTAATTATTTATTTTTCCACATTTTAATAATAAACCAAACAATTACGAGTATTGATACAATTACTTTTATTAAATTCTAAACATAAATACTATCAATAAATTCATTTTACGTATTTCAAGATATTCAACTAAATAAATTAAAGACCCAATGGAAATCCTAATACATTCCCAAATCATTATTATTCTAATTCGAGACACCGTTCCTTAGGTTAATCGTAAGGAAATCGTTGGTGTCTAATCTATCACATCCAGATTCTAATCTCATCAATCAGGTGAGTATTCATATCCCCTTTTATATCATTTCCTATTTGGGGGAAATCATGTGATACAATATATTCTATCATGATATTCTATTGTTATTTCATTCTAAATTCAATTCAAGACAGGTTATGTTATTACTTGCAATTATGTGAACATACTGTGATAAACTGGACGACAGTAAAACCCTAATTCAATCAATCAATCAATCCTGGTATCAATGGTAGATCTACTGGTTTGGGATAATCCACCCCCACATGGCTTACGAGTGGTGATTATACAAACCCCCCCATATGAATAGTCGAGTGTGATTGTGCCAGAGGCAGGAGTTAATCTATGGTTTATGTGTGGAGTCTATTATATGCAAGTGTCAAGTCAAGGGGTTGTTATTGTGTCGGTTTATCTATATGCTTTACTATTGCAATATAAGTCTTACGTTACCTTGTGAATTGGATTATTCTCAATCAATCAATCAATCTATATGTATACTCAAAACTATGATTACTCACCAGCTAATTCGTTAGCTGACTTTATTTTCTCACATGATTTCAGGTTAAGCAAGCTAGTGGACATCTACTTGATCATATAAGACCTGGACTTAGTCAAAACAAAAGACAATTATTATTTGTGACTTTAACTGTTGCATTTGTATCTGTTAAATTCATGTTATCCTGTAATCTGATTTTAATATTATTTCCACTATTAGACAATCATGTGTTATGAACAATCAATCATTCCCTCGTCCGCTCCGATGATTCCGCCGTCGGTCGGGGTGTGACAGATTGGTATCAGAGCCATGGTTATAGGGAATTAGGTTATTAGAAATGGAATGACCTAGACTATAACTAAGTACCCTTACACATGAGTCCTCTCATGTATTTTACATGCTTAGATAGGATTTTTATGTGCCTTACGTGTTTATACTTGATTATGTGATTATATGCCTTATGTGATTCCTCTTATACTTTGAATCTATCAATATACACACGAATCTTAACTCATATTCTAAGGCATTGTGTGCCTAATTCAAGTGATTTCAATCTCCAAAACTCGATTGTTATTCATGGTTTTCAAATCTCGTCAAAGTCCGTGTCACATGACCGAGAACATGCAATGCTGGAAGAGTGGGGTACCTGTATCTTAAGGTGTTCTGTCTAGGCAAGGTATTCATACAACTTGATTACCTTACCTGGGAACCCTCGAGATGAGTATTCGCTTATAGGTACGCATGTCCTCGTTAAGGTTGTGGTGGACACAAATACTTTGATAAGTCAACGTATTCGCTTTGGTTTGCGAACCGAACGTTTACACTCCTAACCTCTCATTGTTATTCTAAACAATCTCATTAACGATTTTATTATTTTGAAAAGTTTTAAAAACCATTACCCGTTTCTCATAGAGGTTTCTTCTTTCCATATTATACAGAATGTCTTCTCGTCGAATCCGTTCACGATCTAGAAACTCTGGCCGTAAGATTTCTGCTATTGTAGCACGTGAAGTTACTGCGGTCATCCCAACTCTACTTACCCATTTGAACCAAGGCAACAATACTGTCCAAAACCCAATTGCACCAAACCCTCCCCAACTTGTACCTACAAACATTTCAGTTCCTGCAACCCCACTAAGTTCAGTGGAACTGAAGGAGCTACTGGATTACTACAGTGGTTCGAAAGCATCGAGAACACCTTCCTAAACAGCGAATGCCCTGAAAATCTAAAAGTCCGGTATGCCACAAGTGTTCTCCAGAAACGCGCACTCACTTGGTGGAACGGAGAGAAACGAACCCGGGGAACTGAAACTGCACTAGCATTGACATGGACTGAGTTTAAGGAGCTCATGACTAAGAGTTCTGCCCAAGAAACGAAGTCCGGAAACTGGAAGCTGAGTTCTGGGAATTAACCCAAGACAGTGGCGAGAACCTCGCATACACTAACCGATTTCACGAACTGAGCCTTTTGGTACCGCATCTTGCTACACCTACCTCCCGAGCCATCGAGAAATACATTGGTGGTCTACCCATGCAGATTCAGGATACGGTGCTAGGAAGGAATCCTTCGACACTAGAAGATGCTATTAGACTGGCTGCGCAGTTAACCGATAATCATGTGAAAGCTGGTTCTTTGACCAGAAAAGGGTCGAAGAAAAATACCGATAAACTTCCTAACGAAACCGTCAAAACCGACCAACCCGAGCTTTCCAAGAACAAGAAGAGGAAGGCTCAATCTCAAAACTTTGCTGTAATTACCCCTGCTGTGCCAATTCCTCAAGTCCCCCCAACACATCAACAAGCGGTAAACAACCAATCGCTGATGAGAAAGCCATACACCGGACCCCATCCACTGTGTAACATCTGCAATTACCATCATCCTGCTAACACTCAGTGTCGTCAATGCACAACTGTGGTCGTTTGGGTCATACATTCAACGTGTGCAGGAGTGCTGCTAAAGCTCCGACCAATGCACCAGTTCACCAACATCCTCCTGCAATTACCCAGGGTCGTGCATGCTATCAATGTGGTGATCCGAACCATTTTCGCAATCGATGCCCTCAACTTGTCAGCCTAGTTCCTACGGCTCAAGGACGTGCTTTCAACATTAATGCTCAACAAGCTCAAGCCACCATGATGTGGTGTTGAATATTCTTGTCCTTGATTTTGTCTTTCCTGATTTAATTCAAGATTTGTAATCGTGATTTCCTTTTGTTACATTGTTGTAATTTGAAAATTTCTAAATTTCTAATTGAGATATTTTTCCTTTCATTGTTAAGTCGAATTTTGAACCGTTTGCATCGTGGGAGATGCAACAGTTTGCAAGTCAACCTATGACTACGGACACTCGAATCTCCTAAATGATTCTAACTCATCAAAACAGGGTGATTCCCTTACTTTGGTGATGATTCTTTATTTCGTTTCAATAATGGTTTCCAATGATGTGTTTTATGAAATTTCATCCTCTGGATTAGGGTGATTTCCTTATCTCGAGGACTAACTTCAATTATCTCTTTGGAATTTACATTTCACAAATGACATGATCTCACCAAAATAGGATTGAAACCCGTACTTTGGTGACAAATGTCAATCTTCGATTGTTTTCTTGTTAATATCAAGCTCAATCATCAAGATAGACGTAAATTTCATACCTTGATGATAATTTCATTTGTATGGATTGTATTTCTCAAATGAAACGACCTCGTCAAAGTAGGAGTGAATTCTGGATTTTGATGAGGAAGTCTATCTTATTATATTTTGTTTTTATAAAAAAATTCATCGTTAAGATAGGAGTGAATCCCTCACCTTAATGATGAGTTACCTCGTCTTATTTTTACGGATCCTCAACACTGAGTTGGGATCGAAATTTTTGATTGGAAGGTTAGTGGTCATACCTTGAGAGTACACGATCAAGTTAGGGGTGAAAACCATACCTTGAGGACTATTCTCATTCCTTGATCATCAACTTATCATGGTTGTAATCAAGTGACGAGACGAATGTATTAACTTGAAGGGTGAAATAGTATTAGTGTTTTGACCTATCAAGCCAAAGCATGATCTCTGAATTTGAAAAGAAACCCGATCGTTTTAGGTTGATTTTGAATCCTAACTTGGAACATTTAAATTCTTAAGTCGATTTCTTTTATCTTCATGTTTTGACTCGATCTAGCTACATCAAACCATTTATTCCTTATTTATCGACTTTCATTGTGAGTTATCATCAAAACCTGATTACGTGATGGTAGTCTTCCTAAACAATCCTTTGTCAAGCAAAGATATTATCTCTGATCGTGATGGTCGCTTCATCTCTCGTTTCTAGAAAAATCTCCAATCAGCTCTCGAAACTCAACTGAATCTTAGCACGCCTATCATCCGCAAATCGACGGTCAGACTGAAAGAACGATACAAACCCTCGAGAATATGCTCCGGGCTTGTGTCATTGATTTCAGTGGATCGTGGGATTCTCATCTTCCGTTGATCGAATATTCTTACAATAACAGTTACCAAACCAGCATCCAGATGGCACCATTTGAGGCCTTGTATGGTCTGAAGTTGGTGAATCATAAATTACTGGTCCGGAATTAATACAAGAAACAACCGACAAAATTCATAAGATCCGTGATAACTTGGTTACTGCTAGAAATCGTCAAAAGCTTTATGCTGATAAAAGACGCAAACCCATGGATTACAATGTCGGTGATCTCGTACTTCTTAAGGTATCATTTTGGAAGAGAGTGATTCGCTTTGGAAAGAAAGGGAAACTAGCACCTCGTTACGCGAGTCCATTCAAAGTACACGAGCGAATTGGGAAAGTAGCCTACAAGCTTGAACTACCCCAAGAGCTCAGCAATATACAACCAACGTTTCATGTTTCAAATCTCAAGAAATGTCTTGCCGATAAAAATCTCCACATTCCACTCAACGAAGTCCAGATTGATGAATCTATGCACTTTATTGAGAAACCTGTGGAGATTATGGATCGGGAAGTCAAACAAAACAAACGCAGTCGAATACCTATTGTCAAAGTCCGCTGGAAATCTAAACGTGGCTCAGAATTCACCTGGGAACATGAGGACCAAATGAAATCCAAGTACCCGCATCATTTCATTTCAGCCTCCTCGTGAACAAATTTCGGGACGAAATTTCCTAAAGCAGGGAGACTGTAACATCGCATATTTTCAAAAAAAAAAATAATAATAAAAAAAATATAATATAATAATAATAATAATAATAATAATAGCATTAATAATAATAATAATAATAATAATAATAATAAATAATAATAATAATAATAATAATAATAATAATAATTTGATAGTAAAGTCCAGGGGGTATTGTGGTAATTTTTAAAACTTAAAAACTGAACTTTTAAACATGAATAATAACAAAAGAAACCACAGGGACCAATTGTGTAATTACTGAATTTTCAAAACACACCCAACCCCACCCCCCATTCCCATCGCAGTGTACCCGATTGTTTTCATTCCACTGTCGGCCAAATCCATGGCTAAAACGCACTAAAAACTCAAAGATAATCAAATTAAACGCGCACTATCGCACCTTTAAGCATTTATAATCTTCCATCATGTTCAGATCGATCTCAAACAACCAAAAACAATCCCCATTCGAACCACCAACCCGTCGGACCTGCAACAACCTCGAGACCCCATCTCCGATCCATTTTTACTGAAATTGACAACGGGCTTATGATACTTATCATCATACGAAGCTTCCCACAAATTTAATTGGATTATAAACAAGATTTGAGCATCAAACGACACCCACTGTGCCGCGACCTGTTCTTCGTTGGGATCAACTTCAATCGAACACCATATAGGTAATTCGACACACCTACATACTCGATTTTACATGTAAAAGCAAAGCCCTATGGTTATTACTGTTATTGATATCGAATTGAGCTTCAATTGGTTGAGGATCGAACTAGGGTTCATATCAAATTGGGAGAACTGGGTTAAACAGCTTATAAACATTTAGAACCGAGAAGTAACCGCGGCTTAGCCTTTGGTTCACCGGTTCCCATGTTCCATGTATTCCAAGAGGTCCCGGTTCGACCCCGGCACCTACATATTTTTTTAAAACCACTTTTAAGCCTCTAAAAATTCCAGAAAAATTTGTAAAAATTATAAAATGTTTTTACAAACATTAAATTTTTTTTTAAACAACTTAACTATTTTTCTGAAATTTATTTTAACATTTTATCCATTTTTATTAAATGTTTTAATAAATAAAATTACAAATAATACAAAAATTATTTATACGAAAGTGGACTTTTAATAATTTAATTTATTTAAATTATTATTCAACACTAAATTACTTTTAATTTATTTAAGTGATATTTATTATTGCTTAAATCATAATTAAATACAAAAGTTTTATATTTAAATCATTCCAAATAACAATTTCATTTTTTTGTCATTTAAATAATTAAATATTTTAATTAATTATCATATAATTGATTAATAAAATTAATTATTTATTTTTCCACATTTTAATAATAAACCAAACAATTACGAGTATTGATACAATTACTTTTATTAAATTCTAAACATAAATACTATTAATAAATTCATTTTACGTATTTCAAGATATTCAAACTAAATAAATTAAAGACCCATGGAAATCCTAATACATTCCCAAATCATTATTATTCTAATTCGAGACACCGTTCCTTAGGTTAATCGTAAGGAAATCGTTGGTGTCTAATCTATCACATCCAGATTCTAATCTCATCAATCAGGTGAGTATTCATATCCCCTTTTATATCATTTCCTATTTGGGGGAAATCATGTGATACAATATATTCTATCATGATATTCTATTGTTATTTCATTCTAAATTCAATTCAAGACAGGTTATGTTATTACTTGCAATTATGTGAACATACTGTGATAAACTGGACGACAGTAAAACCCTAATTCAATCAATCAATCAATCCTGGTATCAATGGTAGATCTACTGGTTTGGGATAATCCACCCCACATGGCTTACGAGTGGTGATTATACAAACCCACCCCATATGAATAGTCGAGTGGTGATTGTGCCAGAGGCAGGAGTTAATCTATGGTTTATGTGTGGAGTCTATTATATGCAAGTGTCAAGTCAAGGGGTTGTTATTGTGTCGGTTTATCTATATGCTTTACTATTGCAATATAAGTCTTAACGTTACCTTGTGAATTGGATTATTCTCAATCAATCAATCAATCTATATGTATACTCAAAACTATGATTACTCACCAGCTAATTCGTTAGCTGACTTTATTTTCTCACATGATTTCAGGTTAAGCAAGCTAGTGGACATCTACTTGATCATATAAGACCTGGACTTAGTCAAAACAAAAGACAATTATTATTTGTGACTTTAACTGTTGCATTTGTATCTTTAAATTCATGTTATCCTGTAATCTGATTTTAATATTATTTCCACTATTAGACAATCATGTGTATGAACAATCAATCATGCGTTAAGGTCGTTTCATATGAGGACGTTTGGATTCTTAAATTCCAACGGTTAACCTTTCTTATCCTTGCTGGTCTTTTAATGATTTCTAGACTTCACCTTACCATGAAATTATATTGTGGAAGTTGTGATTATAAGTCTAACATACCATGGTAACTCGTCATCGTGTCCTAACGTTCCATATGCCAAATCTCAAAGAGAGTCTCGCGATTCTCTGGAAGAGTTCAAATTGGCATACCTTATGTCAAGAATCTTGTAAAAGATTATATACAAATGAAACAAAGCCGGGTACCTATTGTCAAAGTCCACTGGAAATCTAAACGTGGCCCAGAGTTCACCTGTGAACGTGAGGACCAAATAAAAACCCAGTATCCTCATCTTTTCGTTTCAGCCTCCTCGTGATTAAAATTTCGGGACGAAATTTCCTAAAGCAGGGGAGACTGTAACATCCCGTAATTTTTTTTATAAAACCATTACGTTTAATACGTACTAATTCCAATAATTACAAAATTTATAATAATAATCCTAATAATAATAATACTAATAATACTAATAATAAAATAAAAACAAAGATTTAAAATAAATAAAAATATATATATATATATATATATATATATATTTAGATTTATAAGTGCAGGGGGTGTTTATGTAATTTTTAAACTTGTTTTAAAAGTTGTTAGCATGAAATAACAAACTCGAAACCTCAGGGACCAAAGTGGTAAATTTTTAAAACCCCTTTTCTTTTCCCCGGTATTCCCGATCGCCGCCGGCCACTCTCCGGCCGTGTTTCCGGCGACTCCCAAACGAGCAAATCCACACGATTTCAACCGAAACAAACACCCCGACACAATTTCGTGGATGATTCGAATACCTAACCCACCTCAATTTGAATAATAGAGATTGATTTATACCTAACACACTCGACCGAATGTCGGCCAAATAATGGGTCACTAAACGCACAAAATGGTATTAATAATCAAAAGTAATCGCATATTCATTATCCAATTGTCGTTTCTAAACTACCACTACAATCAAATTGGTATAAATCAAGCTCTAACACCCCTGTCGATTACCACCTCTGTCGTCGACCTGCAACACAGTCAAATTCTACCTTCTGAGTTCTATTACACCAAATTAACATAGGGTTTTTAATCCTTAGAACAATTAGAAGCTTCCTGTAAGAGGAATTCGATTATGATTACCATTTACACCCTGAACCGATCTCATGACAGTCGCGACCAGTTCTTCGATTGTTCTTGATATATCGAGCATCCAAACAGGTAATTGAAACTATCTAAGTACTCGATTTTGAATGGGTAACAAAAGCCCTAACATTAATTCGGTTACAAACATCAAATTGTTGCTCAATTTGATGATTTTGGAATTAGGGTTCTTAGTGTAATTGGGGTTTCGGGAATTTGGGTTTAAAACAATTAAAGACTGGGTCTTTGTGCGGCTTAGAGCCTTTGGTTTACTGGTTGGACTGTGTGTTTGTGGGTGTGAGGTCCCGGTTCGAACCCGGCAACCTCCTTTTTATTGTTTTATTTTATTTTTTTTTTAAAAGCTTTACAAATACTTTAAAAATATGGAAAATTTTCTAAAATTATAAAAATAAATTCTAAATATTCTCCTTATTTTATAATACAAAATAATTTTCTGTAAATTTATTTTATTATTTAAAAATATTAAAAATACTTATTCTTATAAAATAAATTCTAAAACGAGTTTAATTATGAAATAATCACGAAAATCATGAAAATTATATAAATATTATTTATAAATATTATAAATAATTATTTTTATAAAAATGGACACTTTATTATCTTTAAATACAAATTAATATATTTTATAAATCCACAAATTATTTATGAAATTGTGGGTTATTTCTTATAAAATATATATTTGAACCAAAGGTATAAATTAATACCTTATTATTAATCAAAATACTATAATCATGATTATCCTTATTTGTAATTATCTTTGGATAATTATAAATTATATAATTAACCACATCATTTTTATATTTAATTCCAAAAATATATAAATACACTTATGAAACCCTCCTAATGGAATCAAAATGCAAATAAATACTTTGTAAACTTAATACCTATTAAAAACCCCATAATTCTAATCCTTGATTTAACGTTAATTTCAAACTTAATCTTGTAATATATATACATCTATTTGTGTGCGTGTTGCATGTCAAATCGAACCAACCCGAATCCGACTAAATATATCTATTCGTGTGGAATACATATTAAAGACTTAGTTACAATTAATACATAGGTATTGATCGTGTTGGGTCGTGCATTGCATATTCTGTGAAGTTTGTGATTAATTACATCAATCCAAGGTGAGTTCCGTGGCCCCTTTTTATGCTTTTATAATTGTTTCAATGTTTTTCAAACTTGGGGAAAAGTATGCTCACCCGTTTTCGATGCTGTAAAATCTTACATACAATTTTCATACTTGGAATCGACGTGATACTATTCTCATATTCTAATACATACATGGTGTTATTCTACGATTCTTACAACCATTAATTCCCGGGTTGGGAACCAACGGATAGGTATTGGTAGTACTACTGGGTTGACACCCCCACCCTTCGACGATTGGTTAACTTGTGAGTTACCAACACAGCTGCCAGCAATCAGGCCAAGGGTGAATATATTCCGACAGATTTATATGCATAACGTCATTAGGTTTGGTTGTCTTAAACACATGTTATGTGGTTTTTGCTTACAGTATGATTCCATATCAAATTCTATACAGCATCAACTACATGTTTTCAATTTAAACCTGCGGAACTCACCAACATTATGTGTTGACATTTTTTGAGCATATCTTTCAGGTAATCATAAACAAAGAGGATAGCTAGAGCTGATGCCTTAGCAGAGACCCCCAGGATTTCAATAGACTGCATTTGTATTGTATACTGTTATATCTGAACACTGTGTATATGGATTTTTAGAATTATTAAGACTATGATAGTCGTGGAACTGGCATGAATAATGTCATTATTTCATCCACATTTCATTCTTAGGACATATGATGGCACGTTCTGCAAATGTTGGGGCTGTTGGGCTTAGCAGACATTCCTAATTGTAGACAAACCTAATCAAATCATACAACGCAGTGTCGGAATCCTAATAATCATCCGTGGTGGTATTTCAATTACTTTAACATCCGCCTGTCCATTGTATGTGGAACACCTTCTTTACCGTCTCCAACTCTTAGTAACCAACTACAAAACGATTGTACATCCTGGTATGTATATGAAGACAATGTTGCTCGCAAATTAACAGTTAGCTTATGAACTGAAAAGTAGTTCCACAAATAAGACTTTGTGAGACATGATGATATTATATCAGCCTTTGTGCATTTTGGTTTTACTGGTAATGTTTGACGAAAGTCTCCACCTAGTAGAACAGATTTACCACCGAATGGTACCGCAATATTACCCGTTAAATCCTTCAATGTTTTATCCAGGACTCAAAACACCTTCGGTCGCTCATCGGTGCCTCATCCCAAACTATAAGGCTTGTTTCTAACAAAAGGCGAGACAGGTTTGTATTTTTTTTTAATATGACATATAGATTCATTTGTTAATTCCAACGGTATTTTAAATCTTGAATGTGCGTACGACCTGAAGGCAACAATAGCGAAGCGATACCCGAAGCTGCTATTGCTAAAACAACCTGACCTTCGGACCTTAAAGCTGTAATGATTGTTCTCCAGAGGTATGTTTTACCTGAACCTCCATGGCCATACACAAACAATAACACTTGTAATGAATTCTGCATAGAAGTCAACACCGCATCATAGACATTTTTTTGTTCAGGATGAAGATTTGCCTTTAAGGAGAGATGTTCATGGTGTAAAGCTTCCTGATTGTAACTTTTTTCTTCAAGTAACAGTACATTTCTAAGCATAGAAAGAGTGGATTCTGTGGGGAGAGGCAATCCAAAATCAGCTAGTGTGCGTGGTGTTACGTTAGAGTTTAGTAACAACTCAAGCTCATAGAGTACAAACTGTTGTAAATCAGCATTGCTAACACCAGAATTGAATTTCGTTGACTGGAGTTAAGGTTGTATGTAATATCATCCCCCATTTTTTCCCAGCTGGCATCCCACAAAGCTGAAGGGTTTGACACATCACAATACAATAGTATATGTACAAAAAGATCTAATTTCGGATGCAGTTGCCCATTCAGAGGCTTCTGAAATTGTAGACAACCATTCTTTATCGTCACCAATTAAGCCTAGTTTTTCACACGCCTCCCTAAATATTAGCATTACAACACCTGAAACTGTGCGTATATCCGCAAATGAACAACAACCTTTCTGATAACTCAACAACATCCTCAGATAAAACAGTTCCCCACATGAAGGATGAACGTAAGTTAGCCTACCCACAGTAGGAGTTCTCTTGCATGTTCTACGTGTCCAACTTTTTGTCGATAAATCCCATCGATATTTAGAGAGATAGTCTATGTAACGAAGGTTGGCCCCTGAATCCGTAGAGGACATTCCTGCGGAGGACTCAATTGTGTGTTTGCTAGCCATTCAGTAAGAGTTGTTTTTCCAGCATTCTGATTATTTACAATTTCTTGAAGTTACTGTGTTTGTCTAAATGTCATGTTTTGTTTGCCTTCCAAATGTACCGCAAGAACTTGAACAGGTGGGTTCCTATGATGTATGGGGAATGAAAGAATTCTCCAAGATGCCTCGTGTGGGCATATAAAACGGCCATCAAGGTAGTTTTTGACCTCATCAACAACCTCAACTACATTAGCTGGTATGTTTTCTGAAGTAACATCCTTTTCTGTTAACGTAAAACGAACCCTGTCTGCACCTTTTGATATATACTTAAAAAGATATTTATAAGCATACTCCACCCACAGTACTCAACATTTATATGCGCGTCAAAATGCATTAGCAAGTCCGCATTATACGGAACAACATACCCATTATCCAACGGAATTCCACGTTTGATGCATGGAAAACAATCCTTGGACCTTTTGTAGTGAACGTACCCTCCATTGTCAAATCGTGTGGATACCTCGTATGACTTAGGATATTGCTTTGAACATACACCATCTTTCATACACGGAGAACTCATTCTTGCTATACCGCACGGTCCATGTAGCATCGATTCAGTAACAATCCTATGTAAGACAGGATTTGTTTGATTGTCAGGTAGTTCGGCACTAATATATCTGTTGATATCCTCTGGGGTGCGAATTTTATAAGAATCAATCACCCATAACAACGTGTGACAATGTGGCAACCCTCTTTTTTGGAATTCAATTGTGTATAGCTCTGTACAAGCAGAAAGCGTAATACAACATGAGTATCCATAATAAAGTTGTATGATGGCGTAGCTAAAAAGGACAAGCAACAGGATTTACACTTACCAGCAGCAACATCACCAAAGGGTTTTGATGTTTTCAGATGGTTGATGAAAGACCGTACCTTCATCTGGAATACCCTAGCAATAATATCAGGTCTATCCTGTGGACTTGGTACATGTGCTGCTGCTATTTCCCTTTCAATCTCTGGCCATTTGACATTGCACGTGAATGTTATAAAGTATTGAGGATTCCTGTAGACTCGGCATATGGCGAGGGCATCTTGGTAACGTTTATACATATACCTTGGACCACCGTGAAAGATGATGGTAATATGACCCGTTTACCCACGCTATGGCCCTCTGTATCACCGCGAGATATTGCATCGTGAAGACCTTCCAAAAACTCACACCTGAATTCTTCTTGATTATTCCGAACATTTCTAACCGACAATGTTCGACGCAGATATAAGAGTCAACAATGTATTGCTAAAACAGCCTACCTGCATGAAGAAGATGGTTACGAGTAGAACATTGATGGACTAAGCTTGCGATCATTAATTGAATGGTTAGGTCCTAAGCGTAACTCAGGAGACCACCCTTGCTCTGCATGAGGGAATAAAAGTGGATATTGCAACGGCATATAAGATGGATGAAGTTTGCTAACTCTATGTGGAGTATTAGCCTTATCATGGACAATAACATCAAAATCTTCCGATGCAGTACCAGCATCACAAACAATGGCGCCAATGGTATTTGGTAAGGGGTTGTTATACCTTCTGTCCCTCACCCTACTGTAAAGTTTAATTGAAAACTCAGGAACGTGATGTTGAGTATATAACTCTTCGCAGACCGGAAAAGACGCACGTAGGCGTTTGATTCATCAAGCATGGCAGTTAATGCCGAAATGATGTCTATTGATAAATTCGGTAAATTATTTCCATGGAAAAGACGAAGCCTGTTTTCAACCTCATTTTCAGAGTAAAAAATATACATCTGCAAAAACCTCGGCCGATCCCTAGGCAACGGGCAAATCGACCCAAGCCAGTGACATACCTGACCAACAACCTTGAATACGTACGGACCTCCACCCTGATTAACCGAATTGTTTATGGTAGCCCCGAAGGAAGTCATTGAAAACATGGCGTTGTATGCACGAATATTCCCCATAAATTCACGGTCAGCAAACAAAGACTTCAATAAGTCGGGAGGTTGCATAGGGAAATTCAACACTACTTTCCCAGCCTTACAGCACTTATGATATCGTGGTCTACGACCAGCTGGAAAAGATGTGAGTCGCTCAGCGTACCAAAAAAGAGACCCGCAGAACTCACACACCTCATTACATCTTCCCAAATCCATGTAGTAAGGAGAAACTGTTGTATGACTGGTTTCGACAGAAGAAACACCCGTCCTAACTTCAACATGAGCACTGGTCGAAGATATACCACCTGTCGTTGACGATCTTAGCATTGATGCATGATGCATTGACTGGCATTCGGTCTGGGATGATGCCTCAAAAGATGACGTAGAAGAAGAATTTACACTAGAATCAGTGCCACCTAGGCGTGCACGCTTACCTCGGCGGTTCTGATAAAGCGACACACACATTCAAAGACGACATATAAGAGGCGTAGAGAACAGAAGACTATATGTTTCAGGGAAACTACAGAACCTGGAATCTACTTTTAGCATCAAATTAACAATAATAGAATATAGGTTAACCTATTCCGCATGGGTACACTCTTCCTAAAAAAACCAAAAAAGCAAGCCATTGTTGACGGTAAACATTAAAACAATAAAATCAATAGTAATGTAATAAAGTTTAAAAAGACAGGCTATTGTATAAGCCAAACATAAAAAAAACAGAGAAACGAATAATACCTGCATATGAGAACATCAATTATTAGCTGAGATTATTGCTGAAATAACCTGTACACACAAAAAAAATACAACCGCACAGCAACACAGTAAGAAGAAAAAATCACTTACACATACCATAAGGTAGACAAACACAATTATCATTATAGCAAAGATGTGAGAACATCAATAAAAAAACACAGACATATCACGACAGAACTAAGGAAACATAAACTAAATTTAGGTCACAAACCTGCAGAATGTAAGTAAGCAAACTTTCAACCGCAAAGCTCGAGTACCCAAGAAAAAAGTATCAGAATATCAGAAACTTAAAAAATCATAAAAAAACATCACCATACATAATATATACGATTAAGAGAACGTGTATATAAACATGCCATTGTCTGGGTTAAAACACTGATTTAAGCCAGAGAACATTAAGTTAAATTTCAAATGACCTGTGGATTAGTACTTGTAGAATGTATCCTTGTCTTATACCGGAAAATGCTATACCTGAAAGAAAACAGTAATATTTTTGGTTTAAATGTCTAAAAATCAACCAACTTCTACTAAAAATAGTAATCAACCATATATTTTAGCCCAACAGTTTTACAGTAACATTCATTTGTACCTACGGTCTACAACATTATCAGCCAAAATATACCTACTAAACCAAAACTGATTACCAAGAAATCATTTCAACATGACCAATCCATGTAGCAATTAATAGCATTCCCAAAAATTTTTTCACTTCCACCCACATCCCATAAATCAAGTAGGCAAGCACCAAATAACCATGTCGTACATAAAAAATAAGGCTATAAACCAACTAAAAAACAAATGCACATGCAAGCTGAATATTCAGAAACAAAAAAAACTGTTAGCTAACCATGATAACAACATACAGTGTAAAAAACCTGGAAAAAAAAACAAAAGAAGATAACATAAAACAAACAATACATTGTCAACACGTCACATAAAAAGCCAATAATAATAAAACGGACCATTACATAAAAAGAAAACGTTAACAAAGAACAACAGCAGACCAAACAGTCACATGAACGACGCGGTTGCTAAAAACGAATAAACAAAGGCAGCTCAAACCACAGTACTACAAGCAAAGCAGTAATAGATACAAGAAACATGTATAACCAAACATATAATAATCCCTAACTATACCTGACAAAGCTTACTTGTAATTCTAGCAAACAAAAGGCTTAATATCCTAGGTAAATGAAAACAACAATCTACAGATCCTAAACCCATTGTAGGAACAAACCGAACAAAAAAAATCTGATGATAATAGCACTCGACAACATATCCGTCACGATTACGAAAACATTATAGTCACTAAGCCAATGAAAAGAAAAAAAAGCACCTGTGTCACACAGCAAGTATCAGCCTAAGTAAAATGTAGGTAGACCAACTTTACTATAAATCAATCAAGAAGCAATGCAAATAAAATACCAAACCAACATATATCACTCCTCGACATAAAGAGCAGGCACACATCTAAATATGAACAAACATGGGCAACAACTAAAAACCATAGCATTAAATCAAATACTAACATAGCTCCATATCTAACACGAGCAAAGAACAAGTCAAAGCACTTATTCCAGCTAAATGAAAGATTATAAGACACCTAAAGCACGTCCACTATATATGATGTTAACAGGACACGTCAAAACATATAAGTAATCATAACAATAAGTTTTCAATATGAATGTAACTATAACATCTAATCGGTAGAACTATATTATAAATCAAGCAACACATAATAATGTACCAAACACCAATGCCAAACCGCAAAGCACCATAAAGCGATGTGAACAGAAGACCAAATGAACGTATATAATTAACCACACAGTAAATATTCCACATGACTACACCCAGTTAAACTCAAAAAATAAAAGCAAAATGCAAACATACAGGTAAACATGAGCATATCGGGCGAGCTATTAAAAAGCATAACACTAATAGTAATGCACAGGACGGAGAAAGGTACAACAACTACACATACATACTACCTAAATAAATAAAACAAAAGTGCAACGTTACTGAAAATCCAGGCAAACACTAAACACCACCGGCTTACAGCGCCCTAAACACGCCCTGCCGTCACAAACACCGGAAACATACAAAAAAAAAGCATAAATCGACGCCTGTAATAAGAATCAATAGAAACCGTGAAGCTGATCTCAACAATCATCAACATCACCCATCAAGAACAAACCATACAAGAAAGCACAAATCACAGAATACACGCACATGCAGGCCCCAATACACACAATTACGGAGAAACCAGTTCTGAGAGACAAACCTGCATAAAGAAGCCAACAGCAGCAAGCAACCCTGAACAGTATATTGTTACGGCCTAGAATTGGAAGGCAAATCAAATGTTACCATAAGTTGGGTTTGAACCTTTAAACTTTACAAATGAAAGCAAACATCGCAAAAGGGCTAGAAAAACATAGCTTCAGCAAGACGCTCGTATGAATCAACATATAGAATAACATGCCTACTTGTACTGTTTTTATATATCAAGTATAGACCACAATCGACTCGACTCAACCCAGAATCCATAAACTGAAATGAATCAAAATGGTGCTCAATGAACTTCACTTGTGGTTTCTAGTAGAATTGGAACTTCCATTTAGAAGCGAACATCAAAGTCTTCTTTGTATACTTGGGGCCAAAATGCAAAATTTCCAAACGGCAACGCATTTCTTCCAACCTTTCTACGTCTTGGAAAAAAAGATATATAAAATATTACAACATTTCAATATTACACAACCATCTAATTTTTTTTCTTTTAATACAATGGTCTATCCTTAGAGATGCAAAAATTACCAACCTAAATCACAATTAGAGCTATTGTGACTCATTGATCTCACATTTCTTTATAACACCTAATAATAACTAAAACACAACACCCTTCAATTTTAAATTTTAAGCAAGGAAAACCTAGTCCCAGGGATGTAGTTATCAAAACCACATAAACACATATCAAAGTTAGATCAGTGACAATCAAAATTTTTATGTGACACAACAAAAAACAATAGTCCACTTAGCGATGTAAATAACATCAGATAATCATGTAAATAGAAAATTTTATTCTGTAACGAATGAAAAAGGAAACCTAGAAATCAATTTAAATCACTATAAAAAGGCAGTCCAATAGAACAGAAATCACATTCACAAAACCATGATAATCTGAACCAAGAGTTATATTATAAAATGAAGTGTGTCATATGCTAGTCTATGTATCCCAATGTTTTTAGGCTATTCTTTTCAAAACTTGAAAAGCAAAAACAGAAGTATGCACATCAGATGAAACATTGTCTCTTTGGTACTATAAACCTACAATTTTATAACAAAATGAAGTAATTTATATAACAAATTCAAGTTAAAGCAAAAAAGAGAGTTTGAAGGGAAAACACTTTTATCCTTTTCTCTCACACAATGAGGATTATGGTCGTAGATGGATATAGCAGTATCTTCACCTCCGCCCGTGATTTCCATGGGGTTTGCAAAATTCGCCGCTAGCTTCACCGGCTCCGTCGCAACATATTCTGGCGTATGCCTATTTTACGTCGTCGGTAACATCTTCTACTCCTCCGTCCACTTCGGTAGGAAATAGCTCATCGGATGGTCACCGTCGTTGACGGCTGGTCCATCATGAAACCCCCCTGGACGTCGCTATGCAGCTTAAAAAAAGGAAGCTCCGGCAGAGTATCTCGTATTCAAGAATTCCCTTTTAGATCATCTCTAAACCGGTAAGAATTCTAACTTGGAAAAAAAAACACAGAACACAAATGAGACAAGAATGAACCCCACAGCCTTATCTTTAACATAGATGCATACTAAGTAACAGCCAATTTAGGAGGAAAGGCACCAGTTCTTGCATTAATAGTCAATTGACTGTTAAAATCAACAAAGTAAGAACCCTAGTTCCTTCATCTCTCTCTGTGTCGCAGGAAAAAAGAAGGGGAAAAGGTGGACATCAGGAGGAGGTTACCACCTCACTCGTCGTCGAATAAACCCTAAAACCATCGCCAATCACAGAAACACAGAGAAACGGATTGATTCTAATCAAACGGAGGATGAAGAATTGTCAACAACAACCATCAATGCAAGAAAAGGCAGGGGTGAGAAGAGAACTCACCGACGCAAGCACCCACTCGAACGAACCAAAGAAACACATCAGAGAGAACTGAGAGATAAAACGGGGATCTCCATAAGAACAAATCAAAACACGTCATATGCCTAAAATTATAAGAGGACAACACGTGTATACCGAGATTGGAGAAGGCAGGCACTGATATTGTTCATTTCCAAGCGACATTGGAGAAGGCAGGCACTGATACTGTTCATTTTCAATCTTTATTAATATGTTAATTACAAATATTAAAACAAAACAAATACACAAATTAAAATTAAGTGGAACCACACACACATCATCTTTTTAACCTACACCAAACACCCTCTTCTTCCACCATTGCACCACCACCGCCTCTAAAACAAACTATTACCGATTCACCGCTGAACATACATTTCAAGATAATGAAAACTTCATGTTATTATAGATCAAAATTTCATTTAGTAAACAAACAGATGGGAAAAATGGTGCCTATCAGCATCTTCAAGAACATGAAAAGTTCATCAACAAAAATTTATTGAAGAATCAAATTCAACATGAAGACAAAAATCAGGCCTTTGATCTGTGTAATCACCACCACCGCCTTCACTATGAAAATGCATGCCATACCAACTTAACTGAACACTGTGTTCCTGAGTTTATGTTCTTCCTGAGTTTACTAAATTAAATACAAGAAAAGAAAATAAATTTAGAAAAGAGAAGAAATTAATAGAGGGAAAAAGAAAAATATAATTTTAATGTTTCAGAGTTTGAAGTAAAAAGAAAGGAAAGAAAAGATGTTACATATTCTCGAGTTAAGATGAAAAGAAAAAAAAAGTTATAAATTTAGGATTATACCATTTTTATTTATAATCAAAATAGGTTGAAAAAGTAAAATAATAAAATGAATATTGGTCATTTCTAGGGCTGTCCAAACCGCTCGACGCTCGACGCTCGCTCGACGTTCGTCGGAATTTGCTCGAAAAATGCTCGTTCGAATTTTTGATCGGTTGTAAACGAGCCGATCGGCTCGGATCGGTTTGTAAACGAGCCAAGCACGAGCAAAGGTTCGCTCAGTTCGGTTCGGATCAAATAATATATAATTCGATCCGACAATATGTATATATAGTTTATACGTAGTGCTCTAGTAGATTTGACCCATTATATACAAATATATAATTCTATTATGAATATTTGATCAATCAACCTAGTAAAAGAATTCTACACTTAATATAAAAGTAAAATCCTAAGTCGTTAAAAGATATTTTTTTCGATCATCTCACTCTCACCATCACCGTTATCTGCAATATGCTCCCCGCCTTATCGGCTACAGATTTAGCTAGCTTCATCGTCAGTCACAACATGTTATCATCCATAAAATATTATATAATGAAATGCGGCTGATTTTAAAGTTATTAAACTTTATTCGCTGTAGTATAAATTGTATGACACACAAGATTGTTGGGTTGTATAAATTATTTGCCGCTCGTTTCTGCTCGACGTTCGTTCGAAAATTTAACGCTCGAAAAATGCTCGTTCGATTTTCCGCTCGGTTGTAACCGAGCCGATCGGCTCGGTTCGGTTTGGAAACGAGCCAAGCACGAGCAAAAGTCCGCTCGGTTCGACTCGGCTCGTGAACAGCCCTAGTCATTTCACTTCCTTTTGATTTTAAAGGAAAGTCAAGAAGGAAAATTATTAAAAAATATTTAATTTCTTTTCATTTATTTTCAATTTCATCGTTAAAAAAATGTGAAATACAAATAATTTTCAAATCCTTTCAATTCTTTCCACTTGGGAACAGAGCGTAAAATAACGTGGTTAAGCTAATATCGTTGAGTCTTTGTTTCTCTTTTACATTTATTTATTGTAGTCGTGAGTCTTGAAGCAATAAGAAACCAAACAAGTTTGTGTTCGTTGTATTCTCAATAGATACAAGGTTAACGTTCATGATCTGTGTATTATGACATTTTGCACCAACGTCGCCTTCATCCACAAAAACTCACCTCATTTGCTCAAGGTGAACAACCACATCGACCATCACCACGTCTTTTGGGCGAGTGAAGATGGGTTAGAAAGGCTCAGTTCGTTATTAAAACAACCATGGAAGAAGAGACTCTTTAGTCTTTATCATCTTTCAGAATGCGAATACCCGAAACAAGCACGAGATAATTTTTTAAAGTTGTTTACCAAGAAGAACGATGCACGACTTCAGATGCTAGAAAACGAACTAAGGAATGTCTCACAAGGTGACTTGAGTATTCCCTAATATATCCAAAAAGTTAAAAACCTTTGCCGAGAGATAGGCCAATGGCGGAGGATATAAGGGACCGGGGGCCCTTTTTTCGTCAGTAGTATTAATTTTTGGTCTTATATGTAAATTTTTTTATACATATCGAGTTCGCCCCCACTAAAAAAATTCAGATTCGCCCCCGCCTCCGTATAGAAGTGCTCAAGCTCCACCACTGAGATAGACTTTTTAGATGATCACTCGAAAGTCAATGATGCAAGGTTAAAGAGAGTCATTATCCATAAACCCATGTATTGGAGCTTTATTACAACTACCCAACAATGGCCAACCCAACCCACTTTAACTGAGTTTGAGAACCTCTTGACTGGACAAGAGGCCTTAGCCAAACAATTTGATGGAATAAGAATAAAAAACGATACTGAAGCTTTATACGTCGAGAAGACGCAAGAAAAACCTCAATGGAATAAAGCTAGTAACAAAAGCGATGATCGAACAGAAAAACAAAGCTGGGAAAAGAAAAGGAAAGGACTCAGTAAAGACAGTAGGGGGTGTTTGATATCGGCTGACCCAGCTGACCCGGCTGACCGGCTGACTCGGTCAGCGGGTCAGTCTGTTTGATACGCGGTTCATTTCAGCTGACTGGGTCCAAGATGACTGACCCAGACCTGAAAATTAAAAAGGCTGACCCGGCTGACCACCCACGGCCACCACCTGCGCGACCGCGACCAGCCATGACGACAACCTGCGCGACCACCCACGACGACCACGACCACCTGCGCGACCACCCTTGCGCGACCGCGACCACGAGATTCGAATAGGGTGGAGATTGAAGATGAGGGTGAGGGTTTGAGAAGGCGGATGAGGGCCGCCATTGGTGGGTTTTGTTGAGGAATTGCAGAGAGATTTGGGGGTTGAAGATGAAGTCAGCAAGCAGAGGACGTATGGAAGAGATGATGGGAAGGAGATCCCCAATTCTAGAGGCATATTCTTGGAACTCAAATACTCAAATATTATAAGTAAGTTTATTCAAAACGATCAAAATCTGAATCTTATATATATATATATATATATATATATAAACAAACAAACAAACAAACAAACCCAGTATGTCCCACTCAAGAGCAGGGTCTGGGGAGGGTAGGTGTAGGCGAATCTTTCCTCTATCATGTTAGGTAGAGAGACCGCTTCCAAAGAGACCCCCGACTCGATAGCAAAAGCCATACTAATAGCAAGACCACATACAATAAATCATATAACACCTAGCATACAGTATACAAAAAGCCATATCGATAGCAAGACATCATACAATAAATCATACAACACATAGCATACAGTACACAATAAATCATACAACACATAGCATACATATATCCTAGGTGCATGTAGAATCACCGTTAAAGGGCATATATGGGCTACTTAGACATCAGGCCGTGCCACCATACTTCAAATACCCTTCCTGCCTATAGGTCGAACTAGAAGTCCTTAATTTTAATTCTACGCCTCCACTCAGTCCTATCCTCGATCATGTGCTCAGAGAGGTGCAAGTGTATCATATCTCGCCTAATTATCTCATCCCAAGTCAATCTAGGTCTTCCTCTACTCCTCCTACCCTCTAAGATGATGTTCTCTACTGCTCTAACTGGTGCCGCCGTTGGTCTCCTCTTGACATGCCCAAACCATCTTAATCTTCCCTCTCGTATTTATCTGCGATACAAGCCACTTCTAGCTTCTGTCTAAACACTTCGTTTCTTATCCGATCAAGTCTTGTGTGACCGCACATCCACCTCAGCATTCGCATTTCCGCTACCTCTATTTGCTTCTCGTGCGATTTCTTTATGGCCCAGCAGTTTGTTCCATATAACATAGCTGGACGTACTGCCACTCGATATAACTTTCCCTTTAGTTTTGCTGGAAACCTCTTATCACATAGGATCCCTGATGCTGCTCTCCATTTGCACCATCCTGCTTGAACACGGTGCGCTACATCGCTGTGTATCTCTCCGTCCTCCTGCAAGTACGAGCCCAGGTATTTGAACCTAGACGTTTGTGGGACCGCCATACCCTGAATAATGATTTGGGTGTCCTCTTCCGCCTCGCCACTAAAGTTACAATGCATGTATTCTGTCTTGGAGCGACTTATCCTTAAACCTTTGCGCTCTAGTGCTGCTCTCCACTGTTCTAGCTTGTCGTTAAGCACCCTTTTAGATTCCGATATTAAGACAATATCATCCGCAAAGAGCATGCACCACGGAACTGGCTGCTGTATAGACTTGGTCATCTCATCCAACACTACTGTGAAGAGGAATGGGCTCAGTGCCGATCCTTGGTGGAGTCCCACTTCCACTGTGAATAAGTCTGTGTCTCCGATCGGGGCTCGCACACACGTTTTTGCCCCATCATACATATCCTTGATTATTTTGATATACCTCTCTGGTACCCTTCTAAGTCGTAGTGTCACACCCCAACCTTGACGGCGGAAACGTCGAGGTGTAAAAGTTACGATTGTTCACAGCCACATAACGCTATTATTAGTACCAAATATATTAATCAAGATTTAATTGTAACAATACAAGTGAATGCTCAAGCAAAGATACATTCAGAATACAAATATAAAAGTATCCAGATCATTCGTTTATTTCTCTAAGTCCAATCCTAAGTGTGATAAACTTCAAAGAGTACCTGAAACATGTTAAAAATAAAAGGTCAACATAAACATGTTGGTGAGCATTCCATAGTTTTCAATACATAAGTATATAAAAGATGGCAATTCAAGTTGTAAATTAGTGAATAAAGTGATTAGGGATGTTATGAACAATGCAACAATCAAACCTCGACAAAGTTTTACAAGTCTTATACGTTAAAAGTATATACGATCAGCTAAGTGTATTTGGTTCCCTAGTGCACAAGCATACGGCTCCTAGGAGTCGGCAGTTCATCGACTTTAGCACCAAATAGGTTGTCTGTCCCATAGATCTATGACTTCGCTGGGCTAGCAATAGTTAATGATTGTACATATAACGCCATAACATGGTAACCACAAAAGTTCAACTAACCACAACTTTAAATATATTGCCATAAAGTTTACAAGTCTCGAATAAGTTTACAAGTGCAATGATATAAGTTAACATGTTTCACCCCAAAGTGTGAAAATAAGAAAAAGGGGTATGGAAATACTCACATGTCAAATAAGTATGTAATGAAGATTAATAAGAATAATAAACGTTCCAACGCAATCCTTCACAAGGTACCTAAGAATATATACATTATAAGCTCAAGTTTACTAGTGAGTTTAACGGTTCAACGGGATCTAGGGCTTCAATTGATATTTGGGGGGGGGTTCAATAAATAAAATAGAATGATATAGTTGGTTAAGTTTTGATTTAATGAAAATATAATATTCGAGCGTTTTATTATAAAGTAATGAATAAAAGCATAGGTAGTAAAGTTTAAACATAAGTTTTAATAATCATTTATAAATTTTGTTTTCAAATACTTATGATTTAAACAATAGTATAAAGATAATATTTGAGTCGTAATAATTTAGGGTTTTAAATCATTATTTAAAGTCTACTTTATACATAAAATAATGAATAAAAATAAATAAATAAAAATTAAATAATAATAAACTAAATATAATTCTTGTCTTATAGAATATTTAAATTATTCAAGAAGTAAATTCATAGAAATTGGTAAAATGATTTTTAAAAATATACAAGTTTATAAAATTATTTTTAACAATTTTCTGAATCCTTTTATATGTTTTAAAAGCATGAATCAAAACAAAAGAATGGAATGAGGGTCCCCAGGTTCGAACCTGGGACCTCAAGTCCACAATACACGTACATTACCATTACCAGTAAACCAAAGGCCTTAGCCGCGGTTTATCCCAGTTTTAATTTCTTATAAACATAACTCAACCAAAAACCCCCAAATCCTATGAACCCTAATTCGCCAAATCCCAAATTGAACCTCAATTCGATGTTAGTAACCAAATTAACCATGGGGCTTTTGCTCCCCATGCTTAAACGATCACAAAGATGTAATTAACTTACTTGATTTCGATTGAATTGGTGCGTTTATGCTCGGGTTTGCCTCGGTTCACTCGCGAAGAAACAGTAGGTTCGAAATCGAATGAGGTGTGAAGTTTTAGAGAAATTGGGGTTACAGAGAGTTGAAAGGGGTCGAAAGAAAGTTTTCCCCTCTGTTTAATGGTTCAATTTGTACGTTAAGGTACCGAATGGGTCCCGACTTTGCTTCGTTCGTTTCGGTTATAATTGGATGATTAATTGGTTGTTAAAGTCGATTTAACTTCCCATTTAGTTTCTAAATGATTAATCGAACGTTTCTACACGATTTATTTGATTAATCATCAATCTTTGTACGTTAAACGGTTATAAATCGATTGAGGTTTTTGATTTGGTTCGAGTCCGCGAGGTTTCCCCGAGTCGAATAGTATTTCTGGACGCAAAAATCGGTGGGTTTTGGGGGTGTATCGCGGCCACCGGAGCTTGGCCGGAGGGTGGCCGCTCCCGGTGCCGGAAAAACGGGAGAGAAGGGGATTTGTTTGGGATTTCGAAAGTTACACAAATGGTCCCTGTGGTTTATGTTTTTGTTATTGCATGTTTAAAACTTTAATTTAAAGTTTCAAATTTAGCATAAAAGCCCCCTTAACTTAATTAAACTTTAAGTTTACCTTCTTCTTTTTTATAACTTAACAATCATTTATCTTCTAAAAATATTATTATTATTATTGTTGTTGTTGTTGTTATTATTATTATTATTATTATTATTATTATTATTATTATTATTATATTATTATTATTTATCATCATTATTATTATTATTATTATTTTATTATAGTAAACAAATTTTTAACTCTTAATTTAATGAATTAATGTAAGATAAAAAAACACTTTTAACAACCCATATATTTTCTTAAATGACATAAATGGTCCTTAGCAAACATAACTGGGTTAACTATTAATTAACGCAGTCTCCCCAACTTTTAAGAATTTCGTCCCGAAATTAAAAATGAACAAAAGAAGTTATAATGAAAGGTAAGTGTACAACGGCTAGTGATAGACGTTTGATTACAGATGAGAGGTTTCACTTTATGGAATCTTACAAATTTCTTGACATAACGCATGCCAATTTGAACTTTTTCAGTGAAATGCGAGATGCTTTGAGATTTAACGTTGGAAAACGATGACGAGTTACCGTGGTATGTTAGACTTATAAGCCACAACTTTTAGGGTGTAACTTCATAGTAAAGTGGTCTTGAAATCAATAAAAGACCAATAATGATAAGAAAGGTTAACCGTCGAGATTTAAGAATCCCAAACGTCACTATATATATAACGAAACGATCTTAACGCATATCTTGTAAATATGCATTTCTCCTTTGACCAACCATCAGTATAAGAATAATACGATATGCGAAGATTTTGGAATGAGTTCACGACGATGATTAGGAACATTATTAAAAGCAGAAAATGAATCGGTCGTCCAAAATAATGATCGATGTTTTAACATCATACCACGGTATACGAATATTTGAAACCGATACAAGTCCATTTCTCGACCCGTCATCCCACATAAATCAAATTGAATTTTTAGCCAATCGGTCTATAATGCACCAATTGTCATCATGACCTCTAAGATAAGAGGCACGTAGTGAATGAAAAGTTAAGCAAGAGGTTCACGGGAACACGGAGGTTAGGTCTTGTCATATGTAAAGGTAATACACTTGGACACACACCAAGTTACGTCTTTTCCTTTATGCCAAACCCATGACTACAAGTTACGAAGGTTTATGAACCATTATATTCATATCGCAATGAGGATAATAACGAGTCTTGTTGATCGAAATCAAGATGGAATGTTAGAGATTTCCAAGTTTAAGGAAAAAAAACAATGCTAGGAGTGACGCAACCAATAAGAAATGCATTTGTAAAGATATTTTGCGAGGTAGCAAATTTCCAAGTACAGTTTGCATACACAGTTCACCAAAAGCTCAATCGAGGACATTCGTGTGACTAGAAAGGCATGAATACAAGTTAATAATGTCTTTAGCAGAACGATTGTTTAGGAAAGCTACCATCGCGCAATCAGGTTTTGATGATAACTCGAAATGAAAGTCGATGAATAAGAAATAAATGGTTCCATATAGCTAGATCAAATCAAAACATGAGAATAAAGGGAAAGAAATCGATTTAAGAATTTAAATGCTCCAAGCTTGGAATCAAAATCAACCTAAAGCGATCGGTCTCTTTTCAAGTTCGGAGATCATGCTTTGGCTTGATAGGTCGAAACACTAACATTGTTTCACCCTTCAAGTTACTACATGCTTCTCGTTACTTGATTACAACCTTGGTAAGTTGAAGATCAAGAAATGAGAATAATCATCAAGGTGTGGTTTTCACTCCTAACTTGATGGTGTTTTCCCAAGGTATGACCCCTAACTTACCAATCAAAAAGCTCGATCCCAACTCATTGTTGAGGATCCACAGAAATAAGACGAGGTAACTCACCATTAAAGTAAGGGACGTCTCCCCTATCTTAAGGTGAAGTTTTACAAAAACAAAATATAATAGGATGAACTTCTTCATCAAAATCCAGAATTCACTCTTACTTTGATGAGGTCATTTCATTTGAGAAAATACAATCCATAAGAATGAAATTATCATCAAGGTATGGAATTCATGCCTATCTTGATGATTGAATTTCATAATAACAAGAAAACAATCGGAAATTGATAATTGTCACCAAAGTACGGGTTTCAATCCTATTTTGGTGAGATCATGTCATTTGTGAAATGCCATTCCAGAAGAAATAATTGAAGTCAATCCTCAAGGTAAGGTAATCACCCCAATCCAGAGGATGAAATTTCATAAAACACACGATTGGAAACCATTTATCGAAACGAATAGAGAATCATCAAAGTAAGGGAATCACCCTTTTTTTGAGTTAGTATCATTTAGGAGATACGAATGTTCTTAGTCATAGGTTGACTTACAAACGCTTGCATCTCCCATAGTGCAAACGGTACGAAGTTTGACATAACAGCGAAAAGAAAATAATATCAATTAGAAATTCAGAAAATTTCAAGTTACATCAATGTAACAAAAGAGTAAATCATTCTTACAAACTTAAGATCAAGTTTCAAGATAACAGAATCTATTGTGGTGTTCTAATCTTGGAGGGTTTAAATCGGAAAAACGAAATCAAGGACGGGAATTATTCAACACCACAATGAGATGTGAACATTCGATTACAATCGAAAGAAAATACATGAATTTCTCAAATCATGAGGTCAACCATAACCTTATTGAGGACACGTGTACTCATAAATGGTAACAAAGTTATAATTAGCTTATTCAATCATTGAGGTGAGTGACCACTTTAAATTAACAAAGTTAATATTCAATTAGCAAAGTATCCCGAGATGTAGGAATTTCACCTACAGCATTGCATGTTCTTAGTTATGGGACACATCCTTAAGAAGATTTGAGAACCATAAGTAACGGTTTAGTTTTAAAGACCATACGGTTTAGATTCCCTATATCTTTGGATATATTAAGAGTCATGTTCACGTTGGTCGAGGTATGGAAATAGTTATACGAAACGCTGAGTTCAATACCGTTACACGTTACATGTTGAGCATTTAAACGTATGAGTTGAAATGTAGGATGAGTTCAATATTAGAAGGAACATTATGTAGGTTAAGAATGAGAAGCTATTTAAAACTTTGGTGATAAACCAGTTCAAGGATTTTTTTAAAGATACAGATAGGATGGTTCCATTTGGTAACGTATTACCATTTGGAATCGTTGACACGTCAAGGTAAATTGACCCACTTGCCTTAGAGACTTGTGTATGTTGACCATAGTTTATCACTCATCCTAGAAATCCCCAGGTAAGCATAACTGGTCTCGCAATGAGATTTATACGATATGCTTGCCTTAGCCCGAAGGCCTTTTGCCTGGAAATCCAGAATACAGGTGTCTATGTATCACATAAATTTTTTGGTTTATGAAATCAAAACCTTGATGAGATTTTCATAGATTAGACATAGAGTCTAAGGAATTGAACCCACGACGATAAGTGTAGACTCCACATGTCGTTGAGAATAAGTTTAGGAAGTTCATTTATCGGGGAGAGTCAAAGAGTCAAGTTAAGTTTAGGGAGACAAGTAACTAAGTTTTAAGCATACATAAGGCAATCCTATGCTAAGGCATCAAGTTGCACAAAAGGCATAGCATTATGTAGCATTCAAACAATCTGTAAGCACAAAAGTATGAGGATCTTTCTATGAGGTTCATGCAACTATAGTCTAGGTCACCATTTCTAATAACCTAAATCCCTATAGTTATGGGCTCTGATACCAATCTGTCACACCCCAACCTTGACGGCGGAAACGTCGAGGTGTGAGAGTTACGATTGTTCACAGCCACATAACGCTATTATTAGTACCAAATATATTAATCAAGATTTAATTTTAACAATACAAGAGAATGTTCAAGCAAAGATACATTCAGAATACAAATATAAAGTATCCAGATCATTCGTTTATTTCTCTAAGTCCAATCCTAAGTGTGATAAACTTCAAAGAGTACCTGAAACATGTTAAAAATAAAAGGTCAACATAAACATGTTGATGAGCATTTCATAGTTTTCAATACATAAGTATATAAAAGATGGCAATTCAGTTGTAAATTAGTGAATAAAGTGATTAGGGATGTTATGAACAATGCAACAATCAAACCTCGACAAAGTTTTACAAGTCTTATACGTTAAAAGTATATACGATCAGCTAAGTGTATTTGGTTCCCTAGTGCACAAGCATACGGCTCCTAGGAGTCGGCAGTTCATCGACTTTAGCACCAAATAGGTTGTCTGTCCCATAGATCTATGACTTCGCTGGGCTAGCAATAGTTAATGATTGTACATATAACGCCATAACTTGGTAACCACAAAAGTTCAACTAACCACAACTTTAAATATATTGCCATAAAGTTTACAAGTCTCGAATAAGTTTACAAGTGCAATGATATAAGTTAACATGTTTCACCCCAAAGTGTGAAAATAAGAAAAAGGGGTATGGAAATACTCACATGTCAAATAAGTATGTAATGAAGATTAATAAGAATAATAAACGTTCCAACATAATCCTTCACAAGGTACCTAAGAATATATACATTATAAGCTCAAGTTTACTAGTGAGTTTAACGGTTCAACGGGATCTAGGGCTTCAATTGATATTTGGGAGGGGGGGGGGTTTCAATAAATAAAATAGAATGATATAGTTGGTTATGTTTTGATTTAATGAAAATATAATATTCGAGCGTTTTATTATAAAGCAATGAATAAAATTATGGGTAGTAAAGTTTAAACATAAGTTTAAATAATCATTTATAAATTTTGTTTTCAAATACTTATGATTTAAACAATAGTATAAAGATAATATTTGAGTCGTAATAATTTAGGGTTTTAAATCATTATTTAAAGTCTACTTTATACATAAAATAATGAATAAAAATAAATAAATAAAAATTAAATAATAATAAACTAAATATAATTCTTGTCTTATAGAATATTTAAATTATTCAAGAAGTAAATTCATAGAAATTGGTAAAATGATTTTTAAAAATATACAAGTTTATAAAATTATTTTTAAAAATTTTCTGAATCCTTTTATATGTTTTAAAAGCATGAATCAAAACAAAAGAATGGAATGAGGGTCCCCAGGTTCGAACCTGGGACCTCAAGTCCACAATGCACGCACATTACCAGTAAACCAAAGGCCTTAGCCGCGGTTTATCCCAGTTTTAATTTCTTATAAACATAACTCAACCAAAAAACCCTAATTCGCCAAATCCTAAAATTGAACCTCAATTCGATGTTAGTAACCAAATTAACCATGGGGCTTTTGCTCCCCATGCTTAAACGATCACAAATATGTAATTAACTTACTTGATTTCGATTGAATTGGTGCGTTTATGCTCGGGTTTGCCTCGATTCACTCGCGAAGAAACAGTAGGTTTGAAATCAAATGAGGTGTGAAGTTTTAGAGAAATTGGGGTTACAGAGAGTTGAAAGTGGTCGAAAGAAAGTTTTCCCCTCTGTTTAATTGGTTCAATTTGTACGTTAAGGTACCGAATGGGTCCCGACTTTGCTTCGTTCGTTTCGGTTATAATTGGATGATTAATTGGTTGTTAAACTCGAATTAACTTCCCATTTAGTTTCTAAATGATTAATCGAACGTTTCTGCACGATTTATTTGATTAATCATCAATCTTTGTACGTTAAACGGTTATAAATCGATTGAGGTTTTTGATTTGGTTCGAGTCCGCGAGGTTTCCCCGAGTCGAATAGTATTTCCGGACGCAAAAATCGGTGGGTTTTGGGGGTGTATCGCGGCCACCGGAGCTTGGCCGGAGGGTGGCCGCTCCCGATGCCGGAAAAACGGGAGAGAAGGGGATTTGTTTGGGATTTCGAAAGTTACACAAATGGTCCCTGTGGTTTATGTTTTTGTTATTGCATGTTTAAAACTTTAATTTAAAGTTTCAAATTTAGCATAAAAGTCCCCTTAACTTAATTAAACTTTAAGTTTTACCTTTTTTTTTATAACTTAACAATCATTTATCTTCTAAAAATATTATTATTATTATTGTTGTTGTTGTTGTTATTATTATTATTATTATTATTATTATTATTATTATTATTATCATCATCATCATCATCATCATCATCATCATCATCATCATCATCATCATCATTATTATTATTATTATTATTTTATTATAGTAAACAAATTTGACGCTATCTGAGTTTCTCGTATAATTCTCGTGTCAATAACTCTTTCCCATAATTTCATCGTCTAATTTCATCATAATTTCATTGATGCATTAGTTATAACTAGAAATATAATATCATTACAAGCATAATCTAAATGTTAAATAGAACAAGCTAGGAGATTCCATGCATTAAAAACAGAGTTTGGGCAAATTGACCCAATAAGTCTCCAGGTTGATATTGACCAATTTATAAAAGTGAACAGTTAAGATGAACCATTTATACGTAACTACGTAAGCAGATCGAATGAGACAATGAGTATTCGCTACCTGGTTATTAGCAAGATCCTTTGGTCCTATTTCAATCCTCAGGGGAACACCTTTCATTTCCCAGTGAGAATACTTCCAACCAGGTGAATAATTCTCTCTAAGGTCTGCCTCGGCCCGAATGCCTAAATCACATAAAGTCTTAACAGTGGCAGAGCATGCATTCATTATTTCCTTAACAATCTGCATCTTTGTAAGGCACATGAATCACAATAACTTGTACTGCTGCAACTTTAGGGGGCAACACCAGGCCTTTATCATCACCATGAACCATCACCATCACCCCAATCGTTCTAGTACTATAAAGTGATTATTTTTCTCATTCAGCAGAGTCAGTCAGATATTAAATCAAACAACCAAGTTTCACTCAGATGCAGACTCAATCAGAACCTCTTACTGGGTCAGCTTCTGACTCAGTCAGATCTTACTCAGTCAGCGCAATCAAACAGCCCCTAAAAAAGATAAGACTGGAAAAAAGAAGTGGAAAAATAATTAAAAGAAATTTTGTTTAAAGGGGGCAAGTATTTCTTCTTTCTAAAATCATTAATTACATATTTATTCAAGTCAAAAAATCAATTACATATTTCTTGTTTCTAAAACACACATATTATATATTTATCCATTTTATTAAAATTATTTATTGAATGATTCTATTACTTGTATTTTTACTAAAGTATTTTTACACATTTCACTTCTTAAGACTATCAATTATATAATTACCCAAGTTCGAGTTATATATATATATATATATATATATATATATATTGATATACCTAAAATCACTTTCCCTAAAAGGTCTAAAAAGAAAGAAGGGTATGATTGTCATAAAACTATTTCATACTACTTCTTCACATATTTACATTGAACAAAATAATATTGATATACTCAGTTAACTTAGATATTTTCAATAGCTTGTATAACAACTTGTTGTTATATTAACACCCAATAAAATGATTGAAAATACTAATTGCTAATATTACACAGTTTAATTTTTAATACATTTTATATTAGTGTTTTGTTTAAATGTGTTGGTTTGCTGTGTTGTTTTGATATGTTTGTTTGTTGTATTGTATTTTTTTGTTGTGCTTGTTTATTGTGTTGTCTTTAATGTTTTATTGTGTTGTTTTGTTATTTATATTACTTAAAATATATTGTGAAGTTTATGTTTTTGTGCTATTATGTTATTTTTGTGTTGTTATGTTATTTTTGTGTTGTTTTTATAGTATTTAATACTAAAATATGTATTTTTAGTAGTGTAGTTTTATAATATTGTAGTATTTCATCATATAAATATGATGTTTTTTGGTGTAAATTATGTGTTCTATTATTAAAATGTGTTATTTTATGGAAGCCAGTACAATTTCATATGAAAAAAAAATTTTGCACTGTTTAGTTTTTTTTCTCCAAAAAGTATAGCAAATATACTTAAATTAAAGAGAAAAGAATATTTGATTTTATGGTGTAATTTTCATAAAAATAATATTTTATGAAAAAGTTATCAACGTTTTAAAAAAGTAAGGGAATTTGAGAAAAGCCAACAAATGTGTATATTCCAAAGATACCCCTCCACCTTTTTTTTTCTCCTCCACTTGAATCTTAACAATTCATTAGCGTTTGATTAAAAAATTTAATGGCTTAGATTGTTTCTTAAGCTTTTAGACAACATGAACTTTTTATTCTAACCAACCCCTATGTGTGTGTGTATATGGTAGGGTTATCTTGACAACCACTATTTTTTATGAGATTTCTAAAAACCAATATGAGCCACATATTTTTGTCACATGCAAATCACATGCCATTTCATATTTTTTTAAGTGTTCATAACTTTTTCACGACATTATTTTTTTCAGAAAAAAATTCACCTTAAAATTCAATATTTTTTCTCTTACCAACACCTACCATATTGATATATTTTTTTTAAAAAATCATCCACCCTGTTATTTACACATGTGTAAATCCTGTTATACACATGTGTAAATCTGGTTTTACACATGTGTAAAATGAATTTCGGAAAAAAACGAGTTTTTTTATAATTTTTTTATTTTTTTATGAAAGAGGAACGTGAGAAACGTTTTTCTGTATTTATCTTTTTATTTTCATGTTATTTTTTATTTCATATTTTTTTATTATACTTTTTTATTTACCATTTTGCCGTTGAAAACTAACGGCTTACATTAGTTCCTAGAGATCATAAAAAAGGGAGTTCTCATTTGATCCCCCTATACATATAGATATATATACCAAACGTCTGCAGTTTGCAAAAAGAAGACTGTTTGTTTTGGAGAACAAGAAGTGGACCAAATCACAAACCTTACCCTCAAGATTTGAGATTTGGGAGGCTGTAGGGAGCAGCGGCCGTGAAGGTGGAGGCGGCGACGGGCAGCGGCCGTGAAGGAGGCAGCGGCCGTGAAGGAGGCAGCGGCGTGAAGGTGGATGGCAGCGACGGGCTGCTAGGGCGTGAAGGTGGATGATGGCTGCGACGGGAGGGCGGTGACGGGCTGCTAGGGCACCGTGACGGGAGGGCAACAGTGGTCGTGAAGGAGGCAAAGACGGGCGGCGACGTGAAGGTGGATGGCTGCGACGGGCTGCTAGGGCGTGAAGGTGGATGGTGGTTGCGACGGGAGGGCAACGACAGGCTGCTAGAGCGCCGCGTCGGGAGGACAGTGGTGACTATGGGGCTGGAATATTCTTTGGTGGGGAGAAGGAGGGTAGAAGAGGTTGTTTTAAAACCAAAGAATGAAAAGATGTTAGAAGTGAATAGGTTATGTCTTTTTCACGCAGACTTCAGGAATATTTTTTTTAATGAAAAGTCTTCCAACAAACAAACAATCTACATAACTCAACGTCTATGCGTGGTTTGCGCGACACAAACAAAAGAGGTATGAAGTGCTTCTCAGAAAACAAACAAACACTCCATTTGTTATTGTCAAAAGACCATGCATTATATTGATCCCTTAACCTTTATGTATACTAAACAAATACTAATCCTAACCAAACCAAACTCAAACTCAAACTCTATAAAAATCAAATAAATAAACAAACTTATTCCTACTCTAATATAAACTCCTCTAAAACAATTAATAAAAACTAATCATGATATTTATCAAGATTAAAGCCTTTAGCATACATATGAGCTTGACATTAAAAACTTCAAAGCATATTATGGCCAAATCAAGTCCGAGCACACGTGTGGAATAATAAAACATAAGGGATTTGAAATGTTATATAGTAAGATTGTTTGATAGCCTCTTAATGATCATTAAGATGCTAACTTTTTAATGGTTCATAACCTCTTAAAATCTTAATAGTTAAAAGGTAATCTTAATACTGAATGATTAAGATGTAACATCTTAATGGTACCTCTTAACCAACCTCTTAACCACTCCACATTAAGGTTACCTCTTAGGGGCTATTTGACAATTTTTTAATGATTAAGTGCTGAACCAATAAGAGGTCTGACCATTAAGTGTTGAACCATTAAAAGGACTGAAGCATTAAGATCTGGTATATCGCTTAATTATTCAAAGGCAAATGTCTGGCCAATTCAGATAAGAGGTCTTAACCATTCAGAGGCAAATATCTAAACCATTTAGACATTTGCTTGCGAAACAAACAGTCTGAACCACTAAGTATTGAACCATTTAGACATCTGAATCACTGAGAGGCTGATTCAGATGCTACCAAATAGCCCTTTAGTCATTATAAGGTTATAAACCATTAAAAGGTAACTTTTTAATATCATTAAAATACTACCAAACAACCCCTACATGAAGGATTATGAGTTTACTGGTTATATAATGAAAGACACACAATGAAATCCACATAAGAAACTTAACTGTAATGGGACAATCAGTGCCAAACACCCTTAACTATCAGCTACCTCTAAAATTAAATTTTTTTTTTAATTTCCTTTATACTATTTCTTTTGCAACTACGTGACAGGTTATTCTTAATTGTTTATTAGTCATGTGCACTAAGTATAAACCTTCAGCTGTTCCAGTAATCAATTTCAATTTCTCTCATTGATGGAGTTGTGTAACCTTTGATAGGCTAAAGAGAACTTGAAAGACAACAAAAGTAGAAGAGACATATGATACCATAACTGTTAAAATATGTGATGTTTCAATTCAATGACAAACATATAGGTATGGTATCACTAACGGTATGGTATTATTTCTAACCTATGATATCGTTTTTGTTGCATGTTAAATATGTCATCGAGTTGAATCTATTACAGGGTTGAGGATACAAATGTGAGCAGGTTGATGCTGACTATATTGTTGGCGTGATGATTGGTTTTGGGCCTAACACAACACTTGGGTCTTGGACATCAAATAACACTTGCAACTCATTTTCAGTATAAAGGAGGAAACTAGAAAGTGAGAAGATATGACACTTGATCTTTGTAACCCCATTCATATCTGATGGTCATCTCCATTTAGGGGTTTTAACTTTTTCTCTCATCTTCATTTAGATGTTCATATAGAGTATAGAAAACCTCACAAGATATTCATCATCTCCATCGTCTTCATCTTCTCTTTTAGGATTTCGTCTTGCTGTTCTAGTACCTTTGCTTTATTGATATTGTTTGATTTTTGGGTGTAAACGTATATGGTTTGAGTTTAATAAAGTTGTGATTCAGATTTGTTGACAACAACATGACGTAAAAGGTACCAAAGATATCTGATTAATAAGAGTATCAAAGTGATATGTAGTATTAGAAGTCCAAATATTTTTACTTTTAATTCAATCACCAGGTAACACTTTTATGCAATCTAATTTCTTCAAAATAGAAGTTAACATAAACAACTTACCAAAAAAAAAAAAAGAAAAAAAAGGTATTTAGCCAGCAATGGCATACGCATAATCACCTTCAAATTCAACTCTCTGCTTTCCTTCATTTCTTTCAATTAAAGCCTCGCCATTTCACACACTAAACAAAACTAAAACTCATTTAGAACTTTAAATTCTAGCTAAAACTAACTTCACACAAAATATGTCAAATAATCAAATCTCACTACATCAAATGAATAGTAACATTTTTTATAGGAGGAAGGGGATAGTTTATCAAAATTAAACTTATGTTATAGATTCAGAAACTATAACATGTAACTTTCTTGAATATACTTTTTACTTGAAGAACGTACCAAAAAAATGCAAAACATCAAAATCTTCTCCAAATCCGGATGGTGATGCCATGATCGGCATCAAAATCTTCATCTCTCTTCCACCTCTCTTTTACTGTCACATCACCTATGATCCTGCTTTCACACCGTATGGTTTAACGTGATGATGGCCATTATTCATTAGGTTTGAGTCTAGGTACAATTGTACAAGTGTGTTTGATTTTCCTAATAATCGGAGGTGGTCATGGTGGCAGTTGTGGTGATCATAACCGTTAATAACTAAAAAACTAAATGTGTCTCATTATAGTTCTCCTTTAATTTATGCTATCATGCATCGAGTTGATGTAATTTAGTTGATATATATTTAGAAGAAGAGTATTATTCGTCGTTGATAAAAACATCCTCATATGAAAACCAAGTACTGTTACTTTTAGTTTAGGTTATATAGTTTTAAGTTTTTTAATAATCACTCTCATTACAAAACCATAAAACAAATGCATACAACCTTAATCACACACCATCATTTATAACAACATCGACAAAATATTAAAACACTCCTCAAAACCTCACAGAAGCAATCTATTCAGCCTTGATCGAATTCGCTACATCGATCACAAATCGATACCTTACGTCGGATTTCAACAGCCTCTCCATCGCGGTGTTCACATAGTCTATCGGTATAATCTCAACATCCGCAGTTATCCCATGCTCTGCTGCAAAATCAAGCATCTCTTGAGTCTCTTTAATCCCACCAATGTTGCTACCAGCAACAGTCTTCCTCCCTGTTAAGACCACATGTAATTTACTCCACCATTTTAACAACTTTCATCAGGTTGCAAAAGATAAAATTACAACAGTAAAAAAATTGTACCCATAATCAAAGAAAATGCTGCTACTTCAAGTGGCTTCTCTGGTGCACCAACAAGAACAAGCTTTCCATGTGGCGTAAGCGCGCTAAGCAATGGCGCAATGGCATGCTCTGCAGACACCGTATCGATGATGCCATCGAGTGTGCCCATAACAGCCTATTAACACAAATCAAATAAACCGAATCAAAATCCAATCCGTTACTAACAAACATTAATAAAAAAGAAAAAACTCACTTGCATCTGATGTTCATCTTTACTGATTATGAAATGGTCAGCTTTAAGTCCTTCAAGTGCTTCTTGCTTCTTAGCAGCAGTGGTGCTAAAAACAGTAACCTCCGCACCAAACGCCTTAGCCATCTTAACCGCAACATGACCGAGCCCACCGAGCCCAACCACGCCCACTTTCGTCCCCGGCTTGTCTAGCCCAAAGTACCTAAGAGGACTGTAAGTCGTGATCCCGGCACACAGCAACGGTGCACCCGAATCAAGCGGCAAATTCTCCGGTCAACGAAGAACAAAATGCTCATCTGACACCATGTGATCAGAGTAACCACCATACGTCTGTGTACCATCAAAATACTGGAAGCCATAAGTATTAACCTGCTTGGGGCAATACTGTTCATAATCTGTAACACAGTTTTGACACGATCTGCATGATCCCACCAAGCATCCGACCCCAACTTTGTCCCCAATTTTGAATTTCTCTACTTTGCTTCCTACTTCCGTCACCACACCTACAATCTCATGCCTGAGTTGTACAGTCGAAATACCAATGATCAATCAATTTAACGAATAATCATTAACAAGAAGTAAGCGTAAAAGATAAAATTGTTTGAGAAATTATACCCTGGGGTAACGGGGTACTTTGTGATGCCCCATTCGTTCTTGATGAAGTGAAGGTCTGAATGACAGATTCCGCAATAAAGAACTTTGAACCTCACATCTTTCTCTCCTGTAGCCCTGAAATTATACAATAATGACGATCAACAACATGAATTTTGTAACTCTGAATTACAGAAGAATATAATAGAATAATAGAATACCTTCTGGAGAAAGTGAGAGGGGAAAGTAAGCCTGATGTATCGTTAGCAGCATAACCGTAGGCTTTGATCGGATGTTCGTATTCGGGTGAGGTGGTCATTGTGCAGTGGTGGTGTGGTGGAAAGAGTTAATTAGTGGGTTGAGATGATGCTTTAAGGGTGGGTTATAAATAGGCCAACGAGACCCCCAATACGTAAGGCATGGCATACGAGTGATGTCGCTTTTTCGGTGCATTCATATTAAAATCATCGAGCCTTTTAAGTCATGTTCATATAGGGGGTGTCACCGTCGAACGGTCAACCAACATTAAGGGTTGTCTAATTCGATTCGCCAACTCCTTCCTAGAAAGCGCTAAAAGATCCGTAAGCGTCTGTCCGTCTTCACATTCATCCGCCTTCTCCTCCCTCTCTTCTCTCCCCTGTTTTTTCTAGTTGTGCCCCTTCCACGGGGCTGCCCACCTCAAAGCACAGGCGCCTCACGGATGTCCCATTAGATTATTCTAATAATTATATTAAAAATCATTTATTTTCTATCTTATATTTAATTAAATAATAGTTTTTTTTACTTTTATCATCACATGTTTTCTCTCATTCATTCATAATTATTTTTATAAATATTATTTTTATAGGGTGAGTAGTACTTTCTCTATCTCTATGTATACCGATAAACAATAATATTTTCTTTATATTTTACTTACAAACACTACAATCATTCTCTATAATACATGAAACTTACCGTAAATGCTCTTAGAAAGGATCTTATTGAGTCTCTTAATAAGTAAATTTTAAAAACATGCTAACTGATTTTAAGGTTATCTTTTATTCCGTCAAATCTTTTAATCAATTAGCACGAACTTATCAAACAGCCACCAACTACCGAACATAAAATAAATCTTTCAAAGAAAACATCCTTTTTTCGAACAAGCCAATTCATTCTGGACCATGTGGATTTATTATATATTATTTAAATATAACTTTAATAATAGTGTAAAAGGTTTTGATGATAAGTATATGATAGTACATTCATGGTGTAAAACATCTTGATGCGAACGTAACATTTGATGTGTAGCCGTAGATTCCATCAAGGTTGACTATTTGGGTAAGCTTCATTAATACATTGTGTTCCCACGTGATACCCCTCCTCTCTAGAAAGGGTGAAATAAAGTTAGGCCCCGTTTGATTTCCGCTGACCTGGCTGGTCCTGACCTGGCTGATTCGGTCAGCTCGGTCAACCCGTTTGATGTGCAGCTGACTCGGTGCTGACCCGGTCTCAGCAACTGACCGGGACTTTTTTTTCATGGGATCTGACCGGGTCTCAGATCAGTTCATCGTCCCCATCGCCCCCATCGCCCCCATCGAGCAGATCGATCCCATCGCCCCATCGGCTGACTCGCTCGCAGTGACCGCCTTCGCCTGCACCTTCGGCCTTCACCGCCTTTCGCCTGCACCTTCGGCTTCGGCCTTCGACCCGCAGGTGCGACTCCGGTGGTGTGCTTCGATTTGGTGGTTCGGCGGTGTGAATCGATTTGGTGGTGTGAATCGATTTGGTGGTGGTTCGGTGGATTGCGGTGGTAGTGGTGCGAATCGATTTGGTGGTGTAAATCGAGTTTGATTCCAGGTCTGGGTTCATCGATTTGGTGGTGGTGTGAATCGATTTGAAAGGATCCCATGTCTAGTGTTAGTGGGTAAGGGCAGGTAAACAACTACATAGACATACATATACATATAATTTATATTTTTTTATATTTTCACTTGCACCCTCTTCTTTTTGGTATCTGTTAAACATGTCCATAGTATCGATTTGATTCTAGTCAGATACTGAATCAAACAATCAAGTTTCAGTCAGACGCATACCCAGTCAGAACTTTTAACTGGGTCAGCTTCTGACTCAGTCAGATCTTACTAAGTCAGTGTAATCAAACAGCCCCTTAGCCATCACTACAAGAAATAACACCCGACGACAAGTATCATCAACAAAAGATGCATCTCTCGTTACAATATGTTTTTTGCGATTATATTTTTGTCGTTATATAATCACCGTAAATAAATGGTTGTAAAAGGTTTATTCCTGCGAATATTGTGACGAAAAGATAGCGGGACCAACATTTAAAAAAGAAGAAAAAAAGTTTGAAAAATGTTTTTTGCGAAGAAATCTTCGCCCCAAATGTTTTTCATAATATTCTTTTAATATTATAAAATATTATATATTAATAATTCTTTAATGTTTTTGCGACGACTTTTCGCCTCAAATTTTGTCAACGATTTGTCGCCGCAAAGTTTTGACAAAAAACTTTTTGCTGCGATTTATCGACGCAAAAAAAAGCCTGCTTTTTTTTAATATGTTGTTGCATTTGCAGCAATCCATCCAGGTATTCCTGGGCACCAAAAAAGCTGTTCAAAGTCACTAAAATCAACAGAATAATCAAACTAATCGTAATTATAAAAGATAACATAATGACTAACTATTGTCAAGAGTTAACAAGTCACACAAAGTTTATTCTAAAATGTTTCAAATATTCATAACAAAAATCAAATCATAATCCTATGACTCATCTTTATCATCATTTTATTAAGAATGATCACTTCTCTTCAAGGCACTCTGGACTTGGTTTTGGATTTGACTCTGCATTGTGCCATCATATTAGCCATCATCTGAGATTGCCATTGTTTTTGCTCACTTGCTAGTCTCGCTATTATCATCTCCTCAACCTCAATCTATGAGAACATCCGCTGATCCGTTCTATGAAGTGGAAGTGGGGGTTGTGAAGGCACACTTGGTATTCATCTGATGCTACGTTCTCACCCGGGCCGCTCCCCCAATACCTGTCGCATTATCTACTTCTCTAACAATTCAGGGTGTTGTTGTTAAAACGCGACCATTTGCTCATATTTAGTTTATAAAAGCAATCACCAATGTTATATATATGAGGATGTTATATTACTTCCATTTTTATAAGATTTAAGGTGTGTACATTACTTACATAGTATGCACGGGTTCAGGTTGATAGAAATTACCGCTTGAGTCGGTATAAAAGCGACGATATGCTAATATGGCACTACCAGGTTCATCAGAATCCTCTTCTTGCTGTAAACATAATAGATTGATATATAATCATATAATAGTAACTTACAAATCATAATTTCAAATAATAACTATAAATTAACACAAAATTAACACACCAAATACATACATTCTTATATACATACACATGTTATTTCATCTCAACTAAGTTAAAGATTCATTTTTTCATAACCATATAAATTTCATAACCCTAATTTCAAATAATAACTATAAATTAACATAAAATTAACACACCAAATACATACATTCTTATATACATATATACACACATGTTATTTCATCTCAAATAAGTTAAAGATCCATTTTTTCATAACCATATAAACTTCATAACCCTATTTCAAATAATAACTATAAATTAACACAAAATTAACATACCACATATATATATATATATCTTATATACATACATACACACATGTTATTCAACTAAGTTCTGTTACAGGTGATTCCTCCATATCCCCCTTCGCTTCTAGCACCTTGAGGGTACCGGTTTTGAATCGATGACCCGGTCCATATTTATCACCGCATCTGAAGCATTCCCCCTTTAAGAAGCGGTTTTGTTTTTCTGCTTCGGATTTCCAGCGATTATTTTTTGATTGGGTAGATGCTAGTACCGGGGTGAAGGATGTTGGCTTCGAATCTGGTTGAGAGATCTTCGAATTAGAGTTCCAAGAAGTACTTTTGCTTGGTCGGTGAGAAGAGAGTTTGGATTCAAACTCCAAAGCCAAGCTCATAGCGTTATACACCGTACGCGGCTTGTGAATCCTTACATCCGATTTCAATTCATCTTTAAGGCTGTTCAAGAGTACTCCTAAGAGACAATGGTCAGGCCAATTTGAGACCCGAGAAGACCTCTTTGCGAACTCCTGCCGATATTCTTGGACCGACCCAGTTTGTTTGATGCTACAAAGAAACTCATCCGGGTTTTGGAACTCTGCCGGACCAAAATTTTTGGTAAAGGTTTGGGCCAATCTTCCCAAAAAGCGATGGGTTGGTCGATAGAGAGCCAAGAATAAAGGTCCAAAGCATCACCCTCTAGGTGCATGGCAGCCACTTTAACTTTTTTCTCATCAGGTATTTGATAATATCTAAAATATTTTTAGCCTTCAGTAGCCATCCGTGAGGGTCTCCACCGCTGAAAGTTGGAAATTCGATCTTGTTATAGGGTCTATAGTGTTGTCGACCCCTCCAAGAACTTTCCCCTTCATCATTCTTGCTTCCACGGGAATGTTCCCCTGCTTTCAAAGCTGCTATATCTTCCTTCATCGTTTCAATGGACTCCAACCTTGCGGCTATAACAGCCAATTGAAAAGCAATGGGATCAGGTGGGTTGCTGCCATCGGTTGAGTTATTCCGGGTTTGCACCATTTTCGTTTCCTGGCAATGGAACCAAATGATAAGAACAGAATTGATAGGGATAGAAATAGGCTAGACCTTGTTGATAACAAAAAGATGGTGGCCGGATTCGAGAGGGGCTAAGTCTCCGATTACAGAACAAGATAAATAAAAACAACTTGAATGCCAAAACATAAAAACTAGCCTGCTATTTATACTACTCAAACCCTGAAATTAGGTCCTTGACTTTCCTAGAAAATTCCCAATATTCTAGAAGGTCATTTATTTAATTGATTGAATGAAATCATCCATTGAGTGGATTCAACCAATTTCCGAAAATAGAGTCCAGCTGTCCCATTTTGGCAGCTGTCATCCGATTCTTCTTTCTTGAATACACCTTCATAGGTGGATATTTATCACTACGTCTGGCATGTCAAAATATTTACTAGTTTACCTTTGTTCACTGTTTGTCAATGTAGTTGTGATATGAGTTATACTTGTTACCTTTGATATTTTAAAGTTTATTCTCTGCTGCAAGTTTTCATTTTATGCCCTCAAGTACATGATATGCGTTGCTCATTTACAATCATCTGCTGAAACTCTTGAATTCGAATAAAGTGACACAATCTGATACAAAAGAATATTATAATTCTGGCTACTTTGAGTTATATACAGTTTGTTTCTGTTGTTTCATGTTGGCAAGACTTCAATTGTAATGTCTTGATTGATGGTAATATGGAACATTTTCATATTATGATGGTTATATGTTGCTAGATAACAAAGCTTTGTCTTGAAAATGTTTACAATAGCTAAGATTGAGGGAGATGACATTATCTGAAGGGCTAAACTTGACTATGATGAATGTAAGTTTATAACTACATGAGAGTTTGTATGATATAATATTATAATCGTTATCACTATATCACAATACAGTTTGTAGTCGATAAAGGGTACATTGAATTATGTTTAAGTTTGTTTTAGAATAAAATTGAGGCTATCGAATTTTAACATACATGAATCTTGATTTGAGATTTACATGGCAACAATACATACATCCTACAAGCCATCCTTGTGCATTTCCAAGAGTGCTCTCGAGGACCCTGCCGATGATAATGACCCACCACTACTCTGAGTCGCAGGACTGTTCATCCCAGACAACCGAGTATCATCGAGTACTGATGAAGTATATGTGAACCTACACATAGCCATTGGTGGTGCAAAGTAGATGGGCACTGGGTGTTTAGCTGGGAGCCGAGGGAGTGGACCTTCAAAATTTAGCGCACTTATGGCTTGTTTTATCGTCGGCCTCTCACTACTGTTGGGGTTACAACACCACAAACCAACTATCATCAGACACTCCATCTCTCGTTTATCATAATCGCCATTTAACCTCTCGTCTACGGCTTCCAATAGTTTTCCTTCACCATAAAGACTCCAAACATTCTACCAACCTTTGTTTACCTGGTTCTGCCTTTGCGTCAATCGGCTTTCGCCCACACGCGATTTCTAATGCAACAACCCCAAAGCTATACACATCTGACTCTCTACTTGCTTTGCCTGTCATCATACATTCTGGGGCTAAGTAACCCATGGTTCCGGCTAGAACCGTAGTCTGAGACCCCAGATCATGGTCCACCAACCGCGCGAGTCCGAAATCACCTAACTTAGCATTGTAATTCGAATCTAGCATTATATTACTCGACTTGATATCTCTATGCACAACACATTGTTCCCATTCTTCATGAAGGTAAAGCAATGCTGAAGCAATTCCCATAGCTATTTTGTATCTAACCGATGAACTTAGTGTCGATTTTGAGAAGAACAAATGCGAGTCGAGGCTTCCGTTTGGCATGAACTCGTATACGAGAAGGAACTCGCCTTGTTCGTGACACCACCCAATCAGTTGCACCAAGTTTCTGTGCCTTAATCTACTGATGATCATTACTTCCGATACATACTCTTTCTTCCCTTGTTTTGATCCACTCGCCACCCGCTTGACCGCAACCGGTGAGTTCACACCACTCAATATCCCCTTGTAAACGCCCCCAAAACCACCTTCACCGAGCTTTCGGTCCTCTGAGAACCCATCGGTTGCTTTACTAAGTTCGTGAAAGGAGTATCGCTTCGGCCCGATGTTGCTTCCGAAGTCGATCGCCATGTCTTCTGATCTTTTACCGAAAAGAGATCGTTTCCTCCAAAAAAAGAACCATAAGAACCCAATCATGAGGCTCAAAGCACCTGAACCCGTGGCTAAACCTGTGGTCAACCATGTGCTCTTTTTCACCTGAGCTTTAGTCTCCCCCAGGTTCGAATCAAACGCCCATGAGTAAATCGTGTGCGTTTCGGTCCAGTCCCCAGTTGCAGCCGAAAACCCGATTCGAACCCATTCGGGTAGAACTTCCCGAAGATCAACAATGTACCACAAGCTTGAGTTCCCAACATAATATGTATATATGTCGTACGATAGAAAGACACTTAGTTTATACGTACTAGAATCATAACTCACCCATGCTTTCGCTATTTGTCCATCCTTAATGCTCGTATACCACGATATATTAGCCACTGATATAATCGAGTTAACATTAATCCCGACATGGTTGTCACTAGGATCCCATTCATTCTTAAACGAATCAAACTCGACAGCAACGACAGTATTGTTCGAGGAATTGAAAGCTGTAGCTGGATCGAATAGACCAAGAAAACCACCAAACGAACCGGTTGGAATCTCGGGTTCAAATGGCATAAGAAAGAAAGATAATCCATCACCATAGTTAGTAGCATTAAGTGCATTGATTGAGAATCTGAAATGGGTCATGAAATCTGTTAGCTTTCGGGTCTTTTTGTCCCAAATTTGCACAGGCTCCGAGTACAAGACTCGCCCGACGCTGTTCTTGAGGGATCTATCACGCTGGTTCTTCGTCACTTGAATCCCGCTTGATGCATAAGCATCACCTTGGTACTGGATCATCTGAGTGCTCGGTTCAAAGCTCGTGAAATTGAACGAAACCGCGGTTGCGTGGGTGATCACAAGAAACAACATAACTATGAAGAACTGCATCCTCATTGAACAAGTGAGTGACAATATCATGAATGAATGAATCTTGAGCTTGTGATCATCTTCATAAATGAATCTTGAGTTTTGGCTTTGAAGAGGCAATGATGCATGGGCGGCAATTTCATTGTTAAAGCATTGTTAAAGTTATTCATTTGGGGAATTATTATTTGTAATTTTATTCTACAAAAACAAAGGAGGAACATTTGGTGGTGTTTGGTGTCAAGACCAAGGATATTGTGATAATAAAGAGGCCGGTTGCCGTCTAATATATACCATTCATAAACAAATAATGCTAATACTGTTATCATATTTGCACTTTAAGAAGGTGCAACTTAAGCAGGCATTGAAATCTATTGCACAAACTTTACTATGACATAGAAGTTTATATTCAACTATGTTTTTGAGTATATTCCTAAATAGGATTAAGGTGTAACGCGTTTGGCATCGAAGTAGAAGTTAATAGTGTTAACTATATAACTTAGATATCAAGACATAAATTACAGGGACAAGAAAATGACACAGTATTAAGTAGAATATATATTAGTGTCAGTATTGTAAAATCGATACTATCGTCGATTTATCGACGACTAATCGGAATTGGCCCCTCACTTAGTAAATTTTTGTTTGTCAATTTATCGCTAGGCGGTCAATTGTGGTAAAAATCGGACCTAGGTGGACCCTAGACGGTCTTAATTGGTCAAAAATCTGTGATTCGGGCGAGATTCCGACGACTTTCCGACGAACTTAAAAAAATCAGGCCAAAACATGAAAATTCCGGCTAAAAAGTTGGAAATTTCAGCCAAACGTGTGTGTATACGTATACTACTATACATTTTTATAAAAAATACATATAAAAATATGCGTATTTCTAAATAAAACTACAAATCGTATTTAAACATTCCAACCCGATAAATTACTATTTGGTACCCACATCGTCCGACTAGCACGCCAAGCGATTTTCTACAGCACTGGTTAGAGTTTGTTATATGGATAATATTTATTGTTTCTTTTTATCATATCAGGTTTTCTTTGTGTAGATCCTTTCCGCTTCACTTCCTCAGTTTGTCATATTAGCTATACTTTTCTCTTTTCACACTAACAAACAAATGTATTTTTGATTTGATGTCATCATACAATACACTGAAAATTTAGAGGATAAGCTACATCTAAAATCATGTCACAAGTTCTTACACATATCAATTCAACAAATGGACTCTATTTAAGTACATAGTAAATGTTTAATCTATTCTCGCTTGAGGTGGGCAAAAACAAAACAGTTAACCTAACTAACCTGAAAACCCAACCAATAATCGAACTGTCAATTAATCAATCCAACACAAACTGGTTTCTAATTGATTGTAACCAATAGTTTCTACCGGTTACCGCTTCCCACAACACAAACAGAAACCGATTATTTATAACTGGTAATAAATATTAGTTTTTATCCAATTAAAACCCGGTTAACCAATTAGTAACTGAATTGAACCAGTTACACGACGTAGGTTTTGATACTCTATTAAATCGCTTACTAATTGAACCGGTTTGACGAATAACCAAACTGTTTATTTTTTAATATTTGAGGCTCTAATCCTCGCACAGTACACTAATTTATTTCCTATGTACATGAATAGAGGTAGCCCGCAAAAGTAACCCATACATCTAAATAAAAGCCCATGTTCAGCCCATACATCCCAGCCCATAAGTGCAACCCATGACCTATAGTTCAAGACAACCATACGTCCATATCCACATGTCACTATAAGTCTATAAATACACAAAAGCATATTCATTTATTATCCTTTTGAAACCTCACTTTTAGACGACAAAAAGGAAGGGATTTAATGCTATTATTATACATGTTCTTATGCCATTGAAACCACTGTGAGGAGTCAAAATGAATCAATTTTAACATAAAGGTGAAGTGCTTTAAGAAATTTTAATGTGAAATGAGTCCTTTTATGGTTGTCTTTAACTTTTTGGCACTACTATTAGGAGCCACAAACAATTTAGAAAACACAACAGGAAGTCAGGAAGCATCCATTAATGTTTATATTTGTTATACAGCTTCGTTGCTTCATTGCTTCATTGCTTCATTTTCTAGTTTAGAGTCATACGATGTATTTTATGTTGTGTCATGCGTATATACTTGCAATTTTTATGTATGTATATTTCAATAACAAATCTCAATTCAATGAGATATAGTCGTGACTTTGTATAAAAACTTTTATTGAATACCTTTTTAGGTTTCTTCTGTTTTTGAAAACGGGCTGAGGATAAACAAAAGATTCTAGGGTTTATAAATCAAATATTGAGATGATTAGTCCCTTAAGTATTACTTATTTGGATCCCGAGCACAAAATCCCATATATACACTTTGACCCCGGTTTGACATATATTGACATTCTGGTCTAATACAATTTTAAATACAACCTTCTTATTTATTATAAATAATAGAACTCTAAGTATTGCATTAAAAGTTTAAGATGTTACATTTTATTGAGTATTGTTAGCATATATTTATCATACAAGCACACATCTAAGTGTTACAATATCATATTTATTTTCTTAAAAAAATTATTCTCTAAATTTTATAGCATATACAATAAAATCAATTACTTGTAACAACATTTTTCACTTATTAATAAACGAAAGAATAATCTTTACTTTAGAGTTTTTTTCGTGTGTTTTGTTAAAAATGCTATAAATAAATAAGTTTAATATTGAAAAACTTTATATTTTGAAATTTCGAAAAACCATATTTTCTACATATTAAAAAAGATTTATGAAGTTTAAGGATAAGTCAAATATTCAAGCATAATTTTACATCATGTACAACTTTACCAACAAAATGTAAAATAGAAATATGATCATAATTTTAGAAAGTAGTTATTCATAACTTTACGTTCTTTTGTGTTCAAAGTTTCATCTATCGATAATTTGCAATAAAAATAATGAGATCTAACGTCAAAAGTACAAAATATCCTAATTTAACTTCGAAAGTGTACATTTATGGGTATCTGTTTTGTTTTCCCAGACAAAGTATCTTGCTTTAAAGGAAAAATAAAACATAATTTTAAAAGATAAAGTTCGTTGATGAGCAAAAGTTCAAAAAAAGTTTATCGATCCCACCACTTCCTAATCCTAACAACAAAAAAGTTAACAAGGAGGATATATTATAATAAGAGTTCAACCGCTTGTTAATTACAAGACATTTATAAAGACAAAATCGACCAAAAAGTATATATTTTAGTTTATCGTTACATGTTATAGAAGCTAAATGATGTTGAACAGATTATACGTAAGTTCCAGTCGAGATGAATAATTTAGGTGCGAAACAGCGCAAAGCCCTATTCCTTAGAATGTGAAAACTGGTGTTATTTTAATTTTGTTAGTATCACTCATCCATAGACATTATGTACTTATATCTAGTGTAGTATTTCTAAGTTATTCTTGTGTAAAAATGTTTAAAAGTTCATTTCTCTTAATTATGTTCGTTTAAATGTGAAGTGTTTATAAATTGAGTCAGCTTGAAAACATAACACATCAAATAATATGGTCTGATTTTTCATTAATCCAATTGGGTAGAATTTCATTTTGTAGAAAAAGGATCACCTAACTAAAGCCGCCCCATCACCAACTTAAAAGTTAAAACTGATTAAAATATTAAACTATAATTTATAATAGTATTTATGTCTTTTAAAATAATTATAATCCTAACTCATCCAAATTCTAATTACACTACCATTATTATAGTAGTTATATATTTATAATTTAAAAAAAGGAAAATAAACATAATAACAATTAATTACACTACTAATTATAATTGTAATAGTAATCGATCATATTTAATAAATGGAATTGAGTGCTTGGAACAATCGAGCCCCGAGTAGAGATGGAAAATGAGCCCGAAACCGATGCGTAAAGCTTAATATTGACAACAGAGATTTAGTGTTGCGACCGGCTATAAAACATTTTAAAATTTTCATGAATGTAATAGTAGGCGATACTTGGCTTGATCATTCAATACATGAAAATATTTGACCCATATCCATAAACATTATACTTTTATTTTAATTCTCTTGTGTACTTGTATAATGTTGACTTGTTTTATATTTACAATACCTTGGATAATAAACTATATAAAAATTTAGACACGGTAAGAAATATACTTTTGAGTTCTGAATCTCATATAGGATCTTAACAATGGGTATAACACCACTTTGATACGAGACCAACTATGAGCCACAACACCATACGTGGATTCAGACTTAACTATGGTGATCTCCCTATTATCGATCTCTCTCCAACAAATATTTTAACCATTGCTTCATAAGGTCATGTGTTATAGCACTGTGAGTGGTAGGCGTGATTGTCGTGTAGGCGACTCAAAAACGTGGAACACCATCCTCGGCATGTGAGAGAGGTGTGGTCCTTTTTAGTGTGACCACACTTACAAGCGTTACCCTTTACCACCTTTAAAACATTTATTTTTTCTTCAATTAGAACTCTTTATAATTAGAAAGATGTTCAAATACAAAGTGTATTTTTGCTACAAAGTGTGATAAGACACAATGAATCAAAATAAAAGTCATAAAAAATATATTTCACAATCTAAATCGAATTAAAAAAAACTAATTCCGAGCTTTTGTTCCCCTAGCGTCCTCACTAAGGAAAAAAAATAAAAAAAAAATTAATATTTTTTTATTGTGTCATTTATGAAATACACAATGACGCTATTGTGTCGTTATGAAAGACACAATGACGTCATTATGTCATAAAAAGACACAATTAAATTTTTTTTATTTTTTTATTTTTTTATTTTTTTTGAAAGATGACGACTAGAGGAACAGAGCCTTCGAAGTACTTTTTTGAAATTCGATTTAGATTGTTAGATATAATTTTGTTGTAACTTTTTTAGTCTTATTGTATCTTCTCACACTTTGTAACAAAATACATTTTGTGTAATAACTTCAGTTGTATAATTAATAACTTACATTAAAGTCCTTTACTCACCCGTGACCCGTCCACACTTGCTAACTCATTATATATATTTAGTTTGTAACAAACCACTTGACTAATTTTTTTAGAGTAAATTACTATTTTGGTCCCTGTGGTTTGGTCATTTTAACCGTTTGAGTCCAAAAATGAATTTTCTAACAAATCAAGCCCTATGGTTTGTATTCTATAACTATTTCAGTCCAATACACTAACAGAATTAGATTTTTCAGTTATTTTTAATAAAATGACCAAAATACCCTTGGACTGAAATGGTTATTTTTAATAACCTCAGGGACCAAAAACGAAATTTACTCTCTCACACAAACATATTATATATATATATATGTTATATACACGGAATTTTTTTATTTTATTTTTCAAATTTTTTTACATTTTAATTTTAAATCGCTCGGTTTTAAACGTCGTATTTAAACCATTCATTTTATCTAACAGAAAAATTAAAATTGTTTGGCTTATTATACTTTTTATTTAAACTGTTAAGCTACTTAAATGTCCTTTTAATCTATTTGTTTTATTTAAACCGCAAATTATTTTTTAATTGTTATTTTATTTAAACGCGTTTTTTTAATCGCTCAAATCTATTACGCTTCTTTTAAACTTTTTTGTATTTATACATGTTTTTCATTATTCGGCTAGTTTAAACGTAATTTTATCATGTTCTTTTATTTGAACGTCTTTTTACTATTCGTTTATTAAAATGCTTTCTTTTTCAACAATTCATTTTATTAAAACATCTTTTTTCTCTTTTTGATTCTTTGTCATAAATTTATGTCATTTGTATTATTTTAAGGATTAACTTGAGTTTTAATTATTACAATTAGGGCTTTTACGATATTAAAATTATATGTGTTTAGTTTATTTAAACTTTTTAATTTTTTTTGTATTTATACATATTTTTAATTGTGTTTGAATAACAATCGATTTGAAAGACGTTCAAATAAGGCAAACAAGTTTAGAACGAAGTTTAATTTGTTGAACGGTTTAAAAAGCTATTTAAATAAAACATTTGAAAAGCGAAAAGATTTTAAAAGACATTTAAGTAAGATGAATGATTAAAAAATAAATTTAAAAAGCCGAATGATTATAAAAAATATGTTTAAAAATCCAAAAGATTTTAAAGCCGAACAATTTGAAGATTAGTGATTTTAAAAATTGTTTAAAAAACCAACCTTTTAAATTTTAAAAACCAATTTTATAAAGAGTGATGTTTGAAAACCAAATGGTTTATAAACACTTAAAAATGTTTTTTAGTAATTAACTTATCAGTTTAAAATCCAAACGGTTTAAAAAATATTTTTAAAACTTTAAAAAATAAAAAATAAAAATATTTTAACATATACACACATATATTAGTCAAACAGGTTAAATAAATTTAACAGGTTGGTTTGAAAAAGAAAGCTTTTTAATAAACAAATAGTAAAAATACGTTCAAATAAAAGGGCGATAAATTATGTTTAAACGAGCCAAATAATTAAAAATATGTATAAATACAAAAAAATTTAAAAAGAAGCTTATAGAATCGAACGATTAAAAAAATATTAAATAAAATAACAGTTAAAAAGACTTTGTGGTTTAAATAAATAAAAAAGATTAAAAGGATCAAGGATGTTTAAGTAAGTTTAACCGTTCAAATAAAAGTATACTAAGCCAAACGCTTTTAAATTTTCCGTTAGATAAGATGAATGTTTAAATACGACTTTATAACCGAGCGATTTAAAATTAAGCTTAGTATTTAAAAAACTTTAAAAAGTAAAAATAAAAACATTTCGTGCATCTATATATATATATATATATATATATATATATACATATATATATATATATATACATAATATATAATATAATATATAATATATATATAATACAAAATAAATAATATAATATATTTTATATAATATAATATATAAATATATATATAATATATATATAATACAAAATAAATAATAATATAATATATATATATAATATATATTTTATATAATATATATATAAAATATGTTTGTGTGAGAGAGTAAATTACATTTTTGGTCCCTGAGGTTATTAAAAATAACCATTTCAGTCCAAGGGCAGTTTGGTCATTTTATTAAAAAATAACTGAAAAATCTAACTCTGTTAGTATATTGGACTGAAATAGTTATAGAATACAAACCATAAGGTTTGATTTGTTAGATAATTTGTTTTTGGACTCAAATGGTTAAAATGATCAAACCACAGAAACCAAAATAGTAATTTACTCTTTTTTTATTATAATCACCAAGGTTACATGGTCTAACTTTTTTTTTCTTTATCAGCTTGTTTTTATTGCATATTCACATGAATAGTCGCTATACCCCAAACCACGTGAATTTAAATACAAACTTAAATGAAGTACAATGACCGTTGACCCTTTCCTTTGAGGCAATCTAAAAATTTTGACTTTAACTTTTAAAATGTTAAATGCACGTAAGGTATTTTGAATTTTTAAACATCAAAATACTCAAGTCCCGAGTTATCTCCCTACTCTAATAAAAGGGTAGTTGAGGTTGCCACATAGCATATTTCTAGAGCAATATTTGTCACATGGCATCTCTATATTCTCCCTTTCTTTTATTTTCCCGCCCATTAACAAACATATATTAAAAACACGCGGATCTATGCCCTATCCGCTTGACCCGACCCGTTTCTACCCATCCCCTTCTTTAACAAAACAAAACCCTAATTTCTTAAACTAACTCTTCACCAAACAATCGTTCCTCTCTAAATCGCCGACTGTATCAAACCTCGTGCTCAGCAAATCGAAGCTCTTCAACAAATAATCGCTGATCCACATCATAATCGCATCTGAATCAAAGCACTTCTTCACCAAATCCCGTGTCTACCTTCATCCTAATCACAATGAATCGGTAATCCCCTCTTAAATCTGCATTCTTACTGTTCGTTTTATACATAAGTGTGTTATTACCTCTTCCGTATGATTATCTACAATATGTGTTCGATTCTGGTGGTTATAATTTCAAAGAATTTCGCCTTAATTTGTTCGACAATATTTGTGCGATACCTCTTTAAATATGTACAGAACCATATGTGTTCCATACATATGTGATTTTCCATAATATTTTTGGTAGTCATGTCCTTTTAGTTTATATGATTTTACGGATTCATGTCCTGATATTGTACCTGTGTATTTGTAGATATATGTAGATATACAACTTAAGAACATTAGTTGAAAAAGATTTTTATTCACACATTCTTAACACCATGATGTGCAGAAACATATAAACCTTTTTAAGGATCATGGTTTGGCTGACTATCACATATATTTTGAATCAAGATGTCAATTAGAAAATGGATTTCATAGGTTCTTAAATATTTAATATGATGATGATGATTATTTGTTATCTGATTTTGTTTGGATAGGACGTGAGAAGGTGCTTCATTGTGCACTGCAGATTGGGTATATTGTCTTTTGATAAGCAACAAGTCATATATGTTGATGCATCATTTTGGGATAGAACGTTTAAAGTATCACATATATGATGATACCTCTTTAATTATGTACAGAACCATATGTGTTCCATACATATGTATTTTTCCATAATATTTTTGCGATTCATGTCCTTTTACTTTATATGATTTTAGTCATTCATGTCCTGATATTGTACCTGTGTATTTGTAGATGTTTGTAGATATACAACTTAAGAACGTTAGTTGAAAAAGAACTTTATTCACACATTCTTAACACCATGATAAACAGAATCATATAAACCTTTTTTTAAACATGTTTTGGCTGAGTATCACATATATTTTGAATCAAGATGTCAATTAGAAAATGGATTTCATAGGTTATTAAATATTTTATATGATGATGATGATTATTTGTTATCTGATTTTGTTGGAATAGGACGTGTAAAGGTGCTTCGTTGTGCACTGCAAATTGGGTATATTGTCTTTTGATAAGCAACAAGTCATATATGTTGATGCATATATTTTTGGTTATGTAGACCAGTATAATACTTTTATTATTTGTTAAATTTTCTGTTTGTGTTATTTACATCAATACATATTCCTACAAATTTTGAATAACAGGATGTTGATCAGTGATAGTTCCGCATTGGGGTTTTTCAATCATACCAACAAATCCTTCCTCCACGTACTTCATGATCCTTCTGCTGATGATCTTGTAGTATTATATACATATTCAAAAATTTAGAAGTACCATTCTGCATATTATACTCTTCATATTTTCTTTAAGGGCTGTTATCTTATTTATTAATCTTTTTATTTTTCAGCCTCTGCATAGATCTTTTTTCTACGTATTAGCTGCTAATGATATTCAACTCGAACCTATTATTATTCAAATGTCAAGCGGCCTTTCATGGAAAGTGGAGCTGGAGGTTGGTGATGGTTGCTTCTTATTTTCAAAGGGTTGGAAAAAAATATCTCAGCAGTTATTTCTAACTCAGGGCTGCATATTAGTGTTTGATTATATCCAGAAGCAGACCTTCAATATGACATTCTATCATCGAAATCAAAGCCGTACCATGGGTCCTTCCTTCTTCTATGTTCATCGCGACCCAATCCTTGGCTATTTGGTAAATGAATTGATTTTTATACATTTATGTACTTACTTCACCATCTTATAATATGTTTATTTAAAATCTAATACTTATTATCAAATTGTTTATCCGTATTAAGGAATTTCCTCACACCTTTTCAAAAGTCAACTTTGAAAAACAGCCTCCTAAGCAGCCTGTTATTCTATTTGCTTCCGAGAATCAAGCATGGCCGGTCATTGTTGAAGCTGTTAACAGGAAGCTCCGAATTACAAACGGTTGGATGAGGGTTCTTCAAGAAATTCCCATAAATCTAAACGATTTTGTTATTTTAACCTTTGTTGACAAAAACACAATGAAACTTACCGTTTACGATGAAAATGGAATGTAAATGTTACTCCCTAATTTGGATGAACCTATGGATGTGGATGTAAAACCTAATATACAACATTCCCTATCTGCAACACATGATCATACTCATTTGGCCAAAGAGAATGATTTTAATGAAGAGGTAACAAGTCCACTATCTTTTATTCGTTATTTTTTAATTAAAACAAAAAATATTATCTGTTATCTTACATTACTTTATTATTCAACGTTTTCCCACAAAGCTTGAGATTCAACATCATGAGCACGAGGAGTATGCTTTCACTGAAAAAGTTACACGTCGCCTTGTAAGTTCAAAACCCGCTTTCAACAATTAACATTTAGGCATTATTATTTTTATTATACCTAAATTATATTCATTTATCTTACATGATTTATTTCTTCAGCGTTTTCGCAAAAAGCTTGAACTTCTTACTCGTGTAGCTTATCGTAAGCAAATGAAGGTTAGGTATGCTGGAGCTCAGATTTGTTTGTTGGACGTTGGGTACGAGACGAATGTTGCTTTCAAAAGGTTGGTTATTCACTTACAACCTTAAATTATTATAAATTTCAATATTTTCTATAACAGAAATTCCATACTCACCATTTCATCTTTCATCTTTCATCTTTTATCTTTATAGGTATCTTTATTGCCTGTGATAACGAGTCGGGGGTCTCTTCGGAAGCGGTCTCTCTATCTTTCTAGATAGAGGAAAGACTTGCTACCATATACCCCTCCCAGACCCTGCCCTCCAGCGGGAGACACTGGGTATGTTTGTTTGTTTGTTTGTTTAGGTATGTTTTGAGAGGTTGGCCGGACTTTTTAAAACAACATGGAATTTATATTGGTGAAATCTGCTACTTCAGGTATGTAACTAATGAAGATGTTCTGGTTGTGTCGAGGTCTGAAAATTGATATTTTGTAGGATGTATTTTTTGGGTACTTCAAGTTCAAGGTTTATCCAGTTTGGTAAAAAGACTCTAATTAGACTTTTACTTTTGCTTTTTGTTTTTTTGGGACTTCAAAACTATGACCGTGGATGATGTCAATCTTTTTTAGTACGTATTTATATAATTACCCTTATATCGTATTTTGGTTGGCTATCAACCACGCGTTTGGTAGATTAAATTTTGTATAAATGCTTCAGTCATAATTAGGAATTGTTAACAAATATGAACCTCCTTTTCAATGTAAGATTAAATTTAGATACTGCTTATATATTAAATCACATTACATGTTCATTATTTTACTAAATATAATACTATAAGAAATTTGTTCCATTATTATTAAAAGTCTTTTTATTCCAAATTAATATTATAATAATATTCAAAAAATATAATTCATACTGATTGGGGTATACATTTTATTATTATACTTATTGTTAAAATTATTTCATTATAACAAGGATTTTTTAATATACTTGCATTCACATGTTTGTGGACCTTTTTACTTAATTAAACCATAGAAAATTATAATTTTCAAACAAATATACTAAACAAGACAAATTACCATACCCACCATTACTCTTATTACTCTTATAAACTCACATTACTCTTATAAACTCTCAATTAACATATGTCTCAATTAACATTACTCTTATAAACTCTCACATTACGTATATGTTTCATTACTACCTTAAGAATTAAATAATCCGCCTCAATTATAGGAAATCGGTTATAGCTAATAATTGGTAATTGATTAGGTTTATAGAAATTTACTCTCATCGTTCATTTGAAATATCTTAAAATTAATATTAAATTATTAATCATAACAGATCATTTATAACTGAAATTTCTGTTACTTCCATATACATTATAACTTTAAACGTTTTTAATATTATTTTCGCAATATATCATTAAATTTTTAAATATTTAAATTTATATAATATATTTAAATATTTAAATTAAAATTTGACAGAGGCGTATTCATAAAATTAAATGTCGTAAATATTTTGGGAACTTATTGCAGATTGAATAAATCAAATTTCAATCATGAATTAAGTTTTGTTTCATCATAATTTTCCATCATAATTTTCATCATATTAATAATATTTTCTATTTCATATTATTCTTACTTACCATCTATATAATATATATTTCAATTTAAATATTTAAATTTGACAGCATGGATTCCAACTATAAATTTAGGAACTTATAAATGTATAATTATTTATATTTGACAAAATGTATTCAAAAAATATTCCCTCCCAAACTATTTTAGGAACTTATTGCAAATATTTAAATCTAATTTCAATCAGTAGTTAAGTATTTTTTCATCATAATAATAATATTTTCCATTTCATATTATTCTCACTTACCATATATATAATATATTATAAATTATAAATGTAAATATTTATAAATTTATAAATATTTATATTTCACAGCATGTATTCAAAAAATATTCCCTCCGAAACTATTTATGGAACTTATCGCAAATCTTTAAATCATATTTCAATCGCTACTTAACTATTTTTTCTTCATAATTTCCATCATAATAATAACATACGGAATGTAATAATTATTGAGACCAATTATTTTTAATTAGTTCGGTTTAACTAAATTATTCTTACTTACCATTTATATAATATATATATTTAAATCAAATTTAAATTTTACAACATGGATTCAATTAATTATCACTCAAAAACTATTTTAGGAACTTATTTTAATTTTTTAATTCAAATTTTAATATGTAGTCAATTATACCATAAATATATATATTTACCAAATATATACAAAAATCAAAATACAAAATGTTTATATAAACACATACACTGAATAATTCTCAATCAGCATTGTCGAATTCTGCTTAAGCACTTTCACTCCACTCCTATTACGACATTCAAGGTATGTACTATTGGATACTCTTATACACACATCATTTTTATATTCCTTTTGTCATTGCAGCCAAACTAAATAACGTTTGTTACTACATTATGTTTAATATTTTTCAGAAAAATGGAAGTAGCCAACTATTCTTCATTTCGCGACCTGGATGTATCGAGGGATGACTACACATTGAAGGTTCGGATTGTTAGACTGTGGAGGCAACTCATGTTTAAGAATCCATCACAAACCTTCTCCATTGAGATGATTTTAGTAGACGAGGAGGTATTTGTAAATGATTATTTTTAAGCCGTTTTTCATTTGTAATTACTATAAAACACATTTTATGTAACATACATTTATGTCTTCTTTGTGCAGGGTAACAAATTACAAGCAAGTGTTTTGCACAAATGGTTTTCTAGATTCGAGAGATTCCTTTCTGAGATGGCTACTTTGATTATCAAGAAACCCACAATCGGGGACAACTCCGCATCTTTTAAATATGTTGACCAACCTTTTAAGGTGTGCCTATACTACAACACCTTAATCGCAAGATGCAATGATTTCAACGGCCCTTTTATGGATTCTCATTCACCTGCTTTCAGTCAATACTGGAACAAACTGTCTCTGAATCGGGTAGCATAGGTATGTTCATTTTGCAATTGGAGATGTTTTTTATACATTAAATTAAATGTTTTTACACATTTATTTGTTTTGTAGATGTCATTGGTTTAGTTGTCAACTACTATAAAATTGAAGATATAATAACCAAGAATGGAAAACAAGCTTTCAAGCTCAACTTTCATATGCAAGATTTGCAGTAAGCTGACTTTTCTTATACTTATTATTTGTTTGAATGTGTTTCATATTATAATTTTTGTTGTTAAAAAATACGCGCAGAGGTCTTAAAATATCTGTTACCTTATGGGATGATTATGCTAAGGAGCTCTATGACTATCTTCTTAAGAATCCAAAAGCACGTAATGTGGTTATTATTTTACAATTTGGAAAGTTCAAGAACTTTCGAGGTCTGCTCCCTATCTCCATTTTCTTTATTACTTTTTTTTGTATCTAATTTGATTCGTCAAAGCTTTATTTTATTAATTATGGTTTTGCTTAACATTATTCTATTCAAATAATACCTGGTTGATGAGATATATAATATTACTCTTTTCACATCCATTATATCACTTATATATTTGTATGACATCAGATGGATACTCGGTTTCAAATTCGTATGCGGTTTCACGTTTGTTCATAAATTCAGAGATAGAAGAGATTATGTCATTCAAAGAAAGGTTTTATCATATACATATTCATTCATGTTTCCATTTATAACACCAGTTGTAATATATAATCATACATTTTTGTATGTTAGTTATCTTGCAAAATGTAATGGCGATGAATCATTGACCGTTGGTGTACCAGCCTCATCTATGTTGGTCAACCTAAAAGATGATTTCTTAAACAAGACTGAATTCAACAGTATCGCTGAGGTCAATGACATAGTTCAGGTTCGATCCATTTATTACATTACTGTATGTTGATTACTTTTATTATTTAAAACTAAATAATACCACTATCACAAAATAATACAACTTTAACAAATAATACATCTTTTCTTATTTTATCTACAAATATGCAGGTGAAATCTGTTGTTGTTGTTGGAATAGTTAAAATGATTGTACCAGATGTTGAATGGTTCTATCAGGCTTGCAAGTTCTGCACGAAAAAAGTTGTTCGTGATGATAGTAAGGATACTGTTGTTGCTATTTCCAGCTCTGTCAATGTTCCTATACTTTATAAGTGCCCAAGCGATCCCTGCAAAGACCGTCTCATAGACGTTGTGCCTAGGTAAAAGCAGTTTTATATATTACAGTACTTTAGTTTACATTTCCCTTAATCTACACTATTTAATATGTGATTTTCATTATTATTTTATTTTTATAGATTCAAAATTCCCATCAGAGTTCAGGACCCAACCGGTATTGTTTCTTTAACCGTTTTTGATCGTGAGGCGAAGAAACATCTAAAACAAAATGCAAGCAATTTGTTTGAAGATTACATTTAGGTATATTACGGAATTATTTAAAACATTCTTTTTAAATTTTTCAATATATTTTTATATATACTAATATATTAGGTTTTGGTTTTTAATTTTAGGGTGTTGGTACGAGTGTGTATCCAGATGTTTTTAACACCCTTCTAGACAGAAAATTTGCTTTTAAAATTGACATCACAAGCTATAATGTTGAAAACAATTATAAATTCTTTGGAGTTTCAAAGATGACTGATGACCCACTTCTTATATCTGACCTTGAGAAGAAATATAACTTGGAACAGGTATGTACCATTTTTTTATTGTTAGTACTTATTTTTGATATTAATATTATTATTCAACGTTTCCAATTTCTATAATAATGTAATATATGTTAAATATAGGGACCTGCTTCTTACTCTCTTAACCTGTCAGTGGAAGATTACAAGTCACAAGACACTAACAACTACAAGGTTTGGATTTTAAAACTATTTTAAGACCTAAAAAATGATAACCTCTTAAATTTATAAAAGAAATATCTACCACTGCATGTTTACTTTCTTCCATTTGTTATAAGGAATCATTATCTTTTACTGGTGAAACTACTACTCCCGTATCTTACCTGAATTCAAGAGTATCAAAAGAAAAGGGTGAAGTTGAAGACGTAGATAATCTTGACTACACACCCAATTCGGTAAAGCGTAATCTCATTGAAGTGTACGATGTTGATGAAATTGGTAGTTCTTCAGGTTCTAAATCTTTGAAATCTGCTTCTGAAGATATGAAGGGTGACAAGCAAGCTCTACTCATCACACCAAAGATTGAAAAATAATCTTCTTTGGAACGTTAACATGTCTTGCGAGAACAACTTTTATTTTTGTCGTTTTTGGTTATGTTTTGTCTTGTGAGAACAACTTTTTTTTTGTCGTTTTTGGTTATGTTTGCATTATTATTTTCTTCCGTATTTTATATCTGGACAATTATGTTTAATGACAATTTAATTCACTTTTCTGCTTATTTATATATTTCTCTATTACTTATTACAGATGATAATTAATATGCACGTTGCATATGAAAGTTGTATTGAATACAATTCTCTCCTTTTACCTTAAATATAGCATGCTATTTCTAATAATGTTTAAATGTTAATACATAGCATATATTACAATTCAACAATATATTCAAATAATTATATTTAAATGAATGTTTTAGTTATACCAAACTAAATTAAACATAACTGTTTTCCATAATTACAACATTCCGTATATTACTACCCAGTATTTAAATATGGTATATAAACTCAAAATATTCTGATATAAATTTAAGATATTAAACAATTACGTAACAAGTGCTTTCAAACTATTATTTAAATGTTTTGTTGTATAACATACTGAAAATATTTACAACCGACTTCTTCTGAAACGTATATAAAGTGCATGTAATTTTATTATATACATAACAAATAATATCTTATACCACTAATACATAATACTTTATCACTTCTTCAATATACTTTACATATATCAACCTTTTCTATTTTCAACCTTCTAAACACAGTTGGCTTATTTTAAAATATGATATTCTATTATTTAAAAGGTTTCATTAAACGATTTGATTACTTAAAGTTTAATATATCCTCATATATGTAGAATTTATATGATATATTAGATTTTGATTAATCCATAAAAATTATTTATAATTTCATTTACAATTATCAAAATATAAAAAACAACTTATTTACTTTACATATTCTAATATAATTTTTGTGTATGGAGAAGTCGAAGTATTTAGGAAAGGAAAGTATTAATCAACCAAATTATAATTTAATAATTAAACAATATACAATATACACACTTAATTTAAAATTCTGTTTTGTAATTACGGCAATTTGTTTCAATATTTAATCATATCAAATCATCATTTATTTAATCTTCCTACTCTAATAAAAGGGTATCTGGGATGACACGTGTCAACACCACAATCACTCTCACCAAAATTTTCCCGCCTCTCTCTCCTATTAAATAATTACCTTAATAACTAATAATACTATTTAACACTTTTTTGATTTAATAAATTAATAAATAGATTTATTTATTAATGTTATTTCTAAATAAATATTTTTTATAAAATAATAATTTTATTTAAAGCATAAGACTTTTTTTAAAAATACGAAATATTTAAGATTAGTATTTTTAAAAAGTTATTTTTTAAAACCTAAAATAATTAAATTTAAGAGTTATAATAAGAAAATTTTTAAAAATGACAATTTTATACGGTTTGTTTTAGAACAAAACGTTTATTTTTTTTTTAAAAAAATAAAGTTTTTAAAACTTGATATCACTATTTTATAACATACGGTCATTTCTAATACATAATTTCAGTAATATTATATCTTAAAATATTATTTTATAATTAATATATTTTGTTATATTAATTTTTTATTTATTCAACCCGTGTAACACACGGGTTACTATAGCTAGTATTATATAGGAACATATTTTGAGTTGACTTCCCAAACCTTCGTCTCTTCTACTAGGTTGTTCGTTTTTCTTCAAGTCACAACCACGAATAAATGGCATGCCACACGAATGAACACACCCCCCCTGGTTCTGTAAATAGTTTTCTAGAAGGAGTCATTGATATTGAACTTAGTTTACATATATGTAACTGGTTACAACGCTTAGGTATGATAATCGAAGAATAATTTAGAAAGAAAATATCATTTTTTTTCTTATGTTTCTTAACCTTTGGTCATATCATTATTTTTTATGAATCATATAAAACTTGATATAGACAATTACTGAATTAGTTATAGGTTATTCCTTTTATAGAATTAATTATATCGCAATCAAAGTGTGAAGCAGATGAAAAAGAATAAAATCAGGTGTATGAGCACAGCAATGTGCAGTCACTCAATTATTAGGTGGCAGGCTATGAGGGTGGGAAGGAGTGACGTGTTTCTATATCAAAACATTTAGTTCCTCTATTTTTATATAATAATCTTCTCTACTTAAAATATCCAATTTGATAACTTATTTTATATAAATTATAGTGTAATGTTATTCAGTCACACTCACGCCAAATACTTTAAGTTTTATTTAGCCTTTTATTGTTGTCGTTGTATGTTATATACTAGTTGGTTTTGTTCGTGCTCAGCAACAACTCAGTTTGAAATAATTTATACCAAAGTGTAGGTAAAAATAAATATTTCTCGCAACGATTTATATTCGAAAACCTAAAATTTAAAATCAAAGACACATCAATCATCAGGAACCAGATCGATAGCCCTTGTTCTTATGTGAACTGAAGATGGTCGTCTATACGTTAGTAGACGCAAACACCAGTCATACGAAAGCTTGAAGTTGAAGTTAGTCAGGTTTTGATGATGGATCATCCGTAGAAGCACACAACTTTGATTTTTTGATGTTGAAAGTAAAATGTGGATGAAATTAGGATACTTAGACCAATGATGAATAACACGTCAAATGAACTAAAAACGTAAATTCTCTCACATTTTTTTACAACTCCACTGTCACCACTTATATAGACATGTCTAACAAATTGAATTCCATCATAACAGAATAAACAAAAGAAATCTTTTGTTGTAACTTTGTTCAACATCAGTGTAAACTACAACCTTCACTTTCCAACTTTAATACTAAGGATTAATGATGCTACCATTTGACTTTACCAATTGACTTTACCAATTGACTTCACCATTGGCTTGAGTATTACTCTCAAACACTTAATTTTTTTTTATCTACCGGCCAACGAATAATTTTTAAGCCGGGTCTAGTGTTCTACTTTTCTCTTTTTAAACATGGATGAAGTCACTTCGCCATCGGCAGCAGGCTCTTCTCCATCCGGAGTTGACCCTTGTTGGCATCATTGCTTGGTTTGAATTTATTTTAGTGTCTGGTGATCTTTTTTTCTATATTCCCACTAATTTTTTTCAAACACCTAAAATTAACAAAGTTAAAATTTTCACTTTTTTTTTCTCTTAGCCGGTGAATATGTTCTTCTTTTTCTTGTTTTAGCGTAATTACATATTTACATCTCAAATCTCAAAACTTTATAATATCATACTTATTCGATAAAGACCATAATATCATATATAATGGAAAATAATCAATATATATAATGTTTACATACAAATAAAATGAATTAAATAAATTCTGAAGTGTAAAATTCCTATAAATGTAACAACCTTTTCGATTAAAATATTAACAATCATCAAATTATTTAAAAGTTGCAACTGTTACTCTTAACCAAACATCTAATCTAAAATACAACTAAACAAATAAAACAATGACATATTTAGAAGGAGATGGGAGAAACAGAAGCCGTTAAGAGTTCCGTTAAATCACTAACTGCGCGTGGAGTTCACCAGACTTCATTATTAGGTGGTGGGCCCGACATGATGGTCCCAAAGCGATGTTGACGTCTGAATCCGTTGATCCCATCACATGGGTCCCATTGGATAAAATGTCCAATCACCACCCATAATCGCTATTCTAGCGCGTGTGTTTGTAATCCCCCAGTTTGATCGCCACCTTATCTCGCGCAACAAGGCACGCGCGGAGCTGACGCGTCAAAGGCAAGTTGGCTGCCCTCGTGCTGTTCATGTGGGCACTACATCTCTACCCAGTTATTCATATCCTATATTTTTGCTCAATATTGTAAAATATTGCAGCCTGACTCAGCATTGAGGCGCGTGTTATATACTTACCCCGGTCAACCCTCTTCCTAATCCTTCTCTTTTTTTTTCCGGCAAATAACACATATTATATCATATACTGGGTCAGCAAGTAATTAAAAATCTTAAAAGTACAAGAAGTAGAGATAGTAACATAAAGAAACAATACATAAAATATCAATCAACCTTATCCACGAGAAAGTTAATAACTACCAAGGGCGTCTTACCGTGAAACATTTCCTTAATTCATAGAGCAACCGCAACCTTTATATCACAAAGAACTTTGAAAGTCGATGGCCGAGAGTGATTGAATAGAATGTCATTCCTATGTTTCCAAATGCTCCAAGAAGATGCCATAAAAATGGCTTGAATCGTCTTTTTAAAAAAATTATCACCCTTTAAATGATACGGGATGTCCATAAGATCTTTAACTGAAAAGGCATACGCATTACCAATATTGCACCATGAGGTTATTTTATCCCAAATTTTCATTGAGAACCCACACATCGTGAAAATATGATCTACCGATTCCTCAACCGAACCACAAAGCACACAATTGGTGGATGCAATAGGAATACGTCTATGTACAAGGGGATCACAAGTAGGAATCCTATTCAATTCTGCCCGCCAATTGAATAAATTTACTTTCTTTGGAACCCAATCATTCCACGGGAATTTATAATCGCCACATACACCACTTCTTTCGACTAACATAGCTTTGATATACAAGGAAGAAAATTCTCTAATTTCCGGCTCACCATCGCCATGAATCATTGCAATCCGATGGCTCAACCGTTAACATTCTCATCACCATAGGAAGCTCATTCTTTTCTTCGGATAAGACAATTTCCCTTTGCCATCTCCAAATCCATACAATCTTGCGGTTATGCATTTTGAAACATTCATTAACTCGAACATTTTTTGATTGTTCAAGAGTGAATAAAAGAGGGTATTTTTCCATAAAGACACATCATCTGCCCACCTGTCAATCCAAAATCTTACCTCGTTTCCTTTTCCCAAAACCCACAGCAACAAACAATTTAAATAATATCCATATCCTTAAAATCATCCTAAAAGGTCAGTGTCAATCCTGAGTCAGCCAGCATCGACCTTGCAGCTTCAATGAGGGTCCTGTTCTTTCTCTCCACCACTCCATTTTATTCAGGAGTTCTTGGAATGCTGAACTGCCTTTTGATTCCCTTTGACAGATAGAAGTCATCAAGTGTGTGATTTCTAAACTCTGTGCCATTGTCACTCCTCACACACTTGACTGGAAGGGAATACTGCTTCTCCACATATAACACAAAGTTCATTATAGCTTTTGCAGCTTCATCTTTGGAGTGCAAGAAGAAAGTCCATACAAATCTGGAGTAATTATCCACAATTACCAGACAGTATTTCTTCTTTACCATGCTTATTACTCTGACAGGACCAAAAAGATCCATGTGCAGAAGTTGCAAGCAGGCATTGGACTTTGGTTCTTTTATTGGAGGGAATGAGACTTTGTGTTGTTTCCCTTAAACAAGCAGTGCAGTTGTCTTCACATTTGAACTCCTTCATAGGCAACCCTCTTACTAAACCATGGTGTATCAGCTGGTTCATGTTTTTGAGATTCACATGACCCAGCCTTCTATGCCATAGAGTAGATTCTTGAGGAGAAGCCTTGGAGAATAGGCAAGGATGGCCTTTTAGATCTATTTTCTTGGAAAGATCTAAGGCATATACTCTTCCTGTCCTGTTGGCCTTCAGGAGAGTATATTCATCCAACACCTTGTCAATCAAACTCAGAACTTTGGATGACAGAATCCGACAGTTCTGACTGGTGAAAAGGGCAACATGGCCTTTATCACATATTTGACTGACACTCAAGAGATTGTACTTGAGATTCTCCACATGGTTAACATCATCAAATCTTATTTCCCCATTGGAAACAAAGCCTTTGCCGATGATGTAACCTTTTGCATCATTGCCAAAGGAAACAAACCCCTTCTTTCCTTGAGAGTAGTCATTAAGAAGTGAGTTGCTTCCAGTCATATGCATGGATCCTCAACTGTCTACATACCAGATGCTTCTGTGGCATGTTGAAGAACCCTGCAATCATCACAAAAATTAGTTAGGTTTTGAGACCCAAACCCTTTTGGTTTTGGGTCTGTTCTCATCATAGATGTGACACTAACTGGTTTGTTATGTGTGACAGCCTGAGGTGAAGGAGATGTGTAACACCCGAAAGTTTGACCTTTTGGTAGGCTATGCGACTGAGCCTCAGTCGCTTGTGATTTATGCGACTGGAGGTCAACCGCATGGCTATTCGGCCGATTGGAGCTCAACCGCACGATTGGAGTTCAATCGCCCGAATGGAGTATGAGTCGCATGGAACATGTGCGACTGAGGTCCAATCGCACAGTGTTGATGCGACTGAAGGTTCAGTTGCCCCTGGACCAGATGCGACTGAGATGTGGGTATAAAAGGGGAGCAGCTCCATTCCCCTCCCCATTTTCAGTCGGGGAGAGAGAGCAAAGGAGCGACAGAGAGCAGAAAGAGACCGAGAAGAGAAAGAAAGAGGGGAAGGTGCTGCCCGATTGTCGAGAAGCAAGCTAATTCGAAGCTCATCAACTTCTACCTGACAATGTGAGTTCTAAGACCCCTCATTTACATGTTTTTAACCGATTTTGGGGCTGGAATCACATATAAACCCTAGTTTTGTAAAAGTGTAAGTTTGACCCATTTGAGTAAACTTTGAGTAATGCGTTTATAGTAAGAAGTAGGACTTGTATATGCTTGTATGATGTCCTAGTATGAATCCCTGAGCTTTGGGAGGGTCAATTTGGGCTAAAAATGGGTTTTTGACGAGTTTGGGTGCGGGGTTTCGCGACTGCTGTTCATGAAGAACTCCAGTCGCAGCCCAGTTAGGGTTATGCGACTGAAGGGCCATTCGGCCGAATGAATGAAAGTTGGTGTCCAATCGCCCGACTGAGGTTCAGACGCCCGACTGAGCCTCAATCGCACTATAGCTGATGCGACTGAGAGTTTCGGTCGCATGGGTTCAATCGCAGAGTAGTTCAGTCGCACGGTTAAGAGTTAGTCGCATATAACCCAGTCGTATAGTGTCTAGTCGTATGGAAGGAAGTTCAGTCGCACGGTTGAGTACCCATTCGCATGATAGCCCAATCGCATGGTCCAGTCGCATGGAGGACATGCGACTGGTGGTAGTTCAGTCGCCCGGACAGGGCTGATGTGAGTGAATGTAGAAGTGTATTCATGATGTATGTATGATGGTATGATGTATGTATGATAGTATGATGTTGTATGATAGTATGATGTTGCCATGATAAATGGTGAATACTGATGATATGTAAGTATGTATGTTCCTTATGTGTATGTGTCTTATCTTTTTAATAACTTTACGTGAACGAATGAACGAATGTAACGAATGTATTAAGAACGTAAAGTGAAAGATAATGAAAGAAGGAACATGATGAATGAATGCATGCATTAACGAATGAATGAATGTAATAAAGGCTTGCAAGCAAAATGAAGGAGGTGCACACCCCTGGCAGGTTAGCTCAACGGTGTGCGGGTTAGCTACCCCGAAGGATGCACATCGGGGTCAGTCTTTGTGATTGACCAGAAGTATGTATGGGATCCTTGCCGCTTACCCTAGGTGACTGGATCAGCATTAGTGCACAACGTTCGTGATTGATCATCACAGGTCCAGCACCAGCATTTGTGCACAACGTTCGGGGTAAAGCATATGGCATTGATTCAGAAGTAAAGTGAAAGATAAGTGGTGCTTGTACCTACCCCAGGTGACTGGATCAGCATTTGTGCACAACGTTCGTGGCTAACCACCACAGGTCCAGCACCAGTAGTACGTATGATGAAAGGGGGTAGTGTACATGTCACCGAATGTAATGAACGTTCGAACGAAAGTAATAAATGACTGAATGAACAGAATGAAGGTTCGAACGTATGAGTGAAAGTATGAATGAAAGTAATGACATACGAAAGTATGTGAAGTATGTAAAGTATGTATGTATGAAAGTAAACGAGAATGAGGAAGTGTACACGAATGAAAGTAAGTAATGAATGATAAGATAATAATAATGTTATCTGCGTGTACGTATGATGTGTGAACACATGTATGAAAGAACGGTTAGTAAGAATGAAAGTATGTTTTATTATAGAAAAACTAGAACTCACTCAGCAACGCTGACTTTTATGTGTTTTCCAGTTCGCAGGTAGTGTTGCTGAGGATGGCACGAGACGGCTACTCAGCTCTTTTGGGAGGGCATTCTCCATTTTGTAATGCTGCAACGTCACGTGTTGCGGGCCCATAACGCACGCAACAAGTCACGTTGCCTGCCATTACGAGATTTCTTGAGGATCTGAATCAACGAGATTACTCAAGAAATCTCCTTTATATATTTTTGAATTTAATATCTTCTTTATGAAGAAAAATATATTTTCTTATTTCGGTAGAGGTCGCTGTACGACCCTATGATTGTTGAGGAATATGCATCAGCAGCAATCATAGTGTAGTATGCCCCTATGATTGCTGAGGATTCGAATAAACGAGATTGTTAGGTAATCTCGGGTTTCTATGTGTCTCCCCAGCAATCATAGTAAGGTTAGGAAGTGTAAAGAAAGTTGTATTTTGTAATCGTGTCAACGATGTAATGACTATTATGAATGAATGAGAATGTATATATGTTTTCTTTATTAATTCCGCTGCGTATGTTATGATCATGTACTAAAAGTATGTTTACACATTGTTTATCTAAAATATACGCAATGAAGGACCGACTGTAGGGTGCCCGGTGAGCGGGGCCTTACAAGTTGGTATCAGAGCAAAAGTTTAAGTAAAATGGGTAAATTTTCATAATAAACCTAAACTTAAACTGAGAATGGGACAGGGAGAATGAGAATGCCATCTGAGTAGTCGCGTGCCATCAGGTATTTTCTTAAAGATTAACTGGTTATTATATGCGCATGTGATGAGAATTATGTGTACTGTTAGACTGAGATACTAATGTAGTCAGGATAGGTGATGCTCGGGGTACGAAGAGTAGAGTAAGTGGCTAATCACAACTGGCCACTGTAATTAGGGACTTATTATACTCGACATAAACTGAGCTATTTCCTTGAATGACCGTGTTGGTGTTTTAATCTTTCAGTGTGATAGAAGATGGTCGGTGATAGATCATCTGATGCTTCCCGTGATGGTGAACGTGGTGATGAGCCGCGTATCACGCGAGGAAGACTTAGGAAAGAGAAAGTAGTTCGTGAGGAGAACGAGATTCCTCACCAGGAAGAGACGGACGAAAGCGCCAAGTTGAGAGCCTCGGTAAAAGAGGCAGTGGTTGAGGAAGTGCACCAGGTTATGCAGACGATCTTACCGTCTGTAATGACAGAAGTGATGAAAGCAGTACGTGAGGATGATAGACGAGGGAGGAATCGGTCCTCGGGTAGACAGCAACGAGCAGGGGTAGAAACAGTATTGTCTGATGATGAAGAGGAAGAAGAGGAAGAACAGGTACGGGAGACAGCCCGGGGTTGTGATTATGGGAAATTCATGAGGTGCAAGCCTCCAACTTTTGATGGCTCCGGTACTGCTACTGATGCTCACCAATGGGTGATGGAAATGGAAGCTGTCCTCGATATTAGTGACTGCCAGGAGGACAAGAAGGTGAAGTTTGCTACCCACTCTTTCACAGGGTCGGCTTTATGCTGGTGGAAAAATATGGTTCAAGCCGAGGGTACCAGGGCAATAGGGAAGATGAAGTGGGTTGAGTTGAAAAGGCTGGTGATCGAGGAATTCAGTCCTCGTCGGGAAATGGATAGAATAGAAAGGGAGTTCCTGCAGCTGGAGGCGGGGACGATGACCCATCAGCAGTACACACTAAGTTTAACGAGTTGGCGCTGTTGGTGCCAGAGCAAGTGACGCCGGTGTCTCGAAAGATCAACCGGTATATTCAGGGGCTGCCATCTGAAATTCGTTGGCATTTGATTTCCGCCCGACCCAGTACTTTCAGGTCGGCGGTGGATTTAGCTGGGAGGTTGTACGATGAACGGCTGCAATGGTGAAATCTGAGGGCAGCAAGAAGGGAAGTGATGAGAGGAAGTGGCAGGGAAAGAGGTTTGGTCGGGGTGATACTTCGACAAGTAGTAAGAAGGCACGGGTTGATGATCGTCGTGTGGTCGCGACAAGTGCAGGGTCGAGAAAGTGTGAAAGTGTGGGCGAGAGCACGGTGGTGAATGCAGATGGGGGCTGAACGTATGTTTAAGTGTGGAAAGCCCGGTCATATGGCTAAGGAGTGTAGGGCGATGAAGTGCTTTAACTGCGGGGAAAGTGGTCATATGAACAAAGATTGCAAGAAGCCGAGGCCTGGGGGTTCCGGCGGGAAGAAGGCAGTGGGTGAAGGGTCGAAGGCAAGCGCCAGAGCGTTTACGATGACGCAGGAAGAGGCGAGGACGGACCCTGATGTAGTGTCCGGTACGTTTCTGGTGAACCAAACTCTAGCCTCTGTATTATTTGATTCCGGTGCCAGTAGGAGTTTCATTTCTGTCGCTTTTTGTGCCAAATTGCCCGTTAGTAGTAGACGTGTGGAGGTACCGTTTGATGTAGAGACTGCTATAGGTAAAACCACCAGGATTTCTGAGGTAATTGAGGGTTGCGATGTAGAACTGGAGGGTCACAAATTCCCAGTTAAACCCTTTGTGATGACGTTAGGTGGTTTCGATTTGGTGCTTGGGATGGATTGGTTGGCAGATTTCGAGGCGAACATTGTGTGTCGCAAGAAGATGATCAGTTTGACAGCGCCTGACGGTAGTCCAGTGATAGTTTATGGGGATCGGGTTACTACGATTCCGAAGGTGATCTCAATGGCAGTGGCGGGGAAATGTATGAGGCGTGGATGTAACGCCTATTTATGTTATGTGAAAGATGTAGAGAAGCCAGCACCACAACTGTCTGATGTTCCGGTTGTGCGTGAGTTCCCAGACGTGTTCCCGGAAGACTTATCGGGATTGCCACCTGACAGAGAGATCGAGTTCCAGATTGATTTAGTACCAGGTGCCCAACCTGTTGCCAAGCACCATACCGATTGGCCCCGACAGAGATGAAAGAGTTGATGGAGCAGTTACAAGAGCTACTGGATAAGGGGTTTATTCGACCGAGTATCTCACCTTGGGGTGCTCCGGTCCTGTTTGTAAAGAAGAAGGACGGTAGTATGAGAATGTGCATCGACTACCGCGAGCTGAATAAGCTGACAGTAAAGAACAGATACCCCTTGCCGAGGATCGACGACTTGTTTGATCAACTTCAGGGTGCTAGTTGGTTTTCACGTATAGATCTTCGATCAGGCTACCATCAACTGAAGGTGAAGGAGCAGGATATCCCTAAAACAGCTTTTCGAACGCGCTACGGTCATTATGAGTTCCTCGTTATGTCCTTTGGTTTGACCAACGCGCCAGCTGCTTTTATGGACCTGATGAATAGGGTGTGCCGCCGATGTTGGATAAATCAGTGATTGTATTCATTGATGATATCCTGATTTATTCAAAGAGTGAGACTGAGCATGCCGGTCACATTCGCGAAGTTTGGAGACGTTGAGAAGGGAGAAGTTGTATGCTAAATTCTCCAAGTGCGCATTCTGGTTGCGTGAAGTTCAATTCTTGGGTCACGTGGTAAATTCGGATGGAATTATGGTCGATCCGGCGAAAGTGGAAGCAGTGATGCAAGGGAAGTCTCCGAAGACGCCATCCGAGATCCGTAGTTTCCTGGTTTGGCGGGTACTACCGAAGGTTCATCCAAGACTTTTCCAAAATTGCTTCTCCACTGACAAAGTTAACCCGAAAGGATGTGAAATTTGTATGGGGTCAAGCTCAAGAGAAGGCGTTTGAAGAACTGAAGACAAGATTGACCCAAGCTCCAGTATTGGCGTTACCCGAGGGGAGTGAAGATTTGGTGGTTATTCTGATGCCTCCTACTCGGGGTTGGGATGTGTATTAATGCAGAGGGGAAAGGTGATAGCCTATGCATCCCGACAGCTGAAAGTTCATGAGGTCAATTATCCTACTCATGACTTGGAGCTAGCAGCTGTGGTTTTCCGCGTTGAAGATCTGGCGGCACTCATTATACGGGACGAAGTGCACCATCTCACAGACCACAAAAGCTTGAAGTACTTCTTCGAGCAGAAAGATCTGAATATGAGGCAGAGAGACGGTGGTTGGAGCTAATAAAAGACTACGATTGTGAAATCCATTACCATCCGGGCAAAGCTAACGTGGTGCTGATGCCTTAGCCGAAAGGAGAGGCCCGAGCCGATTCGGGTGAAGCGTACCAGCTAATCATGACCTCAGACATGATGAAACAAGTCAGAGAGTTCCAGGATGATGAAGCATTGAAAGATGAACATCTTAACTCTGAACGAATGAGAGGACTGGTACGGAGCTAGTAGAAAACACGACGGGCGTTAAACCCGGTTTGGGCGTATGTGGATTCCTCGTCTCGGGGATCTACGAATGAAGATTTTGGATGAAGCTCATAAGTCCCGATACTCCATTCATCCGGCGCCACCAAGATGTACCAAGACATGAAGAAAGATATTGGTGGCCGGGTATGAACGCGACGTGGTGGAGTATGTGAGTAAATGCCTCACGTGTTTGCAAGTGAAGGCGGAGCACCAGAAGCCGTATGGAAAGATTCAACCTTGGACATCCCGAGTGGAAGTGGGAACACATCACCATGGATTTCATCACAAAGCTGCCACGTACCCCTAAAGGGTATGATACGATCTGGGGATTGTGGATCGATTGACGAAGAGTGCTCACTTCTTACCGATGCGGGAGACATATTCGTCCGGGAAGTTGGCTGATCTTTTCATCAAGAAATTGTGATCGTCACGGTGTACGGTGTCGATTGTGTCTGATCGCGACACCCGTTTACATCCAAATTCTGGAAGAAATTCCACGATGCTATGGGGACGAGATTGCATATTAGCACGGCTTATCATCCTCAAACTGATGGTCAGTCAGAAAGGACCATTCAGACCTTGGAGGACATGCTTTCGGGCATGTGTTATTGATTTCGGAGGAAGTTGGGATGACCATCTACCGTTAGCTGAGTTCTCGTACAACAACAGTTATCTGCTAGTATTGGCATGCCACCCTACGAGATGTTATAACGGTAGAAGATGCAGGACCCCCGTCTGTTGGGGTGAAATGGTCAAAAGAATTGGGAAGCGTCGAAGTGGTAGAGGCTACGAATGAAAGCTCGAAAGAATTAAAGCGTATATGAAGGCAGCCAAAGACTGACAGAAGTCGTATGCCGACAAACGACGCAGACCAATTGAGTTCAAGTAGGAGACCGGGTTATGTGAAGGTCTCACCTTGGAAAGGGATCATTCGATTCCGGAAGCGGGGTAAGTGAGTCCGCGATATATAGGCCCTTTCCGAATCGTTGCTCGAGTAGGGGGAGTGGCCTATAGGTTAGATCTGCCAGACGAACTAAGTGGAATCCACCCGACTTTCCACGTGTCTCATCTGAGGAAATGTTTGGCATACGAAGACATGGTCGTTCCACTGGGTGATATCGAGGTAGACGAAAAGCTCAATTATGTAGAGCAACCAGTGGCGATCATAGATCGCAAGAAAAGAAGATTGAGAAATAAAGTGGTTCCCTTGTGGTGTACAGTGGCGGCACAGGAAAGGATCCGAGTCAACGTGGGAACCGAAGAAGAAATGAGGCAGCATTACCCACGATTGTTCGAAGAGTAACAGGTTTCGGGGACGAAACCTAAATAAGGGGGTGGACTTGTAACACCCGAAAGTTTGACCTTTTGGTAGGCTATGCGACTGAGCCTCAGTCGCCTGTGATTTATGCGACTGAGGTCAACCGCATGGCTATTCGGCCGATTGGAGCTCAACCGCACGATTGGAGTTCAATCGCCCGAATGGAGTATGAGTCGCATGGAACATGTGCGACTGAGGTCAATCGCACAGTGTTGATGCGACTGAAGGTTCAGTCGCCCCTGGACCAGATGCGACTGATGTGGGTATAAAAGGGGAGCAGCTCCATTCCCCTCCCCATTTTCAGTCGGGGAGAGAGAGCAAAGGGCGACAGAGAGCAGAAAGAGACCGAGAAGAGAAAGAAAGAGGGGAAGGTGCTGCCCGAGTCGAGAAGCAAGCTAATTCGAAGCTCATCAACTTCTACCTGACAATGTGAGTTCTAAGACCCCTCATTTACATGTTTTTAACCGATTTTGGGGCTGGAATCACATATAAACCCTAGTTTTTGTAAAAGTGTAAGTTTGACCCATTTGAGTAAACTTTGAGTAATGCGTTTATAGTAAGAAGTAGGACTTGTATATGCTTGTATGATGTCCTAGTATTTGGGCTAAAAATGGTTTTTGACGAGTTTGGTGTGCGGGGTTTCGCGACTGCTGTTCATGAAGAACTCCAGTCGCAGCCCAGTTAGGGTTATGCGACTGAAGGGCCATTCGGCCAAATGAATGAGTGGTGTCCAATCGCCCGACTGAGGTTCAGACGCCCGACTGAGCCTCAATCGCACTATAGCTGATGAGATGAGAGTTTCGGTCGCATGGGTTCAATCGCAGAGTAGTTCAGTCGCACGGTAAGAGTTAGTCGCATATAACCCAGGTATAGTGTCTAGTCGTATGGAAGGAAGTTCAGTCGCACGGTTGAGTACCATTCGCATGATAGCCCAATCGCATGGTCCAGTCGCATGGAGGACATGCGACTGGTGGTAGTTCAGTCGCCCGGACAGGGCTGATGTGAGTGAATGTAGAAGTGTATTCATGATGTATGTATGATGGGTATGATGTATGTATGATAGTATGATGTATGATAGTATGATGTTGCCATGATAAATGGTGAATACTGAGATATGTAAGTATGTATGTTCCTTATGTGTATGTGTCTTATCTTTTAATAACTTTACGTGAACGAATGAACGAATGTAACGAATATATTAAGAACGTAAAGTGAAAGATAATGAAAGAAGGAACATGATGAATGAATGCATGCATTAACCAATGAATGAATGTAATAAAGGCTTGCAAGCAAAATGAAGGAGGTGCACACCCCTGGCAGGTGTTAGCTCAACGGTGTGCGGGTTAGCTACCCCGAAGGATGCACATCGGGGTCAGTCTTTGTGATTGACCAGAAGTATGTATGGGTCCTTGCCGCTTACCCTAGGTGACTGATCAACATTAGTGCACAACGTTCGTGATTGATCATCACAGGTCCCCAGCACCAGCATTTGTGCACAACGTTCTCGGGGTAAAGCATATGGCATTGATTCAGAAGTAAAGTGAAAGATAAGTGGTGCTTGTACCTACCCAGGTGACTGGATCAGCATTGTGCACAACGTTCGTGGCTAACCACCACAGGTCCAGCACCAGTAGTACGTATGATGATGAAAGGTGTGTACATGTCACCGAATGTAATGAACGTCGAACGAAAGAATAAATGACTGAATGAACAAAGAAGTTCGAACGTATGAAGTGAAAGTATGAATGAAAGTAATGACATACGAAAGTATGTGAAGTATGTAAAGTATGTATGTATGAAAGTAAACGAGAATGAGGAAGTGTACACGAATGAAGTAAGTAATGAATGATAAGAATAATAATGTTATCTGCGTGTACGTATGATGTGGTGAACACATGTATGAAAGAACGGTTAGTAAGAATGAAAGTATGTTTTATTATAGAAAAACTAGAACTCACTCAGCAACGCTGACTTTTATGTGTTTTCCAGTTCGCAGGTAGTGTTGCTGAGGATGGTCACGAGACGGCTACTCAGCTCTTTTGGGAGGGCATTCTCCATTTTGTAATGCTGCAACGTCACGTGTTGCGGGCCCATAAACGCACGCAAAGTCACGTTGCCTGCCATTACGAGATTCTTGAGGATCTGAATCAACGAGATTACCAAGAATCTCCTTTATATATTTTTGAATTTAATATCTTCTTATGAAGAAAAATATATTTCTTATTTCGGTAGAGGTCGCTGTACGACCCTATGATTGTTGAGGAATATGCATCAGCCAGCAATCATAGTGTAGTATGCCCCTATGATTGCTGAGGATTCGAATAAACGAGATTGGTAGGTAATCTCGGGTTCTATGTGTCTCCCCAGCAATCATAGTAAGGGTAGGAAGTGTAAAGAAAGTGTATTTTGTAATCGTGTCAACGATGTAATGACTATTATGAAGAATGGAATGTATATATGTTTTCTTTATTAATTCCGCTGCGTATGTTATGATCATGTACTAAAAGTATGTTTACACATTGTTTATCTAAAATATACGCAATGAAGGACCGACTGTAGGGTGCCCGTGAGCGAGGCCTACAAGATGGTGTAGAAGAGGAATCCTTTGGCTTGGATTTTTCTTTCTGTGGTTTCAACACAGAAGCATCTAATTGGTTGACTCTTCCATTAGATGTGAACCATCATAACAAGCTGTGTCTGGTTTTATGATAAAGCTTTTAGCTCATCAGACACATTAGTGCTTGCTTGTGATGGATTCCTGTTGTTGCACCATCTTCTTTTGAGCAACCTCAGCTGTGGCTGATTAACCCCATCCTTCTTTTTGGATTTCTTCTTGGACTTAGGGGTTTCAGGTTTTGATGTTGCACGTACAAATTTGGTCTCAAACTCAGTTGTCATTACATTCATTTTCTCTTTAATTTTCTCCCTTTTGTTTGAGTTTGGAACCCCTTTTGTACCAGCAATCATCAGTAAGATGATTGAACAAGCCACATATTTCACATGGCTTCTTCTTCATCTTTAGTTGATCATCTACTAAAGAAGATGAAACTACTAAAGACTTGTTCTTCAGAATTTGCTATCAGTACTAGCAGTTTCTTCCTTGCAGTACTTGCTTTCTGATGTGTCTTCTTTAGTAGTCTTCAAACCCTTTTCTACTGGCAGTTGCTTCTCTTCAGTACTGGCAATAGTTGGGGTTGAACTTCAGGTGTTATCACTTGCTCTCCAGTACTTCAGTACTTTTAGAGATAACACCTGAGTTGATCAACTTTTTGATCATGTGACAGTCAGCATTTGAACCATCAGCTGTTTAGCATCAGCTGATTGGTTTTGTGATATTTTAATGCTGACTTCAACTTCTAATGATGTTGTATCAGATAGTAAGTCACATGATGAGAAGGATTGGTTATTGCTCTCTCATCAGATTCTACTTCTGCTCTAGAAGTAAAATCGTTGGAGGAGCAGTGTGATTATAACAATGCCAAACTTCACATTGGAAGCTGATTGCTTACTCAAAAGCATTTCAAAACCCTTACAGGATTACACCCATCGATCACACTTACCTGGGTAGCTGCAAGTGTTTCCTTGAGGTCTCTTGTACTTCTCAACAAGTACCCTTCTTCCCTAGCCTTATCATCTTTGATTGGCATTTAAGTTTATAAATCTCATCATTCTTATCATTAAGCATAGACTCAAATTCAGCTTTTCTTTGGAAAGGGTTTGCTCTAGCTCAAGATTTTTATCAATTAAGGCTACATTTGCTTCTCTAATAGATTCAAATGCAGTTATGCAAGATTCAACATATCTTGGCTTAGCCTCAGAGATATCTGTGATGAAGCATTGGAGGATGACCCATCAGCAGACTCCAGGGCCATGAGAGCAAGGTTCCCAAAGGATGATCACCGCCATGTTGACCAGCACCAGGAAACAGTTGTTCATGACCAGATAAATTATCTGGTAAACTGCTCCAGTCAACAAATCCTGGGTGAAGAAGCTGTGTTGTTGAGGTTGGGTTTGATGATGAGAGGGAGAATGTTGAGGCTCAGGGAGTGCATGTGGTTGCTGAGCAGTGGGTGCTTGAACTTGATTTGGCTGAGGCATGTAGTAGCGGGGGATGGTATGGCATATGACCCTGAGGCACAAAGTATGCAGGTGATGCCTGAGCCGGTGATGGATGACCAGAACTGGTGGTATGTTGCCTCTGTGCTGTGGAGCTATTACTTGGAAAAGTCACAAAGGGTGCAGAGAGTTAGATCCAGATGATCTACACTCTCTAGTAAAGTGTACAAAGCCTATGGCACTTGTGACACCTAACTGCTCTTGTCAAAACCAACTTTGTGTTTTGCCAGAGAGGACAGGAAATTTCCTGCCAGTTCTCTTGTAGAACTTTTGAGATCTGATATTTATCATTGCCATTTACTCAAAATATCCATCTCTTCCAGATCATCATCTGGAATGCCCTTCAAGTCCCCTCAGAAGAAAGCACAATTTTCACTGCTACCTCCTGAACTACCATCAACAACCAACAAAAGCATGTTCAGAATTGGTAAAGAAATCAATATGCTCATCATATGCACTCTTCTGATGCAGCATATTCTGACTCTTGACCTATCAGTGACAGTTGCCTGATACAAAGTCATCAGTGAGCTTGCCAGAGGTGGACAACTTCCTTTTCTGCTCTATCTCTCTCTCAAATGTAAGCAGTTTCCCATGAAGTTAGGTGAGAGATAGAGTATCCAGATGTGCACTGGAGCGTAGGACAATGGTATAAGTGTCCCATTTCTCAGGCAGAGATCTGAGGAAACGGTTGTTCATCTGACTATTGGAATACTCTTGTTTAACCATTTTCAGCTCAGAAATAAGACAAGAGAATCGCTCAAACTGTTGAGTCAGTGTCTCACCCTTCTTATGAGAGAATGTCTCATATTGTTGGGCGAGGATTTCTCTAGTATTTGCTAAGACCTCATTGGTTCCTCCGAATTGTTCCTTCGAGCACCCAGAGACATGAGCAGTTCATGATGCAAAAGCCCTGAATAGATTCATTTGGAATTGCCATAGCCAGAATTCCATGGCTTTTGCATCAATTTCGCACAAGTTTAAGATCTTCGTTCCAAATATTGATACAGGTTTCTTCTCAAACCCTCTCATTTGATTCAGCACCACCATAGGCTTGTGTGTCCATGTACCACTGACTTCCAACAACCAGAACTATGACAGACAAGTGATGGAGCATACGTCGTTGCCATATGTTATACTCACTCCTCACAGCATCGGAGGCTGTTGAGGAGCCAGTAATGTGAGGTCATTAGTTGGTGTCCGTCATCTCAGATTTCAAACAAATTCAAGGTAAACAAAAACAAGTTTAGCTCAAAACCGAAAACCTCAAGTTTAATGGCCAGAAACAGCAGAAACTCAATCTCTATAACCATTCTTGCTGCAATTTGCTAATCGATCAAAGTAGATAGCGAAAGAGCAGTTTCAATGATCAATTGTTAAATCGATCATGATAACCAGCTCTGATACCATTGAAAGGATCTCAGCCTCTAGTTTGATCAATTAGGTTGTATTCGCAGCGGATTTAGCACAAGAATTAAGCAAATTATGCTAAGAAACACAATAGATATATCAATGTAACAGTAATTATAGAGAGACAGAGAATTCTACAAAAAGTATTTTCTATTAGATCACACGTTTCGGCCACGATTACAATTAGGTCATCTTCCTTTTATAGAAAGAATGACGCCAGCTGATGTCACTTGATAGTGACACTCAAACCATTATTCTAACAAACTACTGAAACTAACTAACTACTGAAGATGTCAAACAGCTGACATCTTCTTACAAATACTACGTGTCAAACTTATTACAAAAGCTGAAAAGAAACTACTGAAAACTAAAACGACTGAAGAACAAACTCTTCAGTCGTTTTACAAACTACTGAAATAGAAAATAAAACTACTGAAAATAAAAAGCTAAAGGAAACCATCACAACAACTGAAGAATGCTTCTTCAGCTGTTGTGACAACTCTGAAGCTTCAGCACTTGTCTTCAGACTTTAACTTCAATGTTTCATCAGCTGATGACTTCAGTAGTTGTCATCAGCTGATGTCTTCAGTCTTTGTCTTCAGTCTTTGTGCTTCAGCTGTTGATCTTCAGTACTTTGATCTTCAGTTGATAGTCTTCAGTACTTGAGTCTTCAGCACTTGAGTCTTCAATACTTGAGTCTTCAGTACTTGAGTCTCAGTTGTTGAATCTTCAGTACTTGTACTTCAGTTGTTGATCTTCAGTTCTTTGATCTTCAGCTGTTGCAGGTCTTTAGACTTTGTCAAACAGCTGATGAAGCTTTCAGCAGTTGTTGTGATGTCTTGTGAGACTTGGAGGTTTTTCTGATCAGGCTCATTGGTCTTTGGTCCAACATTTTACTATGTTTTTCCATACTCCCGAGAGTGATAGCCTTGCAGGGATCGGGGACCATGATCTTAAGTTTTGATGGAGAGCCCATATGACATTCACCATAATGCATACTATCATTCCTGAATATCCCCATCATTTTGAAAGCAAAGCCATATTTGAATGTTCCGTGGAGTAATTCCCAGTCCGCCTTTTTTTGGTAGAACGACTTTCTCTTTAGCTACCCAATGTATGCATTTGTTGCCTCCATCACCACCCCGCAAAAAAAATCATGCTTATCCCTTCTAATGTGTCTATGACCTTGGCAAGGGAACGATATAATGAGAAAAAATAGATCGGAAGTGAATCAGACACGATTTGATTAATATAAGCCGACCACCTATAGAAAGTGACTTTGCCTTCCATTTGGAAAGCCTAGATTTAAAAACACAATGACAGGAGACCAGTTTTTAACAAGATTCATATTAGCCCCACCATTTAATCCTAAATAAGAGAAAGGAAGTTTACCAACCTTGCAATTGAATATAGTAGCCATTCTGGAAACCGCCCCATCCGAAACACAAATGCCATAACTGGAACTTTTAATAAGGTTAACTTTTAGACCTGAAATCAAGAAAGCCCCGCAACAACCTTGCAAGATTGCGTACACCCATCTCACACCATTTACCAACAATAATGACGTCATCTGAAAACAGAAAATGAGAGATTATGGGCCATTATTTGGAAGCCGTATACCTTTGAAAAGGCCCTATGAGATTGCATTTTTATTACACACAACCACGCCTCCATAGCTAAGACAAATAAGAAAGGTGACATCGGATCACCTTGCTTCAAACCTCTTTGCATTCAAACTCCATAGTTGGACTGCCATTGATCAAGACCGATGTCTTTCCTGCCTTCAAAATTCCTTGGATCCAAGTTCTCCATAATGTTGGAAATTTCATTTGTAAGAGCATGCTATCAAAAAACTCCCAATCTAAAGAGTCAAAGGTTTTGAAATGTCTAACTTTAGAATCATGCCTTGATGTTTGGATTTATTAAGCAAGATACTATTTCATTAATAATCAAGGGGCCTTCCAATATAGACCGCTTTGCAACATACGCGGATTGCTCCTCAGAAATTAAACAACCAATGCACCTCTTTAAGCCTTTTTAGAAGCACCTTTGATAGGACTTTTTGATGACACCGATCAAACTAATTGGCCTAAAGTCATTAGGAGTAAGAGGGTCTTTACTTTTTGGTAGGAGGATGATAAAAGAGCAGATACAACCTGCTTTTATTTCACCTTTTTGATGGAATTGAGACATTAATTCACAAAAATCAGCCTCTAACAAGTTCCAATACCGCCTAATAAAGCAAAAATTAAATCTATCCGGACCCGAAGCTTGGTTCCCATCACACTCCCATACAACATTCCTAATCTCCAACACCGTGAGGGGTTAAATTAGAGTCCTCGCTTGATCATCTGAAAGTTGTCTTATGTTTGGAATATGGAAGTGCGGTCTTTTAAAACTACAACCTTCAAATTTTTCATAAACAATTCCAACACGATCTTTTTTATTTGAGCAGGTTGCGTAATCCATTGATCATTTAATAGCATCCCATTTATTCTGTTGGATGCTATGTTTGAATTCACCATTACGTGGAAGAATTTTGTGTTCTCTTCTCCTTCTAGAGCCCATCGGATCCTAGATTTTTGAATCAAATCATTTTTCCTCTTTTTTGGATTAATTTTATTTCTCTAACCCTTCTCTTTTTATTGTTTTTTTAGAAAAACAAAAACTCTCTAACTATAATGTGTTTGAAATTAGGGGAGTTTAACGAATTTAATTTCTGAATTCATAAATTAATTGAATTGAATTATTTTCAACTTTGATGTTTCTAACTAGATTCAATTTTGAAGAAGGATTCAATTCATATTTGAATTCCGTTTAAACAACGTTCGAATTCGATTCGATTCGAATTTGATTGTCGAATTCAAATTTAATATGAAACGAATTCGAATACAACCAAAAAGATTATTTTATTTTTTGTTTTCAAAACTAATAACCTTTAATATATTAAAGAATTAAAGAAGAAATAGGGTTTGGGAATTAGAAATAGGAATTTAAAGTATTCATCACAAATTCAGAATTCAATTTGAATTCGATAAAAAAATCAAATTGGTGATTTTTGAATTGAGTTGAATCGAATCGAATTTCGAGTTTTTTGAACACAACATCCTGCTTGAATTAATCTCGGGTGATGAAGGAAGAAAGAATCTAATTCAAGTAATTATCTACATTACATGTTGGGTGAAATGGAAGGCTAGAAATGATCCGGTTCATGATCAAAAGTGTATCACCTTGAAGAATATATCGATTATATTAAATCTATTGTTTTTTTTATTAATAACAGTTCTTTCAAAGTTGCTTTACATTGGGATGATTAGATTTCTTTTAGTACGTATATGTAATTTCTGTTTTTTTGATTTTCATTGGTGTTTGTACTTTCATGTAGCTCTTGTTAGCTTTTATATTTATCTGTTTAAAAAACAAAAGAAAAAAATGGATAAGGCTATTTAAAGTTGGGTTAGTGATAAATTGTTGAGTTGACAATATATGAATTAAAATGAGTTCTTTGCTTTAATAAGCATACTAATAAGAATTCGATAACATAACTTGGATGGGAACCTGTAATTGGATAGCTCGAGACGAGAAAGTTGGTTCATATTACTTACAAATATTAGTGACTACGAGCAAAGGTAATCACAAACTTAAGGAATAATTATATCAATATTAATACATCTATGATTCTACAGTAATAATAATGATAAAATAATAATAATAATTGATACATCTATAATTTTCCAGTAATAATAATGATAAATAATAATAATAATTAAATAATTCTACGGTAATAAATAATTATAAAATAGTAATAATAATTAAATAATGATAATATATTATAATTTGTTTATTGAATGTTTAATAAACATTCTAACTGGTTCTTTTTTTACTCCTTCACATCCTAACACGTTTTGAAAACTTTATAAAATGTCACTTTAATGCCTTAAGTTTTTAAAGTTTCAGGTTTATGCGTTAGTTTGAGTCAAGTTTTCGTGCATATTTTAATATACGGTTTGGGATGATCTATGTTTTGACATAAATTTTGTTCCAAAATGAGTGGAGTTAGATATTAAGCGTTTTTATTTGACTGTATAAATTCGAGTCACTCTACATTCTAGCGAAAAATTAGTTCTGAAAGGAGTTAGATATTAAACATTTTTATTCGACTTTATAAATTCGAGTCACTCTATATTTTAGAGAAATTTAGTTCTAAAACGAGTTTGGATCGAAATCTATACTTTATCATGTCGCATATAGCGTAACTATACGTGTTTGTTATGTACTTGAGTTTGACTACGTTTTGACATAATTTTGTTTGAAAAAGAGTAGGGTCAAGTATAACACGTTTTTGTTTAACAGTATAAATTCAAGTTATTTTATTGTTCGATGTAATTTTGGTCCAAAGACAAGTAAGGTCGATTGTTAGTTTATACGTTATCATGTCGTGTACAATATCAGTGCAACATATTGTTGTATTTATGTTAGTAAGGGGATGAAAAGGTGATACCTACCCCACTAAAGAGAGGTTTTAGTGAAAATAACACTTTGGTGTATGCAAAGGTGTTGTTGTAAAACCTATCTAACGGACCGATATCTTTTAATTCTTGTTTTTATTTAAAATTATTAAAATAAATTTGTATAATTTATATACTAGATGTGAAAACTAAATGATAAAAATACACTTTATGTGCGAGACACATAACTGAGTTAACTATACATTTAAATGAGATTTAGTGAAAATGACAATAGATGTGCAATTTTTTTAAAAAAAGAAGATTACATGTATCATTAAAACTAATTGACGTACCATATGTAATTTGTAATTTTGTTAAAAGAACACAATTTGTAATTTATTCTTTATATTACGTTTAGATAAGCATAAGACTTACTTCAATTAATTAAATCTTTATCCTTTTAATAAAAGTTAATATGTAATCCTACACCCTTATAGTTATATGTTTTTCACTATATTGTAAGTTAGCATTGTTTTAGACTTTAGAAATGCTAGAATATTTTCAAGTTACTATTTATAACAAGAGCA